>CM067512.1:10510810-10930810 GCA_034509495.1 Acestrorhynchus altus | reverse complement strand
CAAGAACAGTGTTTGGAAACACTAGTTTAAAAGATCTGGATTAGGTTTGAGTAAATATAGAGAAGCCTGTGGCCTTGTATTTACAAGTTTGGGTGACCATCGAATTCTAGTATTTGATAGCAGAGTTAGCCACGCAGCCCCCCCAAATAAAGTAAGTAAGTAAGTAAGTAAGTAAATAAATAAATTGATCTGGACACTAAACATGTCTTAGCTGGTCTCCTTATATGGAAGGATGAGGAAGTAATCAGTTGTGTAAACTAGTTTTTCGTCCTTTGTTTCCCATTCTTTTAAGTGATCTAAATTGGTAACTTCAAATAATATAAAAGACATGCTGTACATGTTTGTGTGACTTGTGGACTGGAAGCTCACTGGGATTAATCTACATAAGGATTTTTCTTCCAATATAGACAGTTTGCAGGAGCATGTTTGTTGATATGTTTGGTTAGATCGATAAAGGCCCAAAGCAAATGATCTGCTCTGCCTACTGTCATCTTGAAAAACAGAGCATATCGTTAAGGAAACATTACAGATGTTTTGAGGAATTTCTTCCATTTGAACTTGATATTTAAGACATTGCACTGTAATTCAACTTACTGAGCGCAGAGCAAATAGGATTTTATTGTGGTGATCATACGGCTCATGACACTTGAGACGTCCACTCTAATAAAACAGGCTGGGCATGAGGTCTGTAGAGGTCTATAAAGACCCTGAGGTTACAGAAAATGGCATGGAAAGTTGCTCTGCTTAAGTCGTGCTCTCCAGGATCCAATCTTTGTGTGTTCCTGCAGGCTGAGCTGAGTGGTTCACTGAGAGGTTTATGGCATGCTTAAGTGACTGATGAAAGGGTTTGTCAGTCATGTAGGCATGGACGCACAGTGGTAAGGCACACATGCTTCCTTTAGTCCAACCTGAGGACCCGCGCCACACTAAGCTTTCAGTCTGTCAAAGCCCAGCCCATGGGTGATGGATGACATGGCTGAGCTTCAGTGAATGATGATAGGAGAGGTGTAATCACTGCCTGGCCAACACTAAATGGAGATTTATCTGAGTCATGACGAAGGCTATACACCCTGCTTTTAACCACCCTATGGTTGGCAGAACTCACTTTGGGAGTGTCAATCAGCAAGGCTTCAGGATTTATTTCCCATATGTAGTCAGCACAAATGAAGCAGGAAAGGATAGACTTGTACATAGTTTTAAAGGTGGTGTTAAGGTCAGTGAATGTTAAGCCAATGATTTGTATTCATTTGTATATTAAATATGGCTTTAAAGCAACGTTATGTAGAATTGTGCCTTAAAACAATGATTCAAAATTTATTTGTAAAGCACTTTTCATAACTGATGTCACAGAGACCCCCCATAAACACACACACACACACACACACACACACACACACACACACACATACACAGTGAGCAAGCCAAAGGGCAACAGTGACAAGGAAAATCTCCCTCAGTGCTGGAGGAAGAAACCTTGGGAAAAACCAACCTCTTAAGGGAGGACCCTTACTCTTCTGGTCAACTATTTATGCATAGTTAGGGGACACTGGGCCACCACATGTCTGCTGTAATACTCGGGTGAACTGAAGTAAAGATAGTTTGATGGTTTGATGGACATAAAAGTTACAGTAGCAGCTAATTAGGGTCTGTGTAAATTTCTACATAGTCGGTGATGGCAGGTGGGCAACTAGTCCAGGTCCAGAGAATGAGAATGCCACATAACTGAAGTCTGTAATAATATGTAGTCTGTAGCATTACTCTGCAACAGTCCACATGCTTCTTTCATGTTCAATCCTGTACAGGATAAGTCAGAATCACAGGATGAATTAGTTGCTGAATACCCCAGAAAGTAATAGGTGAGGTGATCTTTTAGGCATTGTCTGGAACATGGCCACCATCTTGAAAGCTGCCATGTTGTATCAGGAGCAAGATTTTCCAATGGGAAGATGATCATGTAGCACATCAAATAAGACCAGAATTGTCTCTGAAATCAGATGTGTAATATCTCTTGTGGTTCAAAAGTTATCAACACAGAAAGTTGAAACAAGAACTGGGAAAGTTGCATGTAATGCACAGCTATTTGATGCATTCAATGTACTGTCCCTGGTGCTGAACACAGAGTACAGGATCCAATCGTTATGAACCTGCATAAAATTCTCTGAAGGAATACTATGACAAGCCTCCAAGATGCAGTGCTGAAGGTGGTGTTTGTTGTGGATTTCCTCTGCAACAATTTGCTTGAGAATACCCCAGAGATAAAAGTCAAGTGGTGCAAGGTCAGGTGATTTAGGCATCCATTCCACAGGTCCAGGACAGTCAATCCAATAACCACAGAATTCAATATACAGCCACTGGTGAACACCTGCTCCAAAGTGTGGTGGAGCCCCATCCTGCTGGAAATAACAGGGGAAACAGAGTGAATGGGAACACTGTTTCCTGTAGCACTGTCAGGTAATGCTGAGCATTTAGCATCTGCTCAATGAAAAGGGGTCAGATTACATGGGTGCCACATATTCCACACAACACCCTTCTCATTACTTACAACTTTGGTGTCTGCCATCCAGTGAGGGTTTTTGTCACTCCAGTACCTCACATTCTGGCTGTTGACCTTACCACTGAAATAAAAATTGGCCTTGTTTTGGAACAGAATGCACTGTGTGAATGCAGGATCCCACTGATGCTGGTCTAATGCCCATCATGCAAAAGGTATTACTGCAGCTGGATCTTGAATGGGTGCCACTTATTGGTAAAAAGAATCCATACACGACGGGCTGACACTACATTCTGCTGAACCATGTTGTTTACTGTATTATGGATTTTTGTGAGGATAAAAATGCATTGCTGAAACAAAATATATAAGTTCTGTGTAAAATTAAATATTCTGTTCATTACATTTAATTGTATCAATGTAATTGCTGGGTTATTTACACACAGTTTATTTCTTCTTATTTTTACATAAATTTGATAAAATATGTAACATTCATGAAATGCAGGCAATGAAAAATGGCTTTGATCTAGATGTGGTTTAAAAGTGTTCTTAGTTTATATGTGCAGTAATCTCATTTGGATATATAAGTGGTTATTTCCTTATATATGATAGCATAGGAACATAGTTTATATGACATACAAGTAGCCATATATGTACGTATTTCACCAATATATGCTATATCTACAATTCCCAAGTATGCATATATATGACATATATGGGAAACTATAATACAATTATAATACAATTGTCAGATTTTTTGCGTAGGTTTGTGTCAAATAGTGAATCATTTGCCGATGAATCATTTAAAGTTCCAAATACGATGAGCAACATTTGCTTCAGTGTCCCTGCACCATCTGTGAATGATTAGAAAGGTAACGCCTAAGCCTTTGAAACGTGCCAGTTGATTTGGTAGTCCTATTCATACTAAAGAAGTGAGAGTCCCTTGGGTTGGACAGTCCTGTCTGAGCTGCATGGATTCATCTAAGTTTCCATGAAGCAACACACACACAACATCCCTGCACATCTCAGTCCATATTTATCATTTAACACCAAAATTCAAAATCTTAATCTTACATTGAAGTATTTATTTATTCATTTATTTATTGAATCAATGGCAAAGACAACTCAAAACATCATATCTCGTTACACTGTGAGCAGAAGAAGAAGGCTTGTTTTTCTAGCATACAAGAACTATAGGAAAACATCCACATATTTTTTGCCATTTTAGTGATACTGGAAATAAGAGCAAGCCATTGTGTGTATGTGACAAAAAAAAGCTAGTGAATTAATGGAGGATGGTGGGCAGTTTAATGTAGACACGTTTTTTCCAGTGTTCAGAAACTTGAGCATTTCCTGACATTGCGACAGACCTCCTTAAGGATGAAATTATCAAATTTCCAAAGCAATTATAGAGACGCGCACAATCACAGATGTGTGCGCAGACCCAGGCCAAAAAGTGCAAATGAATCACCATGATGTCTAAAGAGTCAATCCACAAGCTGCTACAGCAGTCTGATTCTGAATGGACATCTCCAGACAGGAGAAGTTGTGGCATATAATGTCTTTTGAAAATTGATACGTGCACAGCACCACTCCTTTTTCTTTCTCAACTTTCCTTGTCTTTTCATTACATACTTTTCTTTACATCTTCTTAGATCAGAGATCTATTTATATGTTCCTTCTTTCTTCTGAAATGCCCTCTATCAAACACGGCTGCTCTCTGAGGAGTCTATGGTGAAGTGCAACACTCATCTCGGTCACAACATTCTCTTGTCCTTCATTCACATAATTTTTTTGATAGGCTCTGATTTTCAAAGAGACCTTTTGGGCACTTCGAGGTTGTTTTTTGCAGAGTGGATACGTCTGCAAACTGATGAGATACAGAGCTATGAAAAAGTATTTGCCCCCTGCCTGGCATGGAGGACCTTATTAAACACAAAACAGTATCTGTGCTTGTTGTTATGTGTGTCATGTTTATTAGCCTTACAGCAAAAACTGAAACAGAAATTCCCAATAATTTAATTACAGTCTTTTACACAGTTGAGGAAGAATTTGAATTATGAAGAACTGCTTTGACTGCATTTTCATATTTTGGTATGATTTTGATTAGTTTTTACAATTTATACAAATTAATATACTTTTATTAGTGTAAAAAGATTAATGTATTAATTTTTGTTTTCATTTTATTAGGAACTGTTTCAATCTCAGTGTTTCTTTCTGAGGTCACTATTATCAAACTGTCCTCAATGTCAGATGAATTTGCTTGATCGCATTCTTTTCTTAAAAGGTTCTTGTGTTCATTTGGTTTGAGTGTAGTCTGTATATCCCGTCATTCAAAGCTCAAAGATCTCAAAGTTTTAATGGTGTATCCTAGTCTTGGGGAACCCCTAACCCTGCTCCTACACACCTGAGTCACATGATTAACTAGGTATTGTCTGCAGCAGCTGCTTGATGACAAGTTGAACATTTGAAACAGGTGTGTTGGAGCAGGTAAGAATCTAAAACATGTAAGGCAGGGTTCTTCAGGATCAAAGTTGAGAATCACTGCTTTAGAACTTTGCTCTAACAAAAGTGGTCTAACAGCATGATGTTTCAGTGAGTATGTGAAAGCATTTGTCTTTAAAAAGCCAAATATACCCTTTAACATACTCAGGCACATATTTTATTTGTATATTTATTTAAATAAAAATTTATATTTATCATAGCTGATAAATAAAGCTGATAAATAAAGTGTCCCATGGGGTTTTAGTTCCTAAATGTATAGTATGACCCCCAGGTGAAATGTTAAACCCACATGTACTCCTGCTTTCACTGGATGGAGACATCTCTTGTGACATTATAACTATAACATATCTAAGAAAATACATATAAAATTATAGGGACAATGCAATAACCCAAAAAGTAGTTTGTTGTCTGAGGGCAACACCATGCTCTCAAATCTCTGACTCCAGATCTCTCTTGGGCCTTAGTCAGGACTTTAGCCAGGCCACTTTTAAATGTGAATTTTATTTAGCTTCAGCCATTCTGATGTGAACTTATCAGCATTAAACAGAGAGTTTACCAAGAACTGTCTAAAGCAGAACAGACTTTAGGGTTTCTTCGATAATAGCAAAGCATTATAGGAACAGCAATGGTTATAATGCATAGTAAAGCCAGCAAAGTTTGCCTGTAACATTAATGTTCCAGGAACAAATAATGTTCCAGGAATGTTGGGAAAATGTGTGACATAATAATGGCATTCATCATAATGTAATTAGAATGTTTCTTAAACAATATTCCCAGTTAGACAAAAATATGATTATGGAAACATCTGAAGTAACTTTCCTAATACTAAACATACAGTAAATAAAATACATTACTTGCATTATTTGTATATGCCTAACAAATGTAAAAAGCCTGTATTCCATTCCCCAGTTTGTAGACAGTAGAACTCCTTAGACTTGGTTCTGTAATCTTGTCCAGACTGATCTATTTCAATAGCTTTATATTCTGGATTATGATTTTGATCAAGGCCCAGAGTGATAGACAGACATCTGATACAGTTTCTTTCTATTTTGCCATGAGAATGTAAAGTGGCACACTGCACAGCTTGCATGTTTTGGTATTGTTTGTATCTTTAGGTTCCACAGATATGATGACAGAAGGGATCAAAAGGGATCTATAGGTTAAGACAAGATTTCCCAAGGGTGGTAACACCCTCACTGTCAAGTTTTTTTTCCAATCCCCTATCTCCCCCCATCTCTTGGCAAGGAGTGTGCTGACAAGGGAAGAGTACAAGATTTTGGAACAGAACACAACATAGAAGTTGTATGTTTTTGTTGTTTGAGGGGAAATTTAGCTCAGAGCCATTCTGGCTCCAGCAGTGTGGCATGCAGTCATCATTTGCTGGGGAAAGGTGGCTGAAGGGCACAAATATGAACCAAATGCTTTTGTCAGTTTAAACAATAAACTGTAGTTGCATGAGGTTTAATCTGCTGTTAATTAGCTCTGCGGAAAACTAAATCAAGCATCAGAAACCACAGATTATTCCATTCTCTCCTGATCGTGAGTGTAAAGGCATCCGTCTGTACTCAGCGTAATTTCTGTTGACAGACAAGTTTTGGTTTTTTTAACTTTTTTTTTTAAGTCCGTTTTCTTATTAAACCCAATAAGATGTTCCGTTAGTTAAAGCAAAGTACCTGATCCCCCCCAGACGGTTGTTAATCCTTCCTCTTTTGTGTGTACACAAGGAGGATTAGCAAGTTCAAACAAATTGTAAGATGAACCTATACACAGGCTTTCAGGACCACTTTGGCCTGTCTGTGTAGGAGCAAACGAGAGAGCATGTGCCACAGTGCAAATCAGCTCTTCTGTTTATTTACAAGCCAGTTGTAATTACCGGCCACAATTTGCCTGTTAAACATAGGAAACGTCAAAGCTCAGGCAGCGTGTGTGAAAAGATAAGATGTCAGATGTACAGTAGAGAAGTTCGACGGCCCGGGCCTGGAATCTATGCAACCTGAAACAAGCACTCACGATGTGTTTATTTACCTTCTGGAATCAGTAAAGTAAAACCAGAGGACCACCTTGGACCTTCGCAGTAATTTCATGTTGATGTTTAAGGGTTTAAGACTTTTTTTTATGGGTACAGGTTTACCAATTCATTCTCCTCAGGAAGTGGTGCATGAGTGGACCAGCGAATCTTTTACATTTTTTCCTGGGAACTGAGAGGACACTCAATCAAGAGTTAAAAAGGGGAAAAATCGTCATCGTTTTCATTTTCGTTTCACCACAACTTGGCTCGTCTAAGCCTCAAGTCCCGGTGTGGTACTTCCAGAGCCGTCCTTCCACAGACTTACTGAAAGCACTGCTGAGCAGCTCTGTAGGAATGAATGGCTTCTGAGAGGCCATGTACATTTGACTTAATGAGAAGCAACAGACGGAAGGGAGTACTTTTTTACATTATGAGGGTCCAAAATTTCATTATGGATATGAAAGGAACTATTGAGAGACCTGTGGGGAACATAAAGAGTTTCAGGAAAGTCTCTGTGATGGGGATTAAATGTTTTTTCAAGTAATAAATCAAATAGCTAGGATTTAAGCTACAAAATGTACTGCAGCAGAATGTACAATATGTCAAACAAAAGTGCATAAGCTTACCTGTCCAAGTTTGGGTTGTGTTGGAAGTTCTTGGTCATAATTTTAATGACTCAAAATATTCCTCTATGTGTAATTTATTATTATGGATGGAAGTGTGTTTCAACCCTTAGAACCCAAAATTTGCACTTTTCAGGCTATTATATGCCATTTTCTAGACTTAATATATTGGAATCATGATACACATCATACACATCAAATTATCAGTGAGTAATCCAGCTTGGAAAACAGCTCAAATGTAATAATGTCCAGTTTAAATGCCAAAGGAGTTTCTGCTCTGCTCTGTCACCATGTACATGCTCAACTTGCATGCATATTCCAACTGATCAGCAAGAGGGGGTGGGGCTAATGATGTCATTGACACAGATATTGGGTTATAGAGGAAAATGAGATGGGAGGGGATGTTTGTTTTTTTGTTGCTCAAAGTGTTCAAATTTACAATCCCTGAGAAGGGATAGTACTGATGCATATATAAATATAAAAAATATAAAATATCAAAAGGGTATTTATTATTTAGTTGTTTTTCTTTTTGAGCGCTGTCAAGTATTTTGAACAACTTATTACTGTAAATACACTTGTCAGTCTATTCATTACAAATAATTCATCAAAATACTTGCATTTTCAGCTCAATAGAAGCACAAGGGGTTGAGGGGTGAAGAAATAGACTGTACTTGATATGTTGGAAGCAGGAAAATCTTTGGAAGGAAAACAATAAAGTTGTCCTCTCATGTGCTCAAGGCTCACTTCCCTTATAGAACTTATGCTGCTATGGTGCCAAATACTAGAGGCCTTGTGAAGTCCATGTCTTAACGAGTCAGAACTGTTTTGGCAGCATGAGGGCAGAAATACTCAGGTGGATTTAATGTTAATGTTTTATGTGACCTTTGGAATCAGCAAAATGAGTGCCTTAGTTTGAAGGAATCTCTTGATGCAATTTTAAAGTTCCTCAAACTCAAACATCTCTATTACAAACATAGTTCTTTATGCAGCCAAAAGTGCTTCTTCTGTGGCATCATTCCATTAACCTTTCTTAACACCTTTATTTTTCAACCTGGCCTCAAGAGGAATTCAAAGTCAGCCTAATCCTTATCATAGATGTAAGCTATTATCCTTGGCTAGAATGTGAAATTTCTATCATTTCTGCAGTGTTCTGTGTTCTGCAGTGCATTTCTGGAGTTTACTATTAATTCATTTTTAATAAGTTCCATTTCAAGCAAAACCAGCAAGCTTTTGCATCAGTGTCACCATGATTGTGTACACGGGCAGCTGGTTTGTGTGCTTTGGGAAAAAGCACCACCAACGCGTATGTTTTGAGTCATAATACGAGAAAGAAATGTGTGTGCAAATAGTGTTAAATGTGTGTTTTTTATCTTTTCTAGAGGCACCATGTAGAACATGATGAGACCTTTGTCAACAAATCACCATATTTGGACACAGAAGCATCGAAAAAGCACTGGTCAAGTGTAGAAATGAAGAATATCTGACCAACACAATGTATTGTTGACCAGGTTCATCCCTTAATGCATGAATGTCTCAAAGCACAGCAACATAACTGAATGGAAGCTATAAAGGTACCTTACCACACAATTTGTCCAGAATCCATGCTCAGAAACTACTGTTCTGATACTGTCCTGAAAAGCAAAAAGCACATCACTACCCACAATGTCAGTGTGATGTAGACATCTGTTATCAGAAGATGTTCTATATGTAATGATAGAGGAAGGGTCATGTGATGGAAAACTGGGATTAAAAAAAACAGACTTCTGAGAAATCTGATGGAAAAGTATACAGCATAAAAATCCTATTAATTCATAATACAACTGGGATCATATATTTTTAATATGGGCATGACACCAACTATGAAATGATGATGCACACACACACAAACACACACACACACACACACACTCACTCATATATATCTCCCTATATATAATATCTGAAAAGTATGCATTTGTATTCAGGCCCTCTACTTTGATATCCCTAAATAAAATCCAGTGTGACCAACTGCTTTCAAAGGCCACCTAATTAGTAAATGGACTCCACCTGTGTTTTATTTATTTTCAGTATTTATTTTCTTGGTTTTTTTTTTGCCACAGCTGTTAAAGCCATCATAAAAATATTAGCATACAGGTCAGGGATAAAGTTGTGGGGAAGTATAAAGCACAGTTAGGTTAAAAGAAATATCCCAAGCTAGGAACATCTCACAGAGCAATGTTCAAGCCATTGTCTGAAAAAATGTATGGCACAACAGCAAACCTACCAAGACATCCACCTAAACTGACAGCCCAGGCAAGGAGACCACTAATTAGAGAAGCAGGAGTGTGCTGTTATGAGTAATAAGTATGTAATTTGTAAATGCATAACCATTATGCACGTAACAGTCATGACAATACAGTACACATGAAGGCTCTTTGTTGTGCACATGTACAGGTAAAGTAATGTCCAACCATTCAGTGAGCCTGTCAGTTATGTAAATGTGTAGATAAAAGATAGAATAGAATAGAATAGAATAGAATAGAATAGAATAGAATAGAATAGAATAGAATAGAATAGAACTTGCGCTCAGAGTTGCCGGCTGGGCACCGGCTCACCCGTGACCCTATTCAGGAATAAGCGGTTCGGAAAATGAATGAATGAATGAGAATAGAACTTTATTGATCCCTTGGGAGGATTCCTTCAGGGAAATTAAGTATGAGTAATAATGGCCAATAATATTTAGTGACCCTGTCCTGTTACGGGCTCAGTGAGTAATAATGTTCTACACAGTGGAGTTGTACAGTGTGATCAACCTCCTGTATCACTCCTTGCTACAGCAAAGCTAAATGAGTCTGTTGCTGAAAGAGCTCTGTTGCTTGATGACTAAGTCATAGAGGGGGTGAAATGTGTTGTCCAGGAAAGTGGTCAGTTTGTTGAGAGTTCTCCTTTCCACCACCATCTCAAAACTCTCAAGTGAGCATCCAAGAACAGAGCCGGCCATCCTGATCAGTTTGTTGATCATCTAGGCATCTCCCCCTTTGATGTAACCTCCCCAACAAACTGCTTGGAGGAAGACAGCCCCCACTACAACAAACTGGTAGAAGATGGCCAACATTTTGCTGCACACATTCAGCCAACTGAGCTTCCTCAGAAAGTAGAGTCTACTCATGCCCTTTTGTATATAGCCTCTGTGGTGACCCTCCAGTCCAATTTGTTGTCCAGCAGGACACCCAGAAATTCCACCACCATATCATTGGTCTTCCCAACATTAAGGACCAGATGGTTCTTCACACATCACTCCACAAAACTGCCCACTAGGTCTGTTTTCACCTTCCTATCCAACCCTGATGCACCTGCCCACTGCTGAATCATCAGAAAATTTCTTAAGGTGGCTTAGATCTGAACTGTTTTGGAAGCCCATGGTGTACAGGGTGAAGATGAATAGTGAGAGTAGAGTTGAGGTGCTCCAGTGCTGCAGACTAGGAAATCAGACCAGCTGGTTCACAACTGCACATACTGGGGCCTATGAGATAGGTAGTCCAGAACTCAGGTTATCATGGGCTTATCCACATGCATTTTATCCATCTTCTCCCCAAGCATGACAGGTTGGATATTTTAAATTGCACTTGAGAAGTCAAAGAATGTGATTCTTATTGCAGGGTTGTTCTGGTCCAGATGGGAATGTACCTTCTGCAGTTGGTAGATTACTGCATCCTCAACACCAACCTGCTGTGGAAAACCAAACTGCAGAGGGTCCAGGAAAGAGCTGACCTGAGGTCTGAGATATAGCAGCATCACTGACGTTGTGGTGGTGTGTTAGTGTGTGCTGGTATGAGTGGATCAGACAGAGCAGTATCTGATCTTGAGTTATTAAACACCTCTGTATAGCTGCATCCTGTGGACAGCATTCTGAGAGCAGTGATGAAGGACTAGAGGATGAGCAACACAAACTGTGCAGCAAAAGATGAACTTCTGTCTTTGGCTTAACATCTCAGAGGTTGACCCACTAGGCAAGGGTGTCTAATAGAGTGGACAATGAGTGGACACAGTGTTTAAACACTCCAGCAGCACTGATTTGTTTCTTGGTCAACAGTATGGAAGTGTGTAAATTTGCACAATGTCTAGTCAACAGTAATCAATATGAGCACACTACAAGACACATATTTCTTTTATATGAAGACGTGATGTGCTCTGGTTACAAAGCAAAATGAACAATCATTTCCTTTTCTAGAAATGGCACATGACTCAATGTTAGGTTAAATGCTTTGGTAAGAAAAAATAATGATTGTTGTGAGTTGTCAGTGCAGCTTTTATGAGTGAATAAAACTGGGCAGTCAGACTAATTTCTGTGTCCAAAGTGAAAGTGACCCTTCCTTGTGGCTTTAAATGAAAAATCAATTTTGCAGTCAGCAGATGGTGCACTTTGACAAGTTTTGACATAGTTTTTCAAAAATGCTTTACTGGTAGCTATTCACAGTAATGTTCAACTAGTGCAAATAGAGGCTGTGTATATATACATCACTTATGTAAAATATAATTTTTCAGGTTACTAATGATTCTCCCATCAGGTATATTTTCCAGTACAAAGGTAAACCAGGTCTACTCAAACTGTAGTTTCAGATAATATATCTTGATAATCATTTGTTTCAATATTATTATTGATAAATATTGGATTTATGTTTATTGTGATTTCATGGGTCATGTACATTACAGCAGTTTGGCAAATAGCTGTTATTTTCATTAATTGATTAACCCTTTTCACGTGTTGTAATGATGTGTAGCTCACTGGTTATGACTTTTATTAAAAGACTTTTAATTTGAAATACTTTTGAGCGAACTGTTGGAATGGGTGCATTCAATTCAGGGGGGGAATCCCTTTAGAACTTTCCCTAAGATAGAAAACCTTTTACTAATACATTTTACTGTTTTCAAAATACAGAACAACGAATAGAAAAGTTCAGTCTATGATGGCGAATTAGCCCACCATGAACATTTGTCTTTTCAAAAGAAAATTGCACATTTTCAAAAAGGAACGTAATAAATGTCTTGGTACATTTTATTTACACCCTCAAAATGTTCATAGCAAAGGCCCTGAGATTCCTTAGGCTGTACGGTCGAATGCAACCGCCAGTTCCCTACGGAGCCCCTAAAGTGCCATCTCACATAAACAAGTGGTGTCTCAGTAGCGACTTAGTCAGACCCCGTTCCGCAGGGGAGCCGCCTGATTGGCTTTCAGGACGCGTGCCACGACTCAGATTTGAATGCAAGTTTGTTTCTGGTACTGGAAAGACCACAGGAGATTCTCTCTACAGTATCTGGTTTTGTTTTGCTGAAATGATGGCTACCAAAATATGGCCACAGCTTATTTTTCCTCAAGGCCTCGGTTTCATCCACGTACTTTGTATGCAAGATGGGTTTAGGCCCGTCTCTCCGAAGTCCCTAGGGGAAGTGAACAAGTGCATTGGGTGCTCGATTCAGACGCGCCCTCAATGCTGCCATACCGCTCCTTATATGGTGAACACGAACCGGAACCCCTTCTCATAGAATTGCAAACAAAAGTGCGTCACTCGGTTGCGAGCGCATCGATAGACGGTGATTTAGTACCGTAGGTAGAAGCGACGTCTCGAAGAGGGGATACGATATCAAATTCGCCTGGTTTCTATATTAAGGCGCCTTTTATCTCCCAGTATGGTGAAGATAGCATTTAACTCCGCTCTGGCGCAGAAAGCTCTGGGGAAAGAGGCGCTGGTCTCGGAGAAGGTGAGCGACTGGATGTTGGTGCTCAGGCCTAACCGGCGTATTTAACCGCAGAAAAAGTAGAGCTCAGACTCAGGACTGCGTTCATTCATCCCGAGTTTCGTTAGATATGCGTTTAGAAAATTGAGATGATGATGATGATGGTGATGATAAAGGCATGGGACATGAAAGATTAAGCCCTGTTTTTTTTCCCTGTCATCCATTTTAAAACGCTGACAGCTGTTGCAGTGACGTTCAAACAGTCCGCACTAAACCCGGGCTGGATTTTACTGTGGACCTGGATTAACTTCCCACCTCTGAGCTGGAGCTCCTCAACCTGGGGCCCCTTCATTTACTTAACCTGAACAGTACTGCCTAAGCATCACGTGATCCCTAAACACCATTCTTCACGCCATTAAATGCATCACGTGATGCCTAAACACAATCAGTCACACCATTAAACGCTGTTTTTGATCTTGAACTATTGTGTTGTCTTGGTTATGTCTTAACGTGGTGCTGATGCTTTCTCGTATCGCTTTCCCAGCCCAGGTTCAATGGAGCAGCTGTTTTGCTACCTGCTGAGAAGCTTCTGCTTGGTTTTGACCCTCACTGATTTGATTTTTTGCATGCATAATAACTAACTGACCTGTGTGTGTGTGTGTGTGTGTGTTTGTGGTGTATAATTCGTAGGACCCAGAGACTGGCTCTGTGTACAGCAACGAGAGCTCCACAGGCCGCTGTCTGCTTACTCTGCTGGGTCTGGCCTTCATCCTATCTGGGCTCATTGTTGGTGGCGCCTGTGTGTACAGGTATTTCACCCCCAAGGTACGTCCAGTTAGTTGACCAGTTCAGCCGTCCTGGTTCAGGCATTTGAGAGTTTGAACACCCTTTGATCCTGTGTTTTTTTTTATTTAACTACCCTCATTGCCCCCCAAAAATGGTGTCGGCAAAAGTCAGGTTCAAATCAGTCCGTCACACATGGGTCATGTGACATGGGACAATTCATGAATCGCTGGATATTGTTTTTGTTTATAGTGACTGGTGATTGATGATTCTACTTGGAGTCATCTTGGTCGAATATTCAACATTATCCTGAGGAACAATGTTAAATTTCAGCTTTTTAAAAAGTAAACTGGGTGAATAAGGTGCCACTGTATGACATCACATTATTTGATATAATAGTTTTATTTAATGCATCACATCTGCTTTACACTGTTAAATGGACACGTGGCTGCAAAATGGAGGTAGAATAACCCTTTGTAGAAACAAACTCTAAAAATGTTAATATCTGATTCCTTTCCCGTGTTGTTTGTGGTAGATACTTGGAAGAAAGAAATTCTTATCCTAAAACTAATAATTATGCAAATTAATTAACAATGAAATTAACAGAGCAGAATTTAACTCTTCAAATCTGCTGCCCCTCAATGGCATCTGTATTACAGTCTTAATCTAAACATGTAAATGGTCTAATGAAAGAGATTTTCCTGTGCATTCACAGCCCACTTCAGGAAGGAATGTTTGTCATC
The DNA here is from genome assembly GCA_034509495.1 of Acestrorhynchus altus. Lineage (NCBI taxonomy): Eukaryota > Metazoa > Chordata > Actinopteri > Characiformes > Acestrorhynchidae > Acestrorhynchus > Acestrorhynchus altus. The sequence goes on along the minus strand of CM067512.1, from coordinate 10,915,945 downwards.
GCTGTGTTATTAATTTACTGTTGATTTCTGGTCTTATACTCTTCCCTCTGAAATGATATGACAGACATTGAACCTTATTGATTTAAAACACCCCAATTATAAAAATTTTAAATTCCTTTGCTTTATTGAAAGTCTGAAATCTGTAGTCTGTTAAAGTTTTAATATGTTCCATTCACTAATGTTTAATGTGCACTTAATCTGTTGCTAAGGAGTATGTTTAAGCAAGTGTTATGCATTTAGTGCTCCCTAATGAATGCAAAAATAACTCCTGTTTTTAAGTGAATGAAGCAAACACTAGTGACCTCTTTTCTTAGACATGAACACCTGCTTTTATTTATTTATTTATTTATTTATTTATTTATTTATTTATTTATTAATGAGTGCAGTAGGCTTCGGGAGAATTCTGTGCCTTTTGCAGCCTATTTGAAGACTTGTGGTTTAATGACTGTAGCAACTAGGGGAAAAGTCACACCAGTTTCATCTTCCCTTTTGTTTTTGAAAGCAAATTGCCCTATGAACAAGCCACTCTGTGGAACTTATGCTTCCCTTTTTCAGTTCCAAATGTGTCTCGGTGGATTTTGCTGTATTGTTGCCTTTTTTAATACAGAAACTCTATCATGGCTCCATGCAATTCACTGAATTGGACAGTGCCGATATGCCCATGGATGTGGAAGCCCGTGAGCCATACTACCTACCCCGTATCGATGAGGACGTTGAGATCCGTGACAATGTGGCCATCATTAACGTTCCTGCCCCTCGCTTTGGGGAAGGAGACCCAGCTTACATTCTGCATGATTTCAAGAGGGTAAGATCTATAGTAAATTAGTTAATTGAGAGACAAGTAACTGCCCAGGGTGAGCATAATATGGCTTTGATGTGGCTGGAAGACATCAGTTGTTTGATGTGTAGGGGCCTATGTTTCCCCACATGTGTGGTTGTGTATTGTTAATGTTCTCATTCCTGTATTCAGTAATCAGTATGCTCATGCTGTTGGAGGGAAAAGTACTAACCCTGAGAGTTTTAACAGGTTATATTTACTGTAATTGTTGCTGTTCTTTTTCTGAAAACAGAAGCAGACTGCATACCTGGACTTAACCCTGAGGACTTGTTTTGTGATCCCTCTCAACACATCAGTGGTCATGCCCCCTCAGGACCTCATGGATCTGTTCATGCAGCTCATGGTATGTGTGGAGACTCTGTCTAAAAAGCTTTTTATGTGGCAGCACATACAGTAGGACTATTCATTCTATCAGCATGTGTGAGAAAGTCAACAGTCCCATAAACAAATCAGCAGACTATAAAATGAAGCTTCACACAGCTTCTGTCGTTGTCTGAGAGTGTAAAGGAAAAAAAATGTAGAACAGTCATAATCATCTGAATGAGTTGCCTTGGTGGATTTATATTTAAGTTTAAGTGATTTGTCTATAGGTTCATGTTTATATATCTCGTAAATGTGTTAGTCTTTGTAACACTAGTTTTGTTTGCCTGTTTCTGGTCAGTCTGGCTCCTACAAGACGTATTTGGTGCATGAGGATCTGGTGGTGACAGAACGCATTGATGACCTCGCCCCTCTGGGTTATTACATTTATAACCTGTGTGAGGGCAAAGCCACATACAAGATGCAGCGTCGCAGTGAGATTATGGGTAAATGCACTTTTCTTACTTGGAAGGGTATTTTTTTGCCTTTGCTAATATTAGACATTGAACGAACATATTCACATTCTGTTGCAACTTCTGGATTAGACATCTAAAGCAAAAATAGAATGGCTCCACTTCAGGAACAAATCTAGCCACACTTGCGCTGTGTGACGTCATGTTTATAAAGTCTATTTCTTGCTTTTAGTTCAACATGATGACCTACTTTTTAAATGTGCTTCTTTTTAAAGGAGTTAGTTCAGTAGAGAATCATATTAATGTAATTTATAACACCTATCATAAGTAACCAATCAGCCAAAGCATGCATATCTGATCTGTGCATGTTTAGTTTACAGCAGGAAGTGCTGTGTTAACATTGCTATTGAACATTTTTCTTTTAGTAATTAAAATCCCTCTAAATGTCTTCTGCATAACATCCTACCCTGTTGTACCATCATACTGTCAATCTGGATTGCATGGTGCTACAAGTCGTGTTGGAAGTGAAATTGTTTTTGTTGCTCAAAATAGCTGCATTCCTACTGGAATATGTGGAGTGTGTTGGTGTTTTTATGCTAAAGCTCATGAGTTTATTTGTCTGCACAAAAGAAAGGATGATTTGGATTCATTTTGAGCAGGTTGAGGTATGGAGATGAGATCCTTGACTAAATCTTTGCAGTCTTGGCCTAATGTGTTCTGATTTTAAGAAGCTCAAGAAGGAACCTTCAGATATTGAATGTGCCTTGGCTGAATGACTGGATATAGGAAAAGTGATGTGGTTTATTTAATTTTTAACTGCACAAATAAGAATATTTTGTAGTATTTATCAGTTTTATAAATTATTATAAAAAAGAGACTATATGATTAGTATTAATTAGAATTGGAATTAGAATGGAATAATGACTCCAATGTTGTCTTGTGCTGTGGGTGATTAGTATCAGGACAAACATTTGCATATATTAACACTTGATCGTGTAGTACTGTAACAAATATCGATATTGATATGTTTTAAAAATATCGATATTAAAATGTTTCACTGATAATTAATTTAAACCTGCATATGTTAATAGCTTTATGGCTGTGTTTGGCTCCAAGTTGGTGTCCATATGTTGTTTGTTTATTTCCTCTTTTTCTTTTCCCTCCCTGTGTTCTTCAAATTGTTATTCATCACAACTGTGACAGGCATCCAGAAGCGTTCTGTGGAGGAGTGCTTTAAAATCCGCCACTTTGACAACATATATGTTACTGAAACCAAGATTTGCCGAGCCTGAGTGAGCAGGAAGTCAGGAGGGGACAGACACGACAACAGGGGAGTCTCCTCCCTCTCCCCCAGCATCAAAGGGGAGGGTGAGGTGAGGTGAGGTGAAGTGAGCTGAGAAAGGGAGGGAGGGATGGAGGGAGGGCTGAGAGGAAAGGGCCTGTCTTCCAACTCCTGCTGTAGAGCTTAGCTTAGGGTGGTGTTTTGTATTACCAAGCAAAAGCAGACTTTTCTCTTCTCCTTCTTAGGGCCTAGTGATGTAGATATCCTAAAACATTTCATGTGATTTCTTAGCGCTTTGCCACCATCCACTATGATTCCCACTACAGCCCAAGGGCTGCTATAACCTTGTTTTTCAGTGCATTGGTTTTGGTTTACTTCCTGTGCTAGTCAGACTCTATTTGTGGACAAAGGTTTGTGTTCTTTCCTAAATCTATTGTGCCAGACATTTCAACCTTGATGCATTTTGACCTCAATTAATGCTTTCTTGGCAGAAGTTAGTATTATTACTGAAGCACACAGAGACAAACCTGTCAGTCAAGCATATATGTTACTCCCCAGATATCCTTTCCTGCTTTTAATCACCACTCAGTGTACAAATACCCCCATGATGTCTAGTGCACTGATGAGGCAAATACTTTTTAAACCCGTTCCTTTATATTCAAAAGTATTTAAGTAACTGAACATATCGTGTCACTTCAGCATGTCTACTGGTCTTTCAGGGCCTGGGGTACTGTATGTAGCATTTGCTTATGAAACCTGTTCTCAGAAAGCCTGTTTTCCTGCTGATATATACAGCTCAAAACAGCCAACAGACATGAGTTCTCTGTGGCCAAATTGTGGCTTGATAAATTTGTATGAAGCAAACGGTCACTTTGACACTTTAAGATTTAGTGCATTTAGAGGTTCAGACTGTAGACAGTTTTCTGGCCCGACGATGTGAAGAAATAGATGTATGAAGTTCTCAGCTCAGCAGCATGAGGGGGTTTCTTAGCGGTTTCAGACGCAGAGCGGTCTAGCCTGGCCGTCTCTGTCTGGTTCCCTCTGTCTGCTCTCATCTCATCTTGTGAGCTCTAGCTTGTGGCTTGTCTGTCGCTGGCTGCCTCACATTTTTATCCCTTATCTCCTTAATGCTGCTGAGACCAGTGGTGTGTTAACCATCACTCGACTGATCAGCAAATTTGTTCACGCCTTTTTAATTTTTCAGATTGGCTCTGAGGTGTCTCATCCTCCAGCAAAAGGATGTAAAAGTACAACTAGCAGGGTTGTCTTCAGATATTTTTTTCCCCCTAATAGTGTGGTGAAATTTCAAAAGCCTGTACTTGTAGAACAAGGTTTTGGTCCAAAGAGAATGGTTGGCCTCAGTTAAGAACCTTGATTGGCAGCTGGCATGTCATGCTGAATATCTCTTGTTGCAGTTCAATGTAAACATGTATTTGCTCAGTATTGCTGTATATATCCTTGAAGCCGCTGCACCTGCCTCTTCCAGATGGGTTTTCCCTTGTAATATTTGGTTAACTCTAGTGAAATCCCACAGGGCACAATGTCATTGTTTTTGGAATCTCCTGCATTGTAAACCAAGTGAATGAGGATAGTGGGAAAGCTCAGTAGTTTGACTGCTGCTCAAAGAAAGACAATCAATACTGGAGCCTGTTACTTTTTTCTGTGTCACAATACAGAAAAACGGGCGTGAAAGATGCTGGACTGTAATAAAGAATGATGAACTACTGTTGTGTTAAACTGCTGACTGAAACTGACTGTGTACATCGTCAAAATAAAATGCTTTTCTTTACCTAAACAATTTCTTTTTGAGCCTTGTTTGAATCTCTAATCTGCATTTATTTATTTAGTGTGATTGTGCAAGATGAGTGTGTGTGTTATGACGCATGCATATCTGCAAAAACTTTAAATTGACCTCAAAATACTATATATATATATATATATACATACATGCACGCACGCGCACGCGCACACACACACACACACACACACACAGACAGAGTGTTGGCACCCCTGAATTTCCAGAAAACTAAGTATTTCTACATGTTTATTTCGTTTGTGTGTATTGGAACAACACAGAAAACAGGCAAAAAAGGCAAATTTGACAAGTTTACATAATACTAGGCTGGACAAAATTATTGGCACCTTTTCAAAATTGAGGGTAAATAACTTTGTTTCAAGCATGTGATGCTTATTAAACTCAAACCTGTGATAAATAACAGGTGTGGGCAATTTAAAAATCACACCTGAAACCAGAAAAAAGGAGAGAATTGGACTCAATCTTTGCATTGTGCATCTGTGTGTGCCACACTAAGCATGGAGAACTGAAAGAGGAGAAGAGAACTGAGGACTTGACAACCAAAATTATGGAAAAATAACAACCATCACAAGGTTACAAGACCATCTCCAGAGATCTTGATGTTCCTTTGTCTACGATCCGCAACATAATCAAGATACAACCCATGGCACTGTAGCTAATCTCCTTGGATGTGGACGGAGGAGAAAAATTGATCAAAGGTTGCAACGCAGGGTAGTCCGGATGGTGGATAAGCAGCCCCAAGCAAGTTCCAAAGAAATTGTCCTGCAGGCGCAGGGTGCATCAGTGTCAGCTCGAACTATCCATCGACATTTGATTGAAATGAAATGCTATGGCAGGAGACTCAGGAGGACCCCACTGCTGACACAGAAACATAAAAAAGCTAGACTGCAACCAAATACAGTGGGGAAAATAAGTATTTAGTCAGTCACCAATTGTGCAAGTTCTCCCACTTAAAAAGATGAGAGAGGCCGTTAATTGACATCATAGTTAGACCTCAACTATGAGAGACAAAATGTGAAAAAAAAATTGAGAAAATCATTTTGTCTGACTATTAAAGAATTTATTTGCAAATAATGGTGGAAAATAAGTATTTGGTCAATAACAAAAGTTCATCTCAATACTTTGTTGTATATCCTCTGTTGGCAATGACAGAGGTCAAACGTTTTCTGTAAGTCTTCACAAGGTTGGCACACACTGTTGCTGGTATGTTGGCCCATTCCTCCATGCAGATCTCCTCTAGAGCAGTGATGTTTTGGGGCTGTCGGCGGGCAACACGGACTTTTAACTCGGGAGATCGGGAGACTGGCTAGGCCACTCCAGGACTTTGAAATGTTTCTTACGAAGCCACTCCTTTGTTGCCCTGGCAGTGTGCTTGGGATCATTGTCATGCTGAAAGACCCAGCCACGTTTCATCTTCATTGCCCTTGCTGATGGAAGGAGGTTTGCACCCAAAATCTCACAATACATGGCCCCATTCATTCTTTCATGTACACGGACCAGTCGTCCTGGTCCTTTGCAGAGAAACAGCCCCAAAGCATGATGTTGCCACCCCCATGCTTCACAGTTGGTATGGTGTTCTTTGGATGCAACTCCGCATTCACTGTCCTCCAAACACGACGAGTTGTGTTTTTACCAAATAGTTCTACTTTGGTTTCATCTGACCATATGACATTCTCCCAATACTCTTCTGGAACATCCAAATGCTCTCTGGCAAACTTCAGACGTGCCTGGATATGGACTGGCTTAAGCAGGGGGACACGTCTGGCACTGCAAGATCTGAGTCCCTGGCGTCGTAGTGTGTTGCTGATGGTAGCCTTTGTAACGTTGGTCCCAGCTTTCTGCAGGTCATTCACTAGATCCCCCCTTGTGGTTCTGGGATTTAGTGAATCACCGTTCTTGTGATCATTTTGACCCCACGGGCTGAGATCTTGCGTGGAGCCCCAGATCGAGGGAGATTAGTAGTGGTCTTGTAGGTCTTCCATTTTCTAATTATTGCTCCCACAGTAGATTTCTTCACACCAAGCTGCTTGCTTATTGCAGATTCAGTCTTCCCAGCCTGGTGCAGGTCTACAATTCGGTTTCTGGTGTCCTCCAACAGCTCTTTCATCTTCACCATAGTGGAGTTTGGAGTGTGACTGTTTGAGGTTGTGGGCAGGTGTCTTTTATACTGTTAACAACTTCAAACAGGTGCCATTAATACAGGTAATGAGTGGGGGAAAGAGGAGCCTCTTAAAAAAGAAGTTACAGGTCTGTGACAGCCAGAAATCTTGCTTGTTTGTAGGTGACCAAATACTTATTTTCCACCATTATTTGCAAATAAATTCTTTAAAAGTCAGACAAAATGATTTTCTCAATTTTTTTTTCACATTCTGTCTCTCATAGTTGAGGTCTACCTATGATGTCAATTACATGCCTCTCTCATCTTTTTAAGTGGGAGAACTTGCACAATTGGTGACTGACTAAATACTTATTTTCCCCACTGTATTTAGTTGAGAGTGCCAATAAATAATTGTGTCTGGCCCATTTTTGGAGTTTTGTGTGAAATTATGTCAAATTTGCCCTTTTCTTCCTCTGTTTTTTGTGTTGTTCCAATACACACAAAGGAAATAAACATCTGTATAAAAAAACGTGTAATTGCAAAAAGTTTCTGGAAGAAATACTTCATTTTCTGGAGAAAATTCAGGGGTGCCAACACTTTCAGCCATGACTGTATGTGTACATGTATGTAATATATATATATATATATAAATTAAATTTTTCTCTATAAACCCATGACTTTATATTTTGGCTTAAAAATCTCCATTCACATCAAAGCTTGGTGGAAAGATGCTGTCAAATGAGTCATGGGCAACCACCTGCTTAATATTATGTTGGTCCTCCATAAGTTGCCAATACAACTCTGACCTGTAGAGGCATGAACCACACAAACATAGGTAGCATAAACTTTCTCAAATATTGGTGCAAGTGTAGCTTTTTGCTATCCACATGTTCATGACTGTTGACGGTTCAGCAGTTGTTCTCCTTGGAGCACTTTTGGTAAGTACTACCCTTTGCATACAGGGCACACCACATGAATCATCAAATTAGTCATCACATCATTTGGCCTACAATGTGTGTGGTCATACCAGCCCACAAGGGGGTGTTAGTATCTCATTAAGTTTGATGTTAAATTTATCAAGAAACAACACAATGTCCCAAATTTTTTTGCAAAACTGCCCTCTTCACTACCTGTTTATTACAAAAAAATCCAGACCACTAAATACATTGCATCTGTAAAGTACAGTACTTCATTTTTTGCACATTTTATGTTACAGCCTATTAGCGCCCTGTCTAGGGTTGTGTCCCGCCCTTGCGCTCAGAGTTGCCAGCTGGGCACCGGCTCACCCGTGACCCTATTCAGGAATAAGCGGTTCAGAAAATGCATGGATGGATGTTACAGCCTTATTTGAAAATGGATTAATTAAGATATAATTATTTCTTCAAAATTCACACACAATACTCAATGCTGACAGAGTGACAAGTTTGAAATCTTTGCAACTTTATTAAAAATGAAAACAAAACTATAACAAGTGTTCACTCAAATTCTGCTCAGGGGTATCTTGTTTCTTCTGCTCATTCTTCAGATGTTTCTACAATTTGATTGGTGTACACCTGTGGTAAATTGAGCTGATTGACATGCTTTGGAAAGACACGCCTGTTCATATAAGGTCCCATAGTAGAAAGTGAATGTCAGAGCATGAAAAGACAGGATTGTATTGAAACACAGATCTAGGGAAGGGTACAGAAATATTTCTGCTGCATCGAAGGTCCCAATGAGCACAGTGGCTTCCATCAGGAGGACTCTCACACCATGAGAAACAAAATGATCTGGTGTGATTAAACAAAGATTGAACTCTTTTGCCTCAATGCCAAGCATCATGTTTGGAGGAAACCAGGCACTGCTCATCACCTAGCCAATACCATTCCAACGTCATGCTCTGGGGATGTGTTTCTGCAGCACCTGCTCCAGAGTGCTCTAGACCACAGACTGGGATGAAGCTTTATCTTCCAACAACACAACACAGCCAAGGTAAGAGTGGCATCAGGACATCTCTGTGAATGTCCTTGAGTGCACCAGCCAGAGCCTGGAGATATCTACAAATGACTGTGCACCAATGCTCCCCACCCAATCTGATGGAGCTTGAGAGGTTCAGCAAACAAGAATGGGAGCAACTTCTCAAATACTGGTTTGCCAAGCTTGTAACATCGTACTGAAAAGGCTTGAGGCTGTAATTTCTGCCAAAGGTGCTAAAACGGATTATTGAGCAAAGGCTGTGAATCCTTATGTACGTTATATTTTTGTGTTTCATTTTTCATGCATTTGCAAAGATTTCAAACAAACTTCTCACTTTGTCATTGTGGGGTATTTTGTGTGGAATCGAGAGAAAAAATAAATTGAATCCATTTTTGAATAAGGCTGTAACACAAGAAAATGTGGAAAAATAATGCACTGTGAATACTTTCCACATGCACTGTAGAGCACGATTATAGGGAACAGAATTCAACAAGGAATGGTTTCTCAAAATGCATGCTTGTTTTTTATCCTTGTGTCTTGCCTTAAGTCATATTCTACTCCCCAACTTCAATTCAAATACTCAAGAATGCAGTGACCAAGAACAGTTGATAACTTGCCAACACAGTTGGACGGGAATATGCAGCATTCAGTGCTGATGCAATGGACACTAAAATTGAACATTTTCAAGTTCTTTATTAATCGTGCATCAGAGTGATTTTAAAAATGAGGAGAGAAATTGGATGCAATGTTGAATTTTAGTTCATTTGTTCCCATCATCAGTTTGTTTCTTCTGTTATGTGAGACTCGTACACCTTCCTGTGGTGGCCTCATCTAAGCACATTGCATATCATTCTTGCAAGTTATCTTTTCAAGAATGTTCTTCCCAAGAACACAAGTCCAGTCTTCATGTTCCTGATATTGAGAAACATCCCATTTATTTTGAACACCTTGCCTTACCTGTGAGCTTATTGCTGTACAATCCTTCATACCAAACATGATTAATTACAGGTATTCCATGTCCAAAAGTTTGCATCGTTTGTACACTATATGGTGCATTTTGGGATTGTTGCAGTGTACTGAAAGTTGGCATTCAAACACATGAATGGCAAAATGGCAAAACCCCAAAGTAGTGCACTATATAGTGAATAGGGCACAGTTTTGGAAGCAGACCTTTTTCTGAATCTGAGGATGTTCCAGCACAGTGTAAGGAAAAAGTCAGGTCACCAGCAAAGGTACACAGGTTAAGGTTTAAAAAAAAAGAGCTACATTTTTGCCCCATCCTTTAAAATCTTCTTCATTGAGAGAGGTTTCAAAATTAAGTGTCCTTTAATGTAACACAAACCCTGACATGTGGAAACTACATTCGCCTGTCTAGCTCTCTCTGTGAATTTTTTATGTGCTTAAAATTTTAGGTCTACTACAGCCAAAATGTGTTTAAATAATATCAGCTCAATTATCAACAAGTGTCAAAGATAAAACACCTGTGCCCCATTGTGGAGAATATGGTAATAAATTCATAGATAAGGTCGCTATTGGAATGTGACAAGATAACCAATAGCCTGTTTAACTTTTTAACAGCATATAACATGCCCCCTTGTTTATTTTTACTTATTTGTTCACCATTAAAAAATATTTTTCCATTTTTCTTGTTACACCAATAAGCTAATGTGATGTTATGAAAGACATTGTAGACTTGGTTCTGAATTTCTAATTCTGGCATTGATATTGCAGAATGCAGTATGCAGAAGTGCAGAAGTGCAGCAGTGAGCTCCTGGTGTGTTCTGGCAGGCGTGTGCTTCTGGTGGTTATGTGGCAATAACTTTTTATGACAAGGCCACCCCAGGATATAGGCTTTTCTCTGAAGGCCAGCCAGTACTTTCTTGTTAAAAGACTTCATGCAGAGCATTTAATGCTCTGATTTCATTCGTGCTTTGCTGGAACCCTCACTTCAACAGTGAGAGAATTGTAGAATATTGTACCTGTGTCTGGCACCTAAGCAGCAGAAGTGCATGACTCTGGGCCATTTTCATTAAATTCCCTTTCCATTTCTTTAGTTTTTCAGGTGTGTTTTGTTGCCCAGGTGTGTCCTGTTACATTGATTATTCAAACAATAAATATCACTTAATTTCTATGCTAAGTTTCAGATTTGGGTTTTACCTCTGCAGACTATAAATTTATAGTTAGAGGAGTAACCAACAAGAAAACCAGAGCACTGTCTGTGGGTGAAAAACAAGCAATTGTGAAGATGTAAAATCAGAGCCCAATTATTGCACAATGTCCTATCCTATCCTATCCTATCCTGATGTTCAGTCAGGTTTAAGTCTGGGCTCTGTCTGGGCCACTCAAGCCACTCCTTTGTTATCTTGGCTGTGTGCTTAAGGTCCTTGTCCTGTTGGAAGATAAACCTTCATCCCTGTCTGAGGTCCAGAGTATCATCCAGATTATCATCAAGGATGTCTTTGTACAACACTGCAGTCATCTTTCCCTTGACACTGACTACTCTCCCCGTCCCTTGCTGCAGAAAAAACATCCACACAGCATGATGCTGCCACCACCATGCTTCACTGTAGGAATGGTATTGGCTAGGTGATGAGCAGTTTCTGGATTCCGTCTGACATGATGCTTGGCATTTAATCCAAAAAGTTCAATCATTTCTCATGATCTGAGAGTCCTTTAGGTAGCTGTTGGCAAACGGGCTGTCATGTGTTTTTTTTTTTATGTGCCATTTATGGATGATGGAAGCCACTGTGCTCATTTGGGACCTTCAGTGCAGCAGAAATATTTCTGTACCCTTCCTCAGATCTGTGTTTCAATACAATCCTGTCTTTTCATGGCTTGGTTTGTGCTCTGACATTCACTTTCTACTATGGGACCTTATATAAACAGGTGTGTCTTTCCAAATCATGTCAATCAGCTGAATTTACCACAGGCGCCCAATCAAGCTGTAGAAACATCTGAAGGATGATCAGTTATCAGTTATCAGGTTATGAATACTTATATTTAAATAAACTGGCAAAGATTTCAAACAAACGTTTCTCATTTTTTTATCCTTGGGTATTGTGTATAGAATTTACTTTGGAAAGAAGATGTAACATTAAAAGTACAAAAAGTTATGAACATTAATATTTTTGTGTTTTTACAGATTTCTTTGTTTGTTTCTTTGTTTTTTTTTATTTTTTCATTTGCTAGTGTTTAGAGAGGCAACTCTTTTTGTGAGAAGTGTTTGCATGCTACACTCATATTTCGCAATGAATTGCAACACCTGCTCATTTCGCTCTTTTTGTCCAGAAATAAGGCACACTAACAGGAAGCACAACCTTCCTTGAAATTAAGCTATATATAGCCGTGTGGTCCCTGTAAAAACTCTTCTTTATAATTTCTTCATGATCTATTTGCCACTTTACACACACACACACACAAACACACACAAAAACATCATGGCAACAGTTTGATATTAAATTAGTGTGTATTTGTATCACGCTTTGCTGTATTTATTGGTCACATTTCAGATTTCATCTTTCCGCTCAGTTCTGTTTTTTTTTTTTTTTTTTTGAAGCAAGGCATAAATTCACCACTGCCATCAAAAGCTTTTGAAAATATACACACTTTCATAAATGGCCCATTTATAAAGCATTCATAAATATTCTTCATTTGCTATTTTACACTACTGGATTCACAGTGCACAGGCAATTTGTATCTAAAGCTCCTCCCATAGAGTAATTCCCATGAACATGAAGCAGAGACAGTGACTATGGGAGTGAAAGAAAAGGGCTTCAGATATATATTTTCAAGCTTAGTCTGCAGGCTTTTGGGGGTCTTACCCTCAAAACCATTGAATTCAGTAAAGAAGTATGTCCCAATGTCTTTGCTGTCCTTTATGAAGATAAAATCTTCAAATTTGACCTTATTCTTTTTGCTCAGACTGCAGTGTCATGGCCTCCGTTGCTGTGGAAGAGATCCTGCGGTGCAAATGGAAGCTTTCCTGCAGCTCAGGCCTAGACAGCCTTCGCTTGAACTCATCAGTGGTGAAGTAATACATGACTGGGTCCAGGCAGGAGTTGAAGCTAGCCAGGCACAAGGTTATAGGATGGGATCGGAGGATGGCATCCTTGAATGTGCAGCTAACATGCATGTCTGACTTGGCCAGGAAGTCCAAGGGGAAGGTGATGTGATATGGCATGAAGCATACCAAGAACACGCTCGCACAGCTCAATACCATCTTGAGTGCTTTGCGTTTTTCTCCAGCATCTTGCAAGACACAGTTCTTCTCACGCAGGCTGGCAGCAGTTAACCATGTGCAGGTGAGAACAACACCTAGCGGTAGGAGGAAACCTATGATCTCTGCCAGAGTGACAAGAGTCACCCCACCAGTCATAGACAGAGACATCATAGGTAACTCTGAGAAGCAGATTGATTCAGTAGAAGAGGTTTTTCTCAGCAAGGGAAAGGGCAGACATGCAATACACACAATAATCCAGCCCAATGCACACCAACTCCTGTCCCGCCATCTTTTCGTGCCATTGTAGCGCAGTGGGTGGATGATGAGCAGACAGCGTCTCACGCTGATACACATTAGGAAGTAGATGCTGGCATACATGTTCACATACTTCAGGTAGAAGCAAAACATGCAGAGAGGGTGGCCAAAGGGCCAGGATTTGTTCAAGTAGTAGTATATGCGCAAAGGTAATGAAAGCACCTGCAGCAGGTCTGCAATTGCTAGGTTGATCATGAAGATCACAGCTTTCTTCGTCTCTTTCACATAGACATGGAAAATCCACAATGCAAGAACATTACTGATCAACCCCGGGACCAGGATTACAGTGTAGATGATTGCATAGGTGTAATGCTGATAGTTTTTGATGTTTTCGTTTTTACATATGGTGTCATTCATTTTCCTTACATTTGTCCAGATCTGAAGGATTGCCCTGAAGCTCTGAAGAAAGTCGATCCTTATTTGCTTACCCTGAGGTCATTCTGGAATAATTGTAGAGCTCCACAAGACACTTTTCCAATGAAGCCAAGCAAATGATCCAAACTTGTCTTTTGCGATGGTACAGAATGAAGTCATGCATTTCCAGCTGGTTGTCATACAGTGTGGCCGCTCTTCATTATCTTTCATTAGAATGCTTGTTGTATCCCGTCCTGTAGAAACATAGCACAACACAGGTTAGAAACAGTATAAATTAGTGTGTAGGCTCGCAATTCCTCTTCGTTAAAAGCTACTGCAATGTGAGCCTTTAGAAACATTATTTGCATTTGTGGTTAACAGCTAACAGCTGTAATATTAGCCATTAAAGGAGCATGAAAGTACCAGTGTGACCATTTGTTTGCATCTATTTTGCATACTCTTAATAGAAATGAAACAGAAATGCATGTTTTTATGTCCAGTGAAACAGTGGCTTCAGTGTGCCGATGTCAAAGGGGATTCTGTATTCTGCAGTTAAACGTTATCTCCAATCCTCAGCCTGCTGAGTCACCAGACACCACAACAAACTCCAACAAATTTAATTACAAGATCAGCAGGCTAAAATTAACAACCTATATACGTATATATAATGATGCATCTGCACAAAATACTGGTTAAATAAAATTTCTGGTTCAGCCGATTACCTTTAGAAGTTACATGCATAGTGAAATGAAATCCACCTGTGTGTGCAGAGGCTGCAACTCCATTAAGCAAAAGGCACCACTAACCAAACAATGCTATGAAGAACAAGGAGATATCCAAACAAGTCAGAAATAAAGTTGTTGCAAAGTCAGGGTTGGGTTATATAAAATATATACATACATACTGTATATCTCTGATGATTCCTGGGAGCACCAGCAAATACATTATCATCAAAGGGAAAGAACATGGTACCACAACAAATCTGCTAAGAGAAGCCATCTACCAAAATGCAGATTGGGCATGGAGGGCATTAATCAGAGAGGCAGCACAGAGAACAAAACCCTGAAGGAGCTGTAGAGTTCTCAAGCAGAGACTAGATTATCTGTTCATACAAACACAATAAACCATATACTCCATAGAGCTGGGGTTTATGGAAGAGTGGCCAGGAAAAGGCATTTACTTTCAGACTAAAATAGGAAGGTTTGTTTTGAGTTTGCCAAAAGCCATGTGGGAGGAAGGTGCTCTGGTCAGATGAAACCAAAATTAACTTTTTGGCCACTAAGTAAAACGCTACGTCTGGCACAAAACCAATACATCTCATCACACCAAGAACACCATCCCCACAGTGAAACATGGTGATGACAACATCATGCTGTGAGGATGTTTTTGAGGAAACTGGTCTGAGTTAAGAGGAAGATGGGTGGTGCTAAATACAGGGATATTCTTCAGCAAAACCTGTTTTGGTCAGTGATTTGAGCCTGGGACGGACATTGACTTTCTAACGGAACAATGACCAAAAGTATCCTACTAAAGCAATGTATTGGAATGGCATACCATACCATAATCCACATGAGATGCTGTGGTCAGACTTGAAGATGCAGCAGAATTTTTTCGGTACCCTTCACCAGATCTGTGTCTCAATGAAATACTGTCTCTGAGGTCAAATTACTGTATCTGTGTGGCACTCAGTGTGTGGCACTGCTGAGTTGATCTTTATTGCTGGGTTGGGTGTTTCATATCTTCCTTTTGACAATACCCCATACCTCTACAAGGTTCAGGACCAGAGAGGTGGCTGGCCAATCAAGCACATGGTCACATGCTGGGCAATCATACTCAGTAAACTATGGTTGCAGTTGCATTTATATTTTGCATAGGTAAATGCACGTGAAAAGAGGACATTGTAACACTGAGCATCAGTTCAGTTCTTTCTTTCCTTATCCCAGGTAAGATTCTTCTGACAATGTATCCAGTACAGGAGTGGTTTGATATTAGGTGTGCAGCATTTGTAGCCCCTTCCTCAGATATGTTTGTGCATCAGCCTCAGTCCAAGTTTTTAAATAATTTTTTCTTGACAGTTCTCTAAAGGCTGTGGTCATCCCTGATGTTTTTGCATGTTTCCCACCACATTTCCATCTTTTAGTCACCTTTTTATTAATTTACTCTGATATACTTCTCTAAGAATAGCCAGCCTTTGAGCAATGACCCTCTGTGGCTTACGCTCTTTGTGGAGGGTGTTGACAGCTGTCAGGCCAGTGGTCTTCCTCATGATTGTGTTTGCGTATGCTGAACTAAATTTCTGAATTTATTTAGTAAAGCTGAAGTTTAGAGAGCACATCAAACCCTATATTACTGAGCAGCATGATAAAATACACGTCTTTCCTCGATTAGTTTATATATTTATACAAAACATTGAAACCACCTGATAATGACAATAAAAGCCTCTTGACTTGAGTTGCACAGTGAATCTGCCAGAGACCTGATGCTGCGTGTAGTAAGGTATTCTTTCTATTAACTAAATCTCTGAGATTTTGCCACAGCATCGTTTGTTGGTTTTGCCCAGTGGGATAGTCATTAATGCTCTCACACACAGACCAGTATTGCCCACCCCAGCTGACCATGAGCTCCCACAAGCCTTGTTGTGGAAGTATCCTGTGCAACTCATCTTACCATAAAAATGTGTTTGTTGTCACCATTTCTCCTGCGTCCAATTTGGCTACAAGAACTGAATGTTCAATGTGCCACTGCTATGTATTACGTCTGTGTGTAAATGCATATATACAGTATATATATATATAAATTATTTGTCAGTAGATTGATTCATCAAAATGAAAACAAGAAGTAACAATATGCATATTGTGATTTCTGATCTGAGGTGAACATTTTCAGCATGTGTAATCTTGTGCATCAGCTGCACAGTTTAGTCAAAGCAGAGCCATGCAGACAGTCAGAACAAAATATTAGGATGGATTTTTACTTTCTAGACCTGGAGGTACCACCATTGTCTGATAGTAACAGTAACTTCTTTCATCCTTTATTCCCATAAATAACTTTTATTTAAGGCTCAATGAGCTTTTCCTAGCATTTCCTGGTTAAAAGCCTTTAAGACTTTATCTTACCTTTTAAGGGGTTAAAGACTAACCATTAAATAATCTACATAATCTAATAATCTTGGGCTACATCTGACTTTAAGATACATTATCTTCCCATTGTAAGACTTTCTGTTTGGCAGTTTGTGGGCATAGAAAGTTAAAACGAGTGCAGTGCACTCATCCACCTACTCTTCACACCTTAGCATATGGGACTTTCCATTTTCACAGCTGTCTGCCCCATATTATTGCAAGGCACGTGTTTAACAGTATAACAGTCGTGGTTGTACAGAAATTGTAGTACCCAGACAAAGTATTAGAAGAATATAATAAAAATAAATCTTACTGTATATGTTCATAAAAATATTATATTTGAATTCAAAAATTCAAATTCAATTTTGACCAGAAAATGCATCTTTCTTCAAGCTTTCCATAAGTATAGTAAGATAATGAAACTTTTTAATTGATGAAAGAATGGTTGTCAGAATCTCTACCATTCTAAGAGTAGGCACATCAAGACATCACAGCCTATATATAAATATTGCTATGTTTAATGTTTAATATCCATATAAATATATTGTTGTGCAAAATATATGCCTAATAAATACAATGCTGCATGATATTGGAGAAAACTGGCATTGTGATATTTTGTCGCTCTACAATACATATTGCCATGTTTTTCAGTTTTCAACAGGTTGCACTGAAGTCAGTGATCCAGCATGCCATGATATTAATAATGGCTTGAATGTATTGGAATATAATTAATTGGGCTGGTATGATGTCTCTGGTTGTATTACATTGCATACCACTAATAAGAGACCAGTGGTGAGTAATGGCACATTAATTAATCCTAGACAAACCTGGGGTGCCAGTGGAATCTCATTTCAAATGTTTGTTAGACTGAACAACAACAACAACAATGATAATAATAATAATAATAATAATAATAATAATAATAATAATAATAATAATAATAATAATAATAGTCACCATCATCATTAAGAACTGATCATTTCTACAGATTATAGCTTAACCTTTTGTGTAACCTTAGGTGTATTGATTCTTTATTATTCAGGATGCAGAAACAACTATGAGTGCAACTAGTACAATATGATAACACTTAAGCATGTTTTTTTTGTTTTTTTTCTTTGTTTGTTGGTTTGTTTTTTTTAGATTCCCACAGGGCTCTATTTAAGGGTCTATGTATGTGACATTAATTCAAAGAGAACTGCAATTTTGTAGGTTTCAGTTTAAACCCTGAATGCAGAAAATTGTCAGTCAGAAACTTTGCCGAGGTCATTTTCACACTTTCAGGTACCCTAAAGGGGCCTACCAGACCTTTGACCTTGATTCCGGCCCAAAACATGACTCCATCACCTATTTGTTGATGCAGCCACCAACCATCCACTACTCCATCCAGGGTTGCATGGCATTTATCAGTAAACAGTACTGATTTGTGTTCTTGTATGTCTGGGCCCACTGCATTAGGACTAGGATTAAAAGAACACTGTTGGGGGACGAGCCTTCTCTTATAAAGCCCCCCAGCTCTGGAACAGCCTTCCTCCTACTGTTCGGGACTCAGACACACTCTCCATCTTTAAATCACGACTGAAAACCTTTCTTTTTACGCAGGCTTTTCATTAAAAGCACTAATCTTTCTCCCTCTCTCCCCCCCATGTCCTGAGCTGCCCCGGATGCCTGGCGGATACCGCTCCACCCCTCTACCCATCTTTATCTTCCCTCCTTCTATTTTATTTTATTTCATTTCTTTTCTACTTTTCTATACCCATGTATTGTGCCATTGTTTATGCTCTCTGGTGTCGACCAGAGGAGGATGGGTTCCTCTCTTTAGCCTTGGTTCCTCTCAAGGTTTCTTCCTCTGAGTCTGAGGGAGTTTTTCCTTGCCACTGTTTGCCCACTGGCTTGGACCCGGATCTGCTTTGTGACAACTTCTTGTTGTAAAAAGTACTATATAAATAAAATTTGATTGATTGATTGATTGACTGCAACCATTTCAGCTTGTGAGTATTGGTTAGGGTTTATTGGTTTATGCACAACAGCAAACCTCTGGAGGATTATACACCTTGAGGGTTTTGGGCATCAGCAGCTTCAAATATCTGTTTGCTGCATGTAAACTTTAGCAGCTACACTCTTAATCTGTGAATTTATCTGTCAGAAATCTTTATCATTATGCCTTTATCTGAACAAACCCATCTGTACTCTGAATCAGCCACAAGTCTCTTCGAAGTATAATGATCATGTTTAAGTTTTCATGAAATATCTAATGCTTTCATACCTTGATGCTTTTCAGCAGCAGAGATACCCTTTTTCTTTCCCATATTGCTTGAAACCTGGGGCCTGCTTAAGAATGTTGAACATTCTTATGTGTGTTAGATGGATTCCTTTTGGGCATAGGCTTTGCACACTTTTTATTCATTTTCCTTTTACTGAGACCCAGCTAGGCTTCCCAAATGGGCCCCATCATTACACAGCTCAGCTTAATCTCACATGGGTCCCACCTAGAAATGCCCCACAGGGACGTTAGCTTGGCTGGTCCAGAATATAGAACCCTCTTTTTTGAGTGTAAGCCACAACTTACACTTTTTCAATTTGGAAACTAGATAACATTTACATGTGTTTGGCCTGTATAGGTTTTACCCAAAGAAAGTCTGATTACTCAAAGATACACTGATTTACTTATGCTTAAAGCAAATGTTTTACCTTCATCCACTACTTTTCATCAAACCCAAAGACACACACACACCATTTGTTGCTGGAATGATTAAATATTGTAATTAGAAATCAAGAAGATGACAAGCAGGTGTGTGAATTTGGCCTTTTGAATTTGTGAATTTATTGTGTGCCTTCCACAGTGGCACATGCACAAATCAGTGACTACAGTCCCTTCAGTTCCTGCTGTTCTCAAAAGAAGAACTGTGGAAAGATCTTTCTTGTGGCTCATTTCCTTGAAATTAAACACAAACAGGCCTCTCACTGCTTACTCCATTCGCTGATCCCCCCAGATGTTATTGATGTAAAGGCTCAAATGTAGCATTGATGCTTATAAAAAAAGAAAACCTCATTTAAGTGTCAAAATATAAAATACACACCAATTCTACACTAGTTCTAAACAGGACCATGAGCACTTAAAGAATTCTTTGCATGAAAAAATGTTTCTTTGCGTTATGAAAGGGTTTGTTTGTTTGATGAAGGACGAAAAATGAATCTTCCATTGTTACTATGTCAAACTCATACGATTCTAGAGTTTCAGTCACATGATTTTTTTACAAGTAACAGGTGAAATACACCTTACTTTTGAAGAGAGAGAACAACAGTTCCTTGATAAAGTTGATAAAACATGTGCTCCTTACACATTTTCCTCCAAATTCATCCCACTTAAAGTGGCAGAACATTTGCTAAAAATGGTGTTTTCCTGACAAATATATTTAACTTATGCACATCCCAATGTACCAAATTTGACTGGACATAAGGGAATGATGACTGATCTCATAAGAATTCTGATACCATCATTGTCAAGTTTAAGTGCCAGCTAGATGCCTAGTCATCCACTTTTTACACTGCAAACTTTGTTTTGCAGGGTTTTTAAGTAACTGGAAAATGGTTTATAAATGCAAGGCTTGCTGTTTTTCCATTGATATGCTTGATATAAAAAAAAATGGTTGCATTGAGCAGGTGTGAGAGACAAGACTTTCACAGTTGGTCAAGTTTGAGACAGAATGTGAGGCAACCATATAAATGACAGAAACCTAGAAAACCTGTGTACTTTTTCATAGAAGCTATATTCTGCATAAACATTTAATTTAATAATAGCAGTAGATCTGTCCATTTAAAAACAAACTTTTTTTGCTTAATAATCAAACACATTTGAGCAAAATGCATAATTATTTTAGACATATATCCAGCATATCTTTGCTACAAATAGAAACTTCTTTCCAACAACTAATTTTTGTACTGTTTACGAAGTGAGTGTTGTGAGGACGTGAAAGAAGGCTAACAAGGTATGCAGAATAACAAATAGACAGTGGTCTAATTAAAAAACTACAAAAAGCTCCTGTTTGATAAGTGAAGCTGATAAAAATGAACAGTGAAACCAGTAAAACAAATCAATTTCAGACAGCCATCATGCTGTGATGTGATCTCTTGACTAACAACATTCTGCTGCATATTTACACTACCTGTCAAAAGTTTCAAAACTTATATTTAGTGTTGTAAAACTTTGGACTGGTAGTGTAACCCCATGCATAATTGTAATAGTTGCTAAAACATAGTCTGGTAAATCAATAAAAACAGTGAATTAGGTAAAAACAATTAATTGAATACAATTCTGTTTTTCTTTGTTGAACCCAATTAACTTTAAAATATAAATACATGCACTAATCTGCATTAAAACAGTAAATAGAGAAAAGCAAGATTAACTAAATAGTAGAACATTGAATATCATAAAAAAATATATACATTTAATTTACATACATTTAACATACTTCAAAAACATATTTTGAAAAATACAAATGTAAACCATACTATATTATAGTTACATTGAAGGAGATTATCCTATCTTATCTTATCTTACTGACAGGCTGCTTAGGGTGAAGTGTGTGAAGGAGTAGTATCACAGGTCCTTCCTCCCTGCTGCCGTTAGACTTAACAACCTGCATTGCTCTCAGTAGACCACGGACACACACACACTTAACTGCATACACTATGGAGTTTTTCAGTACAATATAATGTGCAATACTTTTTCCATCTCCCCACATGCAATTATCTGTAATTATCTGTCATTTATCTGTATATATTTTATATTTGTTGATAGCAGAAGTACTTGCAGGATTGTGGATTTAATAAACAAGAAACTGATATATATATATATATACATACATGAACAACTATCACTAAACATAACACTACAAGACAAGGATACAGGACTAGTAGACAAGAAGACTGACAAGGACAGACTGAAACAGAAGGACTTAAATAACAGGACATAATAAAATATGGATATATGGATATATACTCCAAATATGGATGTATTGTGCAGGAAAGCTGTAACATGGAAAATACTGTGCCATAAAGATGTTCTTGAATATACGTGAACGGCTCTGATGTGTGCCAGAATAACACTGTCTAAACGATCATAATATTTTTCAAAGTACACCATGTTCAGAATCATGAAGACACATTTCTCCCATTCTAGTACTTGAAGACTAACTGAAATTTTGGTCTGTCTTATTTATACCACATTCAACAGTCATGTGAAATAAAGTGGCACACAGACATTTGGAGACTTCAAAATTTCTGTTGCTGTGAAAAATGCATAATGTTGAATTTTATATTAGTTTATTGCTTTATTTTATACAGTTTTAGAGTAAAAATGTAAGTGCTAAAGTTTGGACACAGGTCTGGGTACTAATCATATATGGTAACAATACTTTTTCAATACTTCAGTCATTTTGTAATATCAAAAATTAGTTCAGACTTCTCAATTTCAATCCTTTTTTTTACATTTTACATTTTATAATTTTGCATTTCATGACAAATTACATAAACCAGTATAAACATTTATAAAGTTTGAAATGAAATGCTTTAAAAAAGGTTTAACACTTGTTGGAACTCAACAGTATGTGCCATTTTAACAACTCACAAAATAATGCCACACTCCTCCTTCGAACTCCACTCCCATAAATCCTCCTTACAAACTCCAGTCAGTCACCAGGGCCTACTGTAAGCATGCTGTTATGTGTGAGGAAGCAGATGTGATATCCCTCCTAAAATCTAGGAGTTATAGCAGTAAGCATAATTTTGTGGGCTTGGAGAAAATGGGGAAAAACTCAGTTTATTAAAAAAAATAAAAAAATGAAACATTTTAGAAACACTGGAAAGAAATAATAGGAGTGAAAAAGAAGTATTACATCATGAGATTCACTCATGGTGGGTTTGGTGGTATTATAAAAAATGTATTCATTTTATTTTTTATTTTTTGCAAAATGTATTTATTTTATAGTTTATTTCAACTATTTTTGTATGAGGTGTGTGTGTGTGTGTGTGTGTGTGTGTGTGTGTGTGTGTGTGTGTGTGTGTGTGTGTGTGTGTGTGAATGTGTGCATGCTAGCCTAGTGTTGCTAAGATTGCAAAACTGTGGTAAAGTTTGTTCTGAACTGAACCATTATGGTATTACTGTACATTATGTAAGAAACACAGACCATAGGACTACTTTTTAACTTTTTCTGACTCCGTAAACATTGTCCCTACAAATAGCAGACATGGGCACCTCTAAGCAGTTGCCAAGTACTCTGAAGTTTAAAACAAATTATGCTCAACAAGCACTAGAAGGTTATAAGAATACAAAGCCATATCCTCATGTAATTAAGGAGTGCCAGTTAATAACAATGATGGCTATCAAGTTAAGGAAAGCCCAAGAAAACCTTTCAGCTCATATGATTGCTAGAAAGAAAAATGTAAACTGTTGTTTAACTGCAAAAGACCTTCATGGAAAAGTAATTTGAACGAACATTCCTCATCACAAAATATGTGTTTTCAAAGAAAAAGCTAAACAATGTGGATGCATTTTGGATTTGAGTCCTGAGAATTGATGAAGGTAAAGTAAACCTTTACTGGCAAACCTTTGGTTGGCAATGAGCAATGACATCTTTGGAGAAAAAATGGTGCAGGATCTTATGAAACGTTTAACTAGTAGAAGGAAGAATGGTTTGAATAAAATACCAGCATATTCTGACAGCAAACCATACACTGTCTGCAAGCTGAAGATGAAAAGAGGATCTTATCTACAGCAGGATAATGGTTTTAAACATATACAAATTTACCCAAGTCAAAAATGGACAACCTCAAGAGGTACAAGCTAAAGGATTTCCCTCATAGTTGAATGAACAGAAGTCTAACAAACAAGAAATTAAACACTTTACTGTTCGCTATAAAAAGCAGACCATTTACCTTTTTTGTTATTTTGAAACCGTTAAAGATAAGAAAAGGTCATATTGATCAAAATATTCAAATTATTTGTCATCCTTAACACTGTCATTTACAAATCAGATTGTCTTTTACTAACTTAACTATTCAGAGTAACAGGAATTTCAAGTCTCATTCATTCATCTAAAATGTGTCCTTGAGGATTTCTGGTGGGTGGATAAACTTAATAACTAAAGTTATTAGAAAAATCTAATCTTGGTGGAATAGAAGTATGTCTCCATTCTCACATACATAACATTGACTGATTGATCGTAACATTATGTAAAAAGTGGACCGAATTCAACTTCACTGAGTTCACTTCATTGCTGCAGATGGTTGGGTCAACTGAAACTGAATTCTTGAGGGTTACTATAAATTCCCCCTTTATCTAGTTGGCTTGTTTGCATTGAAATTGTTTCAGCAATAAGACTGCATTTTTACTTTTTACCTGATTATGAATGTAGATCATTCACACATCTGTTGTGCTAGAGGTAAGAAGAGTTGAAGAAATACTTTCCATTCAAACCCAAGATTACATTTACAGAGTATTGTAACAATGTATTACAGTCTTTTACTCCTAATGTCAGATAATATTTTATTGCAGCAGTGAATTGCTTACTGTGGAGCAAAGGCATTCAATTTGTTTCCCAGTTGTCTGTTGCTGATATCAAATTTGGTGCAAATGAGCTGGTAGAAAGGTTTGTCGTCTGCAATTTTAATGACAGTAATGACCTCATAATTTGTTAGACAAAAAGTTATCTGAAAAGGAAGGGCTGTGAATCTACATACGTTCTGATATTAACAAAGTGGTAGTGGTATTTTATCAATGAGATATTGAGCCCTTTGAAATGTATACTGGCAGACACAAAGAATTGTTCCAATCTTGGATGATAATAAGCAATATTGATTTTGGATGTTTTGTAGGGATCACTTCCTTCATCTTTGATGGACATTTTTGATGGACACCAACTAACAGGCAACAAGACAATGCAAGGTATCAGACTGCTCATCAAGTCGGCTAAAGTTGGCTAAAGAGTGGGATAAGTTCAGGTCATGGACTACATAGTGACCAGATTTGAATATCACTGGGAACTTGCACAGGGAAATGTGGAGAAGGCAGTAAAATGTTCATGAGACCTGCGCAACACTGTTAATAATAACACTTATTTGTTTAAAATCAGGAATCTCTTCACTATTCAAAAAATACATATGTGTAACCAGAGGTGTCATACCAAAATTTGCAACTTGCAATTGATCCTTCGTTTGACCCGGTACACAGGTCCACCTTCCCTCCCTTTTGGTTTTACACCCTTCTTTGCTTGCAGTGCTGAGACTCTCTGTGCCTTTTTAAGTGACCACACTGTTCACTGTGTCTAATCAATGAATTCTTAACTTTAAACCTTCTGCTGACATTTCAGTCAGAAACTCATTTCTTAAAAAGTCTCTGTTATATTTCGTTGCACATGTAACATTTTAACAACCTTCTCTGTCATTTAATCCAGAAGTGATGTTTGTTTAAACTAAATGGATGAGTTCTCTAGCATCCCAGGAGAGGAGAAGGCTCTGGGAGATGGTCATAAGGGTGCTCCCTGATGGAAGGGACCCTGGAGACATACAACTATCTGAATAGATTGTATGTGGGGGAAAGAGGAGCCAGAGAGGATGTTTCAAGTGGACTCCAAGGAGCTAAACAGCAGAAAGTCGCCAAAATCTTTCCCCCTTGACCCAAAGGCTCAAAATTAAGCAAGAAAGGCCACCAGATAGTTCTCAGAAATAAATTGCTCTCTCCCCTATATCTAGGAGGAACAAGTCTTAGTCCTGAATGGTTGCATTAGCACATTTTGCACCCACGCCTTTAGTAGAAGAACTTCATACCTAATTAGTTTGATTGAGATCTGTGGGAACTCCTACTGTTGAATGTGTCATTTTTGTTCTAGGTTTCTGACACATGCATTCAACAAATGAATCACCTGTCTTTCCGTTCATGCTTTGATCGCTTGTTCTTTAATTGTCACCATGGAATATGATACACATTAGTGAAGGGGTTTTTTGTTTGCAGATGTGGGTAACCAGTTGTAGTTTCCACAATCATGTGATAAGCTATAAGAGTAGGGTTGGAAATCCACTTTAATACTGTAAAGACTGAGTCACCAAGCTTGTGAGAAGTAAATGAGAGAAGTAAAAAAAAAAAATCATTTTCAGTTATATTTTTAAGGAGACTATAGATTAGTAATGGAAGTAAGGATTTTATACAGTGTTTTGTACAGGCCTATATTTTGTATAGGTGTCATCAGGCCTACCTGAAACCTCAACACTGCAAAAGTAACAATCAGTCCTTCATTCTGTAGCTGTTGAGTGTGGGTTACTATTTGTGTGTTCTGATAAGTCTGACAGGTTATCACATTCCTAGCTTACAAAAATTGCCCAAAGTCCTTAACCTCTGCCCACAATAGGAGGGTAGCATTTCTTTTCAGCATTTTCTCAATAAATGTTATGGGGTGGATAGTGCCCCCACATCTTTCTTGTTTCCTGGACAACGACAGCATGCAGGCCCCACTATCCCCCCGCAGTACCCCACACTGCTCAGCAGTGCTGAAATATTTAGAATTCTTCAGTTTTGGAGCAAAGTTTAGTCAGGACCTCCCTCTGCCAGCATTGTCTTCCCATTACCATTTGTTTCCTTGGGTTTAAAAGGCTTAACTGACCACTTTTTAAGAAAGAAAGGTGTCTTACCTCATTTGTAATGGTATGGACATGGGTCTCGTTACTTCCAGTGGTTGGAGAGAAAATGCTGTGAGAGGTGACATTGGCCCATGTGATCTTCACCAGAAGTGTCAGTGCCGGCTTACTCCTCCTCACTCACTCTCCTCTCAAATTTCTCTCAATATGTTTGTTCTTTCAGTCAAGCCTTTTTTCTCTTAAGCCTTTTGTTCCGTCCACAGTCTTTCTCTGCTTTCTCTTGCTGCTTGTTTCTTCACACTCGCTTGTTTATCACTTCTGATAGAGTTTCCTCTCCCAGTGTGTGGGGGCGTGCACCAAGAGACATGACGCTCTCCTACTTCTGCAATATCTTGGTCTCCACTGCTCTCATGTTTGAAAGGCAAATGAGTCTTGTGGCCATTTGAAGGATTGAGAACAAGCTATTGAGAAGGCTTCCTGCCATTCGGATTTGGAAGTCATTAATCTAAGGCTTCCAATCAGATTAAGGACTAGGGTTAGGGTTAGGGACTCTAGAGAGCAGTTCTGTGTGTAATACTTTATACTTAGATTTACATAGGGTAACAATTTGTGATTCCTGCTTCCTGTTATACTGTATTACAGTTTCTGTTTTGTTTGTTTGTTTCCTTGTTTATTAAGCAATGTAAGCCTCATAAGGTTCTTAATGTAGATCATTTTACAGGATCTAATACAGAATGGTTATACACTGCAGGCAGAGAGCCCCAATATTGTATTATAATTTTTACTGATAAATACACCCTTACACACACACAAAAAGCTATTAAAAAGCTGCTATTTCACCTTTAACCCATTTGTGCAGTGAACACACATACACATTTGTGAGCATACATGCCTGTAGCAGTGGGCAGGTTCTGCTGGAGTATCCATGAAGCAAAGAGGGTTGAGAGCCTTGCTCAGGGGCACAACATTGGCAGGTTGGCAAATTCAGGTATCAAACCCACAACACAAATTCTCAGTGTAGTTTAAATCCTGTGTTTTTTGTTAACCTTGTCACTTTATTTACTCCTAAACCCATTCTTTTAATGAATGAGCAAAGTGGCATTGAGAACCACAATGAGGATCACTTTGAATTCTCGTGTACAGTGCACACTCTTGGAATTCTCTCAATGAGCTTCGAGAGGTAGTCACCGCAAATGTTATAGTGTTGAAGCCTTCAGTGAAAATCAACAATGTAAATAGTCCTGAAAATACAGAAAACGCATTGAATGAGAAGGTGTGTCCAAACGTTTGGCCTGTACTGTACATTTAACACCATCCAACATCTCATGCTTGGGGAGAAGGATAAAACACATGCTAATAAGTCCATGATAGCCTGTGTCCTGGACTATCAAATCAACATTTATTTGTATAGAGCTTTTCACAAAAAGTCAATCTACTTATACATGGTTAGTTAGGGGACACTGGACCCCCACACATCTGTTCTCAGGTCTACTGAAGTAATGTTAGTTCACTGGTGGACATAATAGTAACAGTAGCAACTATTAGGGTCGGTGTAAATTTCTCATAAGATGGTGATGGCAGGTGGGCAACTAGTCCAGGGCAGGGTGAGAAACTATCCAGGTCCAGTATCGTGAAGGTGGGCAGCCAAAGTGAAGTGGTGGCAGGGGAGCTCAGGGTCCTTTTTGCAGAGGAGCTCAAGGTTAGTATTTCATCATTGAGATAGAGAGATGTAATTAGTTTGACTACCTGTCTCAAAGGCCCCAGTGTATACAGATGGGAACCAGCCAGTCTGATTTTCTGGTCTCTAGCACTGGGACAGCTTAGAGAACTGTACTCTCCCGCTTCCTCTTCACCACCAGAAGAGTTTCCAGAAGAGGTCAAATCTATGCCACCTCAAGAAATTTTCTGGTGACTCTGCAGTTGTCGGGTGCATTTGGGATGGACAGGAAGGTGAATACAGAGACCTAGTGGAGTGGGGTGCAATGAACCATCTGCTCGTTATAGTGACCAGAAATGGTGGTGGACTTCGTACAAATATCTGGGTGTTCTGCTTGACAGGACTGGAGGGCCAATAACAACAGTGGCGCTGTGCAAGACGGCTGCCTCCAGCAGTAGCTCCCTAGTTTTTAGCTCTTTTTCCTTAATTTCCCTGAAGGAACCCTCCCAAGGAATCAATAAAGTTCTATTCAATACTGAGACTGTGTACAAAAAAAGGATGAGCAGACTCTACTTTTTGAGGAAGCTCAGGTGCTTTAATGCACGCAGCAGAATGTTGGTCATGTTTTACCAGTCTGTTGTAGGACCTGAATGGGTGCTGCACCAAAGGGGGAGATACCAAAAAGCTCAACAATCTGATTAAGAAGGCTGGCTCTGTTCTTGGATGTTCACTGGAGAGTTTTGAGGAGATGATGGAAAAGAGGACACTCAACAAACTGATCGCTAACCTGGACAACACATCTCACCCCCTCCATGACTTACAGGTCAGACAGCAGAGCACTTGCCCGCAACAGACTCCTTCAGCTCCGCTGAACACACTGTACAACTCCTCTTCACTTTGTAGGGACATTATTTCACACTGAGTCACTAACAGGACACACTCACTGAATATTGCTGGACATTATTACTCCTCTATCCTAATCATTTGCACTGACACATTACCAACCAAAAGACAACACAAGCACAAAATGCAATTTTTAAATGAAGGTGTTTATTAAGGGAGAAACAAAATCCAAACCTACATGGGTTTACACAGGTCCTGTGTGAAAAATTGAATGCTCCCTAAACATAACTGGTTGGGCCACTCTTAGCAGCAACAACTGCAACCAAGCTTGTGCAAACTTGTCTTTTAGAGTATTGTGGAGGAATTTTGGCCCACTCATCTTTGCAGATTTGTTGTAATTCAGTTACATTAGAGGACTTTTGTCATACCAAAGCATCTCAATAGGATTCAGGTCAGGAATTTGACTAGGCCACTCCAAATTTTCCTTTTGTTTTTCTTCAGCCATTCAAAGGTGGACTTGCTGGTGTGTTTTGGATCATTGTCCTGCTGCAGAACCCAAGTTCGTTTCAGATTGATGTCACGAACAGATGGTCGGACATTCTCCTTCTCTTTTTGTAGACAGCAGAATTCATAGTTCCATTTATCACAGCAAGTCTTCCGGGTCCTGACGCAGCAAAACAGCCCAAGACCACCATATTTTACTGTTGGTATAATGTTCTTTGTCTGAAATGCAGAGTTATTTTTACACCAGATGTAACGGGACACACACCTTCCAAAATGTTCAAAGTTTGTCTCATCGGTCCACAGAATGTTTTCCCAAAAGTCTTGGGGATCATCACGAAGTGTTCTGGAAAAACTGAGATGAGCTTTAATGTTATTTTTGCTCAGCAGTGGTTTTCTTCTTTGAACTCTGCCACGCAGGCCATTTTTGCCCAGTTTCTTTCTGATGGTGAAAGAACCATGAACACTGACCTTAACTGAGGCAAGTAAGGGCTGCAGTTCTTTGGAAGTTGTTGTGGGGTCTTTTGTGACCTCTTGGATGGTAATTTTGGGCAGCCGGCCACTCCTGGGAAGGTTCAACACTGTTCCATGTCTTCACCATTTGTGGATAATGGCTTTCACTGTGGTTCACTGTGGTTCCCAAAGCTTTGGAAATGGCTTTATAACCCTTTCCAGACTGATAGATCTCAATTACTTTCTTTTTCAATTGTTCCTGAATTTCTTTGGCTCTCGGCATGATGTGTAGCTTTTAATAATCTTTTGTTGGACATTTTATCTGGCAGGTCCTATTTAAGTAATGTCTTGATTGAGAACACCTTCATTTAAAAATTGCATTTTCATCATCTCTACAGTGCATCCAGAAATTATTCACAGCACTTCACTTATTCCACATTTTCTTGGTACAGCTTTATTCCAAAATGGTTTGAATTCATTTTTTCTCTCAAAATTCTAAATACTATACCCCACATTTATATTTATATTTTTTAAAAGTAACATGTACGTAAGTATTCACAGCCTTTGCTATTTACATTAATGGCATTTAACTGATGCTCTTATCCACAGCTACTTACAAGTTTACTCATATTACCTTGAAATGAGCAAGAGTAGTGTTAGGAGTCTTGCCCAAGGACTCTAATTGGTATCTAGCACAGTATAGTTGACCAGACTGAGAATTGAACCCCAGTTGCCCACATGGTTTGGTGGTGTTATCTGTCCCACCACTTTGAGACTCACAAGTCCAACAATATGTGCTGTATTTTATCAGACTCTATTAGAAAAAAACAGGGACTCGTTTCATCTAAGCCACAACTTCTCATTTTCTGTGTCAATTTCATGTGGCACTGAAATTATTCTTAAACTGGCCCTAATCATTTCAGCTCCTAGAAATGTAACCATGTTTTTGAACACTAGATGTCAGTACAGGCCTTTAGGCATTTAGATCTAAAAAGTCCACATTAAGCCTATGGAATGTTTTGTGTCGTCCAAATACAAATGTCCAGGACAGAGTGGTGATGGTTATGAATTTGTTTATTATGTACACATTACATGAAGTGGGAATCAACAGTATACTCTCAATAACCACCTTCTTATATTTTTTTGGAACGCTTGGCTAAAAATATTTTTTCAGCAGCGTTGAATATCTCAGTCTACCACACCCCCAAGTTGGTCTGTTAGCATTATCATCTTGCAAGCAGTTATTATAAGATAAATAAGTTGAGGCAATGAAGGAATGCAGATGGTCAGCAGCAAATATGCCGTGGCATTCAAGTGATTTCTCATTGGTTTTAATGTCCCCTTTTTTTTAATTTATTGCCCATTTCATATGTTTCATAACTTCAGACCATTTTTATTTAATAATAATTTTAAATATATTAATATAGTTTTAATTTAATAACTAGACAAACTGATGTGAATACTACCAGTAATAGTTAATCTAAATGTCAAATAGAAATAATTAAATAAATACTTTCCTGTATTGTAATGAGCAATAAATGCTCTCAATATACAGCATACTGTCCCACAGTCAAACTAAATTCTGGATTATATAAGATTCTCATATGTTATTCATGTTAGAGGGCAAGAAATTGTTACAAAAAATGTACAAGACCTTATATTCATAATTTGGAGTTAAAACTGTTCTTGATCTGAAGCTAAGCAACAGCCCCCTTGTTCCATAAAACCAGTGATAGCATGTGGGATTTTAAAACTTGAGAAGTCAGCAAATTCCTGTTATTCTCTTTTGCCAGTATAATAATATCTAAGAAAAACAAACAAGAGAAAAAATGTTAGTTTGCATTAGATTTGCTTCACTGGTCTCTTCCTCTGATGTTTAAACAGAAATGTTTTCTTTGGCAAGTTGGTACTAGTTTGTTGTGCATTACTAATTTGAAAAAAAAATATATGTTTATCATTTTTTTTACTGTCATTATTGTAACTCTTTCTTCTTTGCTAGCTGAAACATGTGAGGTCTTGAGAGATTCTCTGGTGGCACGTGTGATGTCTCATTCTCATGTTTCATTTAGTCTAAAAATAGTCAACATTTTCATTTCTTTTTCTAGATGCTTGTAGATCTGATTAAATCCCCCACCCCCACTGATGAAAGTCACGTGAATTGTGTAACTGTGTCCTACACCAGTAAATACAGTTCATCAGAATAAATGTCAAATGTAAGACACAAAATGTTTCGTAAAAAGAATTTGAGCAAAATATTCAGTGTGACACAGATCTCTAACCATAATGCTTTACCTCTTGTTTCCTGTTATCATGTCACATGTTTCTTTACTCCTGGTAAGGACTGAAAGGACTGAAACTGAAAAGTTTATATTAATAATAATTATCTTTTTGTGTACCTTTTATGCACACTTGTGGTTTGCGCACTTAGAAATCTACAGTATAAATATGAAGAAAGTACGTCATATTTCTTTAACTCTTTAACACTGACACTAAAAAATATTGATATTGATAACATTTTGTTCATGGATCCTCATTTAAGAACTCAGTAAGTAGACAAAATCAAAAATATAAGATATGCTGTAAATAACACATCTATTACAGAATAATATTAGTCAGTCAGTATCTTTTCTGCTTCTTCCTGGACCCTCCTGCAACACACACATACACACAGGGGACAATTTAGGATATTTCGGTCATTTTTGGAAGGCGGGACTGGTGATGAGGTGTAACAGCAAATGTTGCAGATTAAATAGAGGTAGCAGAGTCATAGAAGTAATAAATGTTACAGAATAGTCATTGTAAAGCGATACAACTAGAACATAACATTATTAATTAAAACATGACCAAATATGTCCATCCCTTCAATAATAGTCTTATATACATTATATTTGTCTGAGTATAATGTAATGTTTATGCACTGTGTTCTTCAATTAGACACCTGTAATGACTTTTAAAATGTACCAATATGCAGGTTAAACATACAGTGTAGTCTAGAAAGGAAACTGGCAATATAATGTTGTGTTTATGTTGTGCAATTCTTACATTTTCAGGGGTATCATAGAGACACATGCTATTTTTATTTCTGCCAACAAAATTTATTATTATTATTATTATATTTATTATTATCTTATTTCGAATGGCATAATGTTAAAAATGTGCAATTTCTTTATTAATTTAAACAAAATTACTTTGTTGTGCCATTCCTTCATCTATTAATTCTGAATCCTCCTTATACAAATCTAAATATGATAATACACTAAGCTTAAAACATGTCACAAATTAAAGTGTTTTTTAACAGTTGTGAGTTAAAATCATTGGCTATGTTGTTTGGATATCAAACCAGGTGTTGGCATTACCTTTTCTGACGAAGCACAGGTTTGTATTGTGAGTAAAGTGTTTGTGTAGGCACGTAGAACTTCTTGGCAGACGTGTGCTCACAAAAAACACACTGTGACAGTTTAACTGCCACTCTAATGGCTTAGCCTGCATTCACCTGCCACTTCCGTCTAATCCAGCAGCTGTTGTTTGTGGTGAACTACTCTAAAAAAAACACAGAAATCTCCAGGCTGGCAGCTGCCCCCCTTGAAGCTTCTGCATGAGGAAGAAAATGTGTAGTTAAACAGGTTCATTTTGACCATGCTTTTACTCACTTTCCCATAGAGAGAGGATCTGCCCGTTTGCTCATTATTTCACATATATCACGCTTTGTTGTTGTGACATGATTTTGTGTTGCCCTACATTTTTGTACCAAGAGCATTCAAGAGCATTTACTCATTGATGACTTATACTTGTATTATGTCCTGTGTGTCTTGTAATATGTTCAGCATCGGGTTTTCGAGGTCTCCATTCTGACATTTGTATTCGGGAGCATTTAAGCTTGCGGTATCTCTGGATTCTAGCCTTCTACAAACTAGCTAAGGATATTGTCTGAGTGAACAGCAAAGCACCTTTGTAAGTCACTCTGGATAAGACTGACAAATGACAAATTCAATTTAAGGTAGGTGTTTCTGATGATGGAGTTTTATGTGTAGATAATTGCAATCACACCCTTGCTGGCTGTGATGCAGCATCCACATCTCAAAATCTCAAACATAAAAATAATTATACCTTACACAGTAACATCTGCAATTTTTGTACATTTTGTACCTTATATTGTGAGGATCAGTTGCAAGGCAGGAATACCCCCTGGATGGGCACCAGTCCATCACAGGCACACACACTCATACACATACATAGAGTACATCCAGAAAGTACTGACAGCACTGACAT
The DNA here is from genome assembly GCA_034509495.1 of Acestrorhynchus altus. Lineage (NCBI taxonomy): Eukaryota > Metazoa > Chordata > Actinopteri > Characiformes > Acestrorhynchidae > Acestrorhynchus > Acestrorhynchus altus. The sequence goes on along the minus strand of CM067512.1, from coordinate 10,881,825 downwards.
CCGTGAGATTGGATGGGGACCGTCAGTGTGCGGCCATTTTCATTTACATCGACCAGACATTCCTTAGCAGACCTCAAAACTCATCGCTGAGTCTGTTTTCACTGATCTTGATGACTATAATTTTATGCCACTTTCTTCAGAATTGTTCTTAAACGTAAGGCACTCTAAACAAGTGTGCATTCCATTATGTACCTTAGAAGTGCAGTTTGTATGTATACAAAGAGATTGGTTTGCTTGAATATGTTTAAATCTTATTTTGTCTATAATTAAATGTGCTATATCACGCCCTGTGGTCTCCTGCTGGTGTCAGTTAGGCATGAAATGCATCGGTGCTGTGCACCTCTCTCCCCCACAGTTTCTATTTAGCACAGCTCTATGAAATGAGAGTGGGTGAACAAGTGAGTCATGGAAAATATCGATAACATCTCACTTTCTCGTGAAGTCTGGGGTAACCACCTTTCACCTGAGTCCTTCAGTATATTCAACATAGAGGAAAGAACATTTGGGGAACTGCAATGCATATACAAGCATATACAAGTAAAGTATCTCCATGTATGAAAAGGAAACTCTGTTTATTTACTGAACAGTTTGTTTGTTTACAGTAGTTTCACAAACGCATATTTTTTCATAGGATTCACAAGAGCATAATGAGAGACAGTACAGAACAAAATAATTAAAAACATTAGAAAAAGGTTTCAAAATTTAAGCTTTATTCACAACACTTTTTATAACACTGTTGAAGAAAAAAAGACCATGCGTACAGTTGCTTTAGCTTATTATTGTTACATTTTACAGGTGACAGATGTTGGATGGCATTATATATATATATATATATATATATATATATATATATATATATATATATATATATATATATGACACTGATTATTCTTTTCTGCCAAAATATGACACTTTCAGTGCTCACTGATTCAGTTTACAACCAAATGTCACTAAAATTACATCCTTTAAGTGCTTGGTTTCAGTACTTTCTACCATTCAGAAGTTCAGAATCAATTAAATATACGTTTTAAATAAAATAAACACTAATTTCTTGCCGATTTCACTGATTCCAAGTAATTTGTTGGATGCTACAAAGCTGTAACACAGGTTTGAGTATTATCCAGAATTATAGCTAGAGTGGTAGATGTTCCTGAAATAACCCATAAAGCATTGGTGTCAAAAGCAATGATCTCAAATCTCAGGGCAGAAAAATGACTTTATCATTAAGCTTCATAGTTATTATATTTTACATGCACTGGTGTTTAATTAAGAACAATTGAGATCCAGATTCTTTGAACCATATATTAGAGGTTTCCATCATATAGCACAGTGTTTCCCTATCCATTTCCTGGAAGCACCACTGCACTACACATTTTAGCTTTAAAACACCCCTTGCAACTCTGATGGGCTTGTTAATAAACAGGGTTGAGTTTCCTGAAAATGATCAATGTTAGTGAATGAAGAGCGAGAAATAGAAGAATGTGAGCAAGTCGACTCAACGAGGATTTATCAAAGAGCTTCCTGTGATCTTCCTGTTCATATTGATTGTTTCTATTTCATTTGTATGTTTGTCATTATTCTTGTTAAATATTTTTATTAAAATAATTAATAATAATAAAAAAGACTTCTAATAATAATAATTCAGGCATCAGTCCCATCTGCCTTTCTTCTGGCAGTTCCATGACACATTCTTTTGTGTCCTCTTTCTCACTTTCCTCTGTTTCATGAGGAAGTTGAATACCACCCTCCACTGCACTGATGAGCATCTTAAGGATGTCTAGAATGCTGCATTATATCACGCTGTGTGTCATTCCATGTGCGCTATTAAACATCACCTCAGCTGTAGTTTTGGGGTTCAGCACAGGAGTAGGTACACACAGGGAGGAAGCCCACTATCACCCAGTAAACATACCACCTTGCAGCTCACACACCAGAGTTTGCCCAGATAAATGTGTCATATACTCAGACTACAGTGTCAGTAAACTACCCTTGATGGTTCCATATAACCTGTACATTCACTGCAGAGACCCATTTTACACCTGTTTAGATGGGATTCAGGTGTCTTGGACTGTGTATAGGAGTTCCATTTATTTATTTTTTAAAGTACATGGACCCTCCCCTCCCACAAAAATGGTGCCCTCTGATGGCTAGGTACTGAACTGCAGGCAAATGTTTTGGGAAATGCTCTTTAATTAAGGAATGATCTTAAATACTAGTTAACAAAGTACTCAGAATTACAAAGCTTTTGAGAAGCCCACCCCTGGTTAACTGAATCAGGTGTGTGTGTGTGTGTGTGTGTTGGGGGGGGGGGGGGTCTAAAATATGCAGAACAGGTGTGCCTCCAGGAACAGGGTTGGGAAACACTAATAGAGCAGATCCATTTACCCATAAGTCCATTAAAATCTGTCTTTTATATCTTGACAATATATGACAATTTATCTTTTATTAAAGTATATAAAAGAAACCAATTCGTTACTATGAGAAGCGATTTCAAGCTTTTGAATGGTAGATGGTTTTTAGTGCAACACATACTGAGTGCAATAACATAAAAAGAGCACATTTTTCAGGCTTATGTTCACATATATTGGATGCCTTTATCTTCCCCATTAAAACTGTCTAAACATGGGAAACATATCAAAAGCCATGTATTTCAAAAAATCTGATCAAGGCAGTCAGCCTTAATTGATCCATTATGGTGGTCTGGCATTGATCCTGTGTTTTCCCTACTAGCCAGTTTGAGCAATGACTGTCAGTTCTTTCACTGCATAGAGCCATGCTTTGTGATTGGGTATTTATACTGCAACAGTTAGTTTTGTTGTCGTAGTTGTTGTTGCGATCATTGCGGCTATACAGTCTGAAATTTAAACTCCAGATGGCATCCTACATTTCTACTTGCATAGACTGGTGCAGTAAGCATGCTTCAAGAAGAATAAAGAAAAAAAAAAAACACATCACAGTCTGCTAATGCTTACCTGGAAGAGTATATCAAGCTACAGGAGAGGAGAGCTCATTCTTTAATGGAGGAGGTGCTCTCCAGGCTCATCAGCCGGCCTCTCAGCACAGAACTGCCATGGCGGCTGAGCTGCTGCTGGAACTCTGTGGTGAGGAAGTAATAAATGAGTGGATTGAGGCAGCAGTTGATGCTTGCCATGCAGAGAGAGATTGGATGGAACTGCTTCACAGCTTGCTGCACAGTACAGTCCTTAATGAGGTCCTGTGAGACCATCATGTACAGCAGGAAGTTGATGTGATAAGGGGCGAAGCAGAAGAGAAACACGCCTGTGCACACCAGCACCATGCGCAGAGCTCTTTTTTTGTCATTGACCGAATGGCTAGTTTGAGTGCTCTGTTTCAGAGAGCGCACAATGAAGTATGAGCAGAAGCCAATGATGGTTAGTGGAGCCACAAAACCCAGGAGCTCACCAAAGGTCATTATTGTGACAGCAGTGGCCAAGTTCAGCTTTCGCATGGGCAAGTCTTTGAAGCAGGTTGAATTCTCCTTTGAATCTGGGACTGTCCTCATCAGAATGAAGGGAGAGCAGCAGAGGCCCACCACCAGCCACACCAAGACACTGATGCGGATGTCATAGCGTCGCTTCCAGCTTTTGGCGCAGAAGGGGCGCATCAGGAAGACACAGCGCTGGAGACTGATGCACACCAGGAAGACAATGCTGGCATACATGTTGAGATATTTCAGGTAGAAACAGAACAAGCATAGCACTTTTCCGAACGGCCAGGTGTGGGTGTTGTAATAGAAGATGCGCAGAGGCAGGGACAGCACATGGGCCAGGTCAGCTGCAGCCAGATTGATCATGAAGATGATGGCTTTAGTCTTTTTTCTATAAAGCAGAGAGGCAAAAAAAATAAAAAATATATATATTAACACTGTGAGATCCTCTGCAAATGCAGTTGTCATTTTCCAACACATCCCCATTTCTGGCATTGCCATAGAGAGAAATGTACTGTATGCTGAAATGCCTTGATTCAGAAGGTTCGCAGCACAGCTACATGGTCATTTCAACAATCAAGTAGTGTGTGGGAAGAGCAGAGGATGTGTATGACGCATATACATGTATACAGGGCACCAATCAAGAAATACTCACCTTATGAAACGGCACAGTACCCAGAGAGCGATGCTGTTTCCTAGCAAGCCTGGAACGAACATTAACAGATAGAAGTAGGTGTACAGTCCATACATGCCATGCTCCCAGGCAGTTATGTTGTAAGAGCAGTTCTCCTTGCTGAACCCCATGTTTGAGGCATTGTTGTAGGTCATCATGGCACTGCAGCGTCATTTATCACAGCGAATACTGGAATACAAAAGCAAAGCAGATTGTGAGTACAATACCGGGATAGATATTTTTGTTGCTGATAAGATTATAGGTTTTTTTTATATTTATATTTATTATATCATTATTGCCTGTAATATTACTGAATACCAATGTGATGATTAAAGTTACAGAGTGTGGTTATGAAATGACAAAAAAGACAACTAGACCCATCAAACTCATGGTACATGAGTCATACAACCTTGGGTCATGACAGTTTCCTGATGAAGCTAACTTTACACCATGGTAAAGTCCTAATGGTACATATTTTGTATTTATTGCATTGCATAAGGTTATAGGCTGAATATTAAAGGACAAACTGCACCTGCCCTACTGTACAAAGTACCTTATGTGAAAACCATGTGTTGCAATGTAGTTTATTAAGTTTTATATAAGTTTCGTTTGAGTCTTCAGATTGAACTTAAATTAACTGTTCATCCTTAAGTAAAATAGATTAAGTAAATTCTGAATGCTGGCTAAAAAGTCATTTTTGGAAAAGTTAAATTTGTTAAAACATTTGCAATAAAGTATACAATTTTACTTTATTTAGAATTGCTCCTTTTTGCTAATAATGCTGCATTTTTCATTATTACTTATTAAAATCTGAGTAATTATAACTTTAGCAGTGTAAAACCAAGTACTGCTATGCACATCTGGCATTTTCACATCAGTTAATTTGTATCCTTTAATATCCAAAATTCGAACAAGTATGAAAACCTACCTGACCTTAGTCACTAGTTCTTACTTACTACAGTAATTACTACATAATTATCTGTTGACCTCCATGTCAAGAGGTTAACTTTACAGTTGTTTTTGATCCCAGTTTTAAATCTTATTATAACATATTATTACCATCATTTGTCAAAATAATAATGTATTGTATAATGTAATGTAATGTAGTTTATATATCACATGAGCTTTTAAATTATACAGTTTATAGAGTTAACTCTTAAAGATGGTGTATTATTGGGACACAGATAGCAGGAACTTCATTCACAAAGACTGCTTAAAAGTGTTTTAATAGGAACAGTGAAAGCTTGCTTTGGTTAAAAGTTGCTGTATCCCTATAGGAAAGTTCTAGAGATTTGTACAGTCAGTTGAAGGCACTGTAAAGCTGATTTCATTTCCACTTTTTTTCTGTATGTGTGATTGTTTTTCAAAAGCATGCATGTATATGTGTGGAAAACAAATAAATCAGCACATAAAAGAAAAAAAGGAATTATACTTTACAGCCTTTAACACAAATCTGAGAACTAATATCCTTTACAACTAACCATGTTTTATTATCTGAAATCTCAGACAATATCTCAGACAAAATCTCCACATTAAAAAGCTGTCAAAAGCTGATAACACTGTGTCAAATATGTATTTTAAACAGGGTCTACAGAACTCCACATATAAAATAATGAAGTCACAGCGGATCATCTGCCTCCATCTTGCCCAATCCCCTGCCTCCTCTACTGTTACAAATGAAGTCCTACAATGAAGTCCTAAAATTGTAATGTCTGTCCATTTAAATGGGTCTAATCATAGTTTATTTTCTGTGAAGAACATAGTTCAGTCTGACTGTGAGAAATCTAGTCACACCCTAGTCAGGCCAAAGCAGCTGTGGGCAGAAAAGTCTTAGGAGGGCATAACAAACAAAACTGTATGTAGTTTGTAGTGTCACTACACTGCATACCCAGTAATGTGGTGATGGGTTTTGAGCCAATACATATGTTCTAATCTAAATTGTAATGCACATGCTAATAATAATCATAGTATATGAAAGTCTCCATTCTTGGCTTTTAAATTACATATAAAATACATACATATTTTATTTTATATTTTATATTTTAAATTATATTTAATCTATATACGTAAATGAAATGTAGACTTCCTGTGGTAATACTCTCAGGGGGTGTTTTACATGCAGTAGGCATACAAACCAGCATGTTCCGGCTACCATTTTAGAATGACTGCACACCACTAGACAAGTATTAAACCATTTGTAAATTCTAGCTATCTCTAACGGTATACACAGAGTGAGTTTTGCATGTGTGTTTCTGCAGTTCTAGAATGTGATCATTACAGAGAATTTGCTTCACAATATTTTGAAGAACAGTGTGGTGAAATAGCAGGCTATATCTGCAGGCAAGATCACATCATGGATCTTATGTTATTTGTTTTATTTTATTTTATTTTATTTTATTTTATTTTATTTTATTTTATTTTATTTTATTAAAGAGGGGACATTTGATTGTTGGTTCATGTTTTCACTAGAACTGATATGTGTTTTAACCCCTTAACACTCCAGCTTTATTATGCACTAAAGCATATTATTTAGTACAGGGCCTTTTCTTATGTTATATAAAAAATAAATGTGTGAAATTTTAAAATATACACAAAAAAAGAAGTAAGTTTACTGTATAGTGTGAAACTAAACATTCACCCCAAAGTTCTGTTCATTTAAGCTGGAACTGAAAATCCCCAGATGAAGCAAAAATAAGCACTGTAGGTGTTTCTATGGTGTCAAAAAAATCTGCATTCTGGATTGTATGGAAGAAAATGGCAGAAATTAGCATGTTATCTAAAACACGTTTCAGCCAGTGACCTAGCAGGGCAGCCATGAAACTAGTATGAGAGTAATACTATGCTGATTAAAACATACTGCAGAAGTCACTGTGTGTTTATCTGTGCTTTAAAGATATAATAATCAGTAGACTGATTTGATAAACTAGCAGAAGCTGTTTGTTGCATCACTGTGAAGGTACAATATTCTACTCTGACTGATCCAATTCCTCCAATCCAGCTATAGCAAATCTCATCCATGAGGCTGTACTTGTGAAGTGGTTACATATAATATTTCTTAATGGCCATGCAGAATAATTTTGAATGATATAAATGTGAAACTTAATATGAAATGATTTTATTCCAGGTAACTGCTGGGCAGTCTTAATCTGGTGTTAAAATTGTGTTATCAAATTATGGTGAATATGAAAAACGTGGTTGAGAAAAATAAAATTCAAGGTGTAAGATTCAACTAAACTAATCTTGATTAATGAGTTAAAACAAAACACTTAGGAAATTTCTGTGAGGCATTTCTGTATACAAGCCTTTTAACTGTTCATACGCAAATGAAATGTCACATTAGGTGAGATCTTTCTTAGAAATCGGATCTTTAACTTTTCTATGGAGTACACCAGAATCAAGAAACCCAGAGAGACGTACAGACAACAAGTTTGAATTTGAATGCTAGGCATCTTGTTAATGTTAAAGATACAAAACCTCAGTTGTAACATATCTCAGGCTGTTTATAACATATAGAACATAACTTAGCTCTCAACATACAGTGTGTCCAAGGCTGATAATGGTTTGTGTTCGTGACTTTTAACCTAATCTAAATGGTTAGTAACTTTGTCTGTTTAGGTCTCAACCAAATAGGTCAGCAATTAAGGCCAACACACTCCTCAAATGCCTTTAGAAAAAAACACTGTACCTACATTCTGTATCTGTGAGGGGTTACAAACCAATTTAAAGAAACAGTCAAGGCACATGGTTTTCACAAGATTTAGCCCATACTTTGATCAAGAAATGCTCAAAGAAGCCAAAAATACCACAACAATTGATCTACAAGGCCTTGTAGTCTCAGTCTCAGTGTCAATGTTTCATTGTGCCACTTGTCAGCTGTCATATCTCATTTACATGCTCAGTAAATTAATCTATTTAATTATTTATTTATTTTTTGATACCTATACAGATTTCTCACCTTGGCATTATAACCTTCTAACCAGTCTTGCTTCCAAATAACATTTGTATGAATGTGTAAAGTGTAAAAATTGTTAAAATACAATATATAGACAAACATATTGGAAGACTTCCAAAATCAGTTTTCAAACGTTTCTCCTGCTTTTGTTGGAGTAATTGCTTTTACTGTTCACAAGTTGTTGGTTTATCACTTTCCCCACTCCCCATTTAATCCCAAAATACCATAATTCCAGAGAACACAGTTCCACTGCTCCACAGCTCAGTGCTGGAGGGTCTATACACCTCTAGGCCATGCCTTGCATTAGTGACACTGACATGGTGGTGGTTTGTTAGTGTGTGTTGTACTGGTACGAGTGGATCAGACACAGTGAGTGGTTCAGACCAGTGCTGCTGGAGTGTTCAAACACTGTGTGCACTCACTGTCTATAAGACACTCCTCTGTAGTTCTAGAGAGAAGCTCATCTGTTTCTGAACAGTTTGTGTTGGTCATTCTCAAGTCTGTTATTAGTGGTCATAGGACATTGCCTGGATATTACAGGTGGTGTCCTTGGTCCAGCAGTGGCACAGAGGTTTTTAAACACTTGTTTTTAAACACCGACATAATACCTGCCATGTGGTGGTCCTATGGCCATTAAAGAAAAGGGTGCAAAGGTTAACAAAGTATGCAGAGAAACAGATGGACTGCAGTCTGTAATAATAGAACTACAGAGTGCTCCTGTATGGTAAGAGGAGTTTATAATGTTATGGTTATAATGTTATGGCTGATTTGTGACCTCATAAAAACATTCAAATTAACTTGGTATATGCATTCTGGACTTCGGGTTCAGATGTGCTATATGACAAGACTGTTTGATCGTAACTATGGTCCCCATCCACCATATTGCACACAGAGATATGTCACTTAACTCTTAAAAGTCAATCAAATCAAATTATAGGTTCTAGTTCTTGAGTCATCTGAACATCCATAAATCATTTACACTGATCAATCTGAGCAAAACTTAAGCTGATCATTTTAGTAATGATAACAGGATGTGGTCGGGAATCAACAAGGCAGTTCTCTTATCTGCAGTGGCATTGGGGAACAACTGTTCCTGCCATTCAGCTGAAATGTAGACATCTTTCACAACTGGCAACTCCCTTCCTGCACTGACCTCGGAGGGTGAGGGGGGGCAGTTTTTGTGGTTTTGCAGAAAGAGGGGGATATACATGATGAGAAACCTTCAAACTGTGATTCTAATTATGTTAGAGTATGAAGGCAAGGTGGTCGTTAATGCTTTACTTTACTTTACTTTACTTTACTTTACTTTACTTTACGTTACCTCACTTTACCTTACTTTACTTTACCTTTCGTTACCTCACTTTACTTTACTTTACTGTACCTTACTTTACTATACTTTATTTTACTTTACTTTACTTTATTTTACTTTACTTTACTTTACTATACTTTATTTTACTTTACCTTATTTTACTTTACTTTACTTTACTTTACTTTACTTTACATTACCTCACTTTACTTTACATTACCTCACTTTACTTTACTTTACTTTACTTTACTTTACTTTACTTTATTTTACTTTACTTTACTTTACTTTACTTTACTTTACTATACTTTATTTTACTTTACTTTACTTTACTTTACTTTACTTTACTTTACTTTACTTTACTTTACCTACTCTGTCCAGTAGGTAGTAGCCATTCCAGACTGGTCAGCCTCATTGCTCCTCAGAATCTAGTCCAGAATTCTACGGACAGTGTGACTAGTTTGTTAATTTGAATGTTTTGGTTTCTCTCAGTACTTTGTGGTTTTCTGCAGACTGCAGAGCAATCCCGCCTGAATGTGGCATCATCAGAATTGTTATGAAAGTGTAATAATATTTACTGTGCTAACTTCAGTATGTCAGCAGCCAAAATAAAATATCTCCATTTTTTTCTACATTCTTTAAACACAGATGTTGCCCTTTTACAGCGTGTAAGTATGAATAGACCATTAGAAATCCTCAAGAATGATTCAGATTAAAATCTGTTTAAATTAATTTACATTAATAGACAAGAATGTTGTCCTTGCCAATTTCTGTGTACTGTATTATTTTGTTTTACGGACAACCACAAAATAAAGTCAATTTTAAATCAGATAAATATAAATACAGTGGGCCTCTGGTTTCTGGTTATATACGTCACGTTCGAAATGTTTTAAAGGAAGTTTCAGTTGCTTACGTGCTGTAAAATGCTGCTTTGGTTTCATCTACTATAATATCCACTGTTCTAAGAATAACAACTTCTCCATTTCCACAAAGTTGATGACCTACACATTACAGCTGCACATTTGTATATATGATATTGATTTAGTCTGTTCGTTAATCTCTTACCTCCAATATGTATACCTCCAGGAACGTGTCAATAAGCGTCCATTGTTCTCCCTCTGCTACTACTGCAAGTTTATCTGTCTCATCTGTCCAACTACCTGCAATAAACCAAGCCTATCTTTTCGCTGTTGCTTTTTTCATGTTCCCCTACCTGGAATGTGCAGGCGACAGTTTAGTGGCTTCCAGTGCTGCCAGTGTCAAGTGCCGAGCTCTCCTCTGTGAACCACCCCCCTGTCTCTCCACCTCTCATGTTCATGGAGGAAGTAGCCCCTTGTATGAGTTGAGCATGCCGAGCTGTTTGATTCGGTGTTGTTCTCTCTGCACAGGAGCTGAAGCAGTGAAAGCAGGCTGTCACATGGCCTGACAAAGAGTGTGTATGAGAACGCCCTGACTGGGCACGTCCTCTACTGCACCAGTGATGATTCTGCAGAGATACTGTTTCGTCGCACAGACCTTCAGGCAATACAAATTCTGCACCTCCTCCAGGGAGTTTTGGAGCTGGTTCTCTTCAATGCCAGGCTTTGTGACACACCTGCATATCATGAGCATTTGCAAAACTGGTTGCTAGTTTGTGTATATTCTTGCCTTACTGCCTGTAATGGCCTTGTCTGACCCAAGCCAGTGGAAGTGTATAAATAGCCATCACTAGCATGGTTGGCAGCTTGTGTTTTACCAATGACTGAGGTGATGAGAGCAGAACAGAACATCAGCAATGTATGTATATTTATATATCAAGGTGTTTTCATTTTTTAGTCCAATATCTTACCAAATTATAGATTGAAGAAAGATAATTAAAGTGCTGCTTCTATTAAAACTGTCATATAAGTGACTATATTCACTTCATCATAAACTCACTTCATCTAAGCATGTCATCATCTAAAAAGGTTGTTTTTTTTTGCTGTGTTTGCTGTTTTTTTATCATAATTGTATTATTCCATAAAAAGGGAGACAGATTGTTTTATTTTGTTGTTTCATGTATTAGTAGAAGGAAAACTATTCACCAATGGACAAAGACACTTTAACTTGGGAAAATTAATTCATGTAACATTTTACCAACAATCTCAAAATGAGTAATAGTCAGGCTAGCTTTAATTACTTGAAATAATTTGAAAAAATGCTGACATTTTACTGTACTAACGACAATTTGGCTAAATGTTTACGTGTGCTGTAGCACAATTATGCATCATTAAATACTGACTTAAAATGTTAGTCAGATCTAACAGTAATGATAACCAGTGTTATCATCACTTGTATTCTTGCTCAGCATACTTTTACTCTCAGCGACTTCTAAGTATTAAAGGGTGAGTCATGCTTTGTTTCACATCAACTCTCTTTGAATTTCATTTGAACACAGAGAGGAGTCTGATGGCCTACATATTTTATTGGATTTTAACAGCATTAAAATTCTGTAAAGTTCTGTAAAGTTGAAATTGTGTTTAGTATTCCTCCTTTGGTGCGAGATGAGATTTTGCCCTTTACCAGAAGCTGTTCTTGTGTTTCTGACTTAGAAGGCACAACAATCCTTTGATTGTTGAACTTGGCCTGGTGTATTTCCTTGACGTCTTTAACTGATATCATTTGTGGTAAGATCCCAGTCCCATGGCCCTTTTCGGAGAATTTCCAGTCTACCTCAGTAACCTACCATCTAATGCTTGTAGTGCACACCCATTGGTGTCCTGTGTGAGTGGGCTGTGTTAAGAAAAGGAGTTGCTTTTCTTTGTAGGTCTTGTTCTAACACATATGGCGATAAAAACCTGTTCTCTGCATGTACAAAGCCACTGCCTCTGTGCGAACAAATGGATGGTGGCTTGAGGATTAAGGTTTATGTATTGAAACAGAATTACACTGAAGTATTGTAATTCAACTCAACAACAGCACTTTTAATATAGCTTATAAACAAAAGATTATAATTGTGAACCATGTTGTCTCAGTATCATCACAGAGTTCCAAAAGGTGTGGTGTCTGGGAAAGGTGTGTTGTTCTTAGGTGTTCCATGTGACTGAGATCTGGGAACTGTTCAAGTATCTAAAGTAAACAAAACTGTGAAATGATGTGTGCATTGTGACATTGTGACAACATTTATTTAATTGAAAACTAAAATAAGTTATTTTGAAGAAAATGAAAAATGTAATTACTCTGCTTAAATTAGTAATCAGACTCCTGTTGAAGACGATTTATACCAATGAATATACTCCCTAACAAGAACACATTTTGCCAGATTCATAAAACTCAGCAGTGACTATGGAATTGCAGCACAGTAAACAAGTCTTATTCTTAGAGCACAATGGCAATGATCAGAATGCCAGTCACTGCTTACTGCTGTATTTTTAGTAAAAGCCATTCAAATTCAAAAAATTCAAAAGATACCGTTTAGTGTCAAGTGGGTATACAAATTTAACCTGTCAATTGTTTTTAAAAGAATAACAGGTATGTAAGAGGAGGATTGTGCATTTTTATATATGTGCATGTTTGTATATACAGTGTACTAGTGCACCTCAAAAATCTGTATTCTGTTATGAATCGCTAACAGCACATGCAAATAAGGGACAACATAAGTAGTGTCACATGTGCTCACAGTAAAAAACAAATACATAGCTGATTAATAAAGAACCTGGTACATTTATTTGAAATGTTACACTTTAAAACTCGTGACCGTGACCCAAAAGTAGACTTTTAATTAGGCCAGAATGCAGACTGTTCGGATCTAAAGAGGTTCAGACAAAACTAAAATAAATGTTCAAATGAAAAATGTCTAAAATTAACATGCAAATACAAATGGATAGTTTTCAAGTCCCCCACTGAACATTGTAGGTTCAGTAATCAGGAAATGGACGCTGCATGACACATCTCAGATCTTAGCATCAAGACCTAAGCTTTGTCATAAATGGAAGCCACAAATCATTTCAACCAACAAATTGTTACGAATTACATACAGTTCAGTGGAAATGGGAAACACTGATAGAACTTTCTGGCCTAAAAATCCCCTAACAGTCATGATAACTAGATGCATCTTAACTTCCTCCAGCTGAATAGGGGTAAAACACGACTCCCAGACCATGAGAAACAATACAATTGAACTTTTTGCTGTGGGGATGTTCTTCTGCAGCAGGAACTGGGAGACTAGTCAGGGTTGAGGGAAAGATGACTGCAGCAATGTACAGAGACATCCTTGATAATCACCTGCTCCAGAGCAGATGAAGGTTTATCTTCCAACAGGACAACAACCCTAAGCACACAGCCATGATAGCAATGGAATGGATTCAGGGCAAATTGTGTGAATGTCCTTGAGTGGCCCAGCCAAAGCACAGACTTGAGCCCAATTGAACGTCTGTAAAATATAAGATATCTATAAAAGACATTGATGTGCATCGATGCTCCCCATCTAATCTGGTGGAGCTTGAGAGGTTCTGCAAAGAAGAATGGGAGAAACTTCCCAAAAACAGGTGTGCCAAGCTTGGTATCAAACTTGAGATACCTCAAATCAGAGGCTGGCCTGTCAACAATACATAGAACCACTTCCTAAAGCTGTGAGTTTTGGATGGAAAATAACCACTTTTGCAAACAGACCGAAAACAAACATTCATCAACAAAAAATAATGCAGTGTTGAATTGCTGCAAAACTTGTTATGCAGTTTTGCCTCAGGCAGATATATAAACGATTACAGATGTTTCTGCCAGATTGCAACACTTTCTTGGCCTGCCTGGTCACCTGAATTATTGTCAATCAAGCATTTTTCGCATGACAAGCTTTGGCAACCTATTTCTTAGCAGATTTACAGGCCTAGCTGCAACATACTGTATGTGGGAAATGTGCCACAGCAATAGCATATGGACCGTATATGTCTAACTGTATCTAATCTTGGATCCAGGCTAGAGGTGGCATAACAAGTGACTTGAGCCTCCTTTCAGTTGAACAATTTTCCCCCATAACCTTTTGTATCCTGAGATGGATTGGCAGGGTATACCTGCCTTGTGCCCCATGATTCCAGGTAGGTTTTGGGTCCACTGTGACCCTATTCAGGATGACATCCTTTCATTCTAAAATTGTAATCCCTTACATATATCATCATTACATTCAGAAGTGACAAACTTCATTGTTCATTCTTCAACTACATTCAGTTCCAACAATCAAACTCACTTATTGTACTTATTTTTCTTTCCTTTATATGGAAAGCACTTTGAACTGCTGTTGTATATTAAATGTGCTCCATAAACTTTCCTCACTCTGTCAAACATTGTCCATTCAATCATTAAATTCAGAAGTGACAAACCTGTGAATTATGTGACCTGTTACTGCCACAAAAAATAGCTTTAAAAAGTATTGTGAAGTTGTTTTGCAGGGGTTTTAATGCCTACTTGTCTATGCTGTTATGGGTTGCACTGGCACATGTACCTATAGCCACTGTCAGCAGATTTCCCCTGATATTCTCCAATGGACTCCCCCTCAGTTCTGTCACTAACCACCAAACACTGTTGTACTGTAAATATGTGTTACCAATGAAAGAGCTATTGGACTCATCCACAGGGGTTGCTTATGCCTCTTCTTCATAGAAACCACAATCTTTAAATGTGGTGTTTCAGTATCTAAACAAAATGTCACTGTCCCACAAAAACCTTACATTTATAGTTTTTTATAAATATAAATATAATTATAAATATAATTACATTTTTTCAGTTTTTACATAATTAAATTTTTTTTGCATAACCTTTTGAGAAAATTTGAGTCTTGATCTTTATGTTGTGTGTTAAAATGAGCATTTATAGTTTTATATTTAATAAAGATCAATATAAATTTTTTCATGTTTAGTTGGACTCATTTGATCATCTATGTCAGGGGTGTCAAACTCAAATATACAGTGGGCCAAAATTTAAAACTTGAACAAAGTCGCGTGCCAACATTGAACAAATGAACCTTATATATATAGATTATATATTGATATAGATATAGATAAAGCTCCTGTTTTCTGCCTTTCTTTTTGCCATTTTTGGGAAGGGGTAAGACGCTGACAGTTGTTGTATGAGGTTGCTATGACGACTGTCACAGAGGAGAGGGCATTTCTGGGTCCTGTCCTGACTTACGCGCCAAAACAACGGCAGGGCATTATGGGATTTTTAGTATTAGCGGTGAATGCGCTGTATAATAAGGGCAGGCCAGCTCTAGTAGTCATTTGGTTTTGCCTATAATTCCACTACGCGCCAAATTTGGCCCGCGGGCCAGAGTTTGACACCCATGATCTAAGTCTTTACTGTTTCTTGAGTCACTGGCAGCTACACAACCTCAAAAGAAAATCTCCCCACCACCTCACCTGCACACTTTCACAATACTGCACTCTACAGCACATTTTATATATGTAATATGACCATAGATGTCCAAACATCTGCACATTCTGCACAGCTTCTGTTTATTGTGTGTAGTGGTGCTGTATAGTTTTGCAAAGCCTAGTAATTTAGTAACTTTCTTCAGATCCATACATTTGTTCTGTTTTTCCAAAATTGTGACCTTTAATGTTAATAAAGAAACACATCCATGAGACCAGCCAGTGTGTTTTCCTCAAAACATATCAAGGTTTGCTATGTCACTATAGGGAGATGTCCTTCTACACACAGCCATTGCACAGTGGCGTGCAAACGATTTGAGCTAGTGAAAATACCAGATACTGGTAAGAGAGTAAAAAAACCCTTGATTTCCAAAAGATGTAACAATGACACATTTATAATAAGCAATATTGCTGCTTTTGTTTAATCATTTTACAGTTTCAAAATAGCAAAAAAGAAAGAGGTTGATCCCTGCATGACCAGACCTTAATAACAGCCCACTGCCAAATAAAACACCTTCTAAACTACGTTTGAAGCACATATGAGTCTCACAGTTCTTGTTCTGAGAATTTTTAGGCCATTTTGTATGCACTGTTTATTTGAGGTCTATGCACAGATTTTTGGTGATGTTCAGGCTGGTGGACTCTAAGGCCCATGGCAAATCCTTCAGCTTGTGCTTCTTGAAGTAATCAGTTGTGGATTTTGAGTTCTGTGTTGAGTTGGTTTTCTAACTTTTCCAATGATAACTGTGAGAAAGCCATTGCCCTAACAAGCTCCTTGAGATCTGAGATCTTGGTGAGAGTTCAAATCTCTGAGGTGGTCCAACTTTGTCATGGTGCTCACTTTCTTTTTTCAATCTATAAACTGTCATATTTTATATTTATTAAAGGTTAAAGTGGGTTTTTTTTTTAACTTTTGATTACTGCGGTTTATAGGTATAGCTTACCAGATATCCAACACCTCTGATTTTTAGAATATTTCATTTTGAATTGAGTAAATTAAGATCAAAGCAGCATTGAAATACGTGTAGTACTATGTACTGTATATGTAGTAGAAGAATCAGAAAAATAAACAAATCAAATATAGTGCACTGATCTTACTAATAATGCTGAAAAGAATGCATTTTGAAAGTCAGTTCATCTTGTCTTCATGTGACTGTTCAAAATAATAATTTTGGCTAAAAAAATAAATATTTTAGCCAGCAATGCTCAGACTTTTGTATCTTACTATATACGTTATATGTTATTGTGGCATTTTACTTTTACAAGTTAGGCCTTTTTCTTTTGACTTCGCTATATTACAGTATCCTTTACTCATCCAAGTGCTGATGACTGTTTTTCATTTTGATGGGTTTTGCTTAATTTTCTGTAATTTCTAGAGTGATGCAATGTGTTAGGAAATGTGTATCCTGTAACTGTTCAGTTCCTAAGAATACCACAGCCATTGAATCAGCCAAAAAAACTGTCACTGGGTGGTAATGGTGGTTCTGAAAACAGATCTTCATGTAAATGGATGCCCATTGACATCTTCAAAAACTGGCTAAATGATACATGGAATTTGGCAGCTGTTTCTAGAGATTTTACCACCACAGTTTTCATAGGTTCTCAATCTTTCTGCAGCCAGAAGCTCTTTCAAGATAAAAAAAAAATGGACCCACATAGATTTATTTAATGAATATAATCCAGCTGTTAAAACGTTAGGAAAGCATGCACTTACATACTTATTTGATAGATGCAATAGAAATAAAAAATAGGTTTTAGGAATTTTCTGAGATACTAATAGATCGAGGCTCACTTTGCACTTCAAGTTTGAATAATTTTTCAATTGTTTCTGGTGTAATTAATTGTGATCAGTTGATCACTGTTTTAGGTTTTATTCATCATTGTGCTTAAAATTTATTTAGCAAACAATGAGTGCCGTAACAGTATGGAAATATTACACTGGCTCAAAAAGAACGGCACAGCCCATGGCTATGTATCACAGACCCCTGATAATTCCAGAGGCCACTTTGAGAACCATGGCTTTACAGGGTTTGTCTGTTTTCCATGTCCAACTACTTAAACTCTGCAGAACCTCATGTACTGGATTGTAGCCATATCTCTTGTTTGGAGAAGGATGCTACTCATATTAATATGTAATTATAGTGGTAATGTGTGTTCTTAAGTATATCTTGGGAAACACTTTGTATAGTGTTTCCTTTCAGTTTCTACACTTCTCTCAAATGCAGAATTTTGACCACTACTCTAATTATGTTTATTTTAATTTTGAAAAAAAAAATTACTTTAAACTGTCCATCTCATAGTAGAGTGGCCTTTGAACCCACCAAAGTAAAATACATCAGTTGCTGAATTTGGAATGACATCCTACTATTAGATGATTTTGCAGGAAATCATGATATCAGCTTTCAAACATGTCTTGCTCACTCTATCTGTAAATTTGTCAAAGGCTGCGCCTTGGATCAGCGGGTCAGCAATGGAGAAAATAAATAATCATGATAATAGCAGGCTAACAAAGAAGTGTCTACATTGGAACAAGCAGATGTTTAAACAGCTGGCTACTTAAACCTGTTGGTTATGAAAATGTAACAGAAATGTAATAAATGTTTTTTTATCATAGTTCAGCTAACAGAACTACCCACCTTGCATAAAATTGAGCAGAGAGATTCCTTTACACCTGTCCATCTTGTTTTATGTGTGTATCTGTTGACCCTTACCAAAACATACCTGCTTAAAGTTTATTTTTTGATTACTACATTTGAGTAAAGTTGAAGTATACTTCCTGTAAGTATGCTAATATCAATTTACTAATAGGATACTTGCAAGTATTATACTATTTAAGGTTAATTATTTTACTAACTTTTAATAATTA
Organism: Acestrorhynchus altus; assembly: GCA_034509495.1. Lineage (NCBI taxonomy): Eukaryota > Metazoa > Chordata > Actinopteri > Characiformes > Acestrorhynchidae > Acestrorhynchus > Acestrorhynchus altus. The sequence continues at coordinate 10,863,203 of CM067512.1, read as the reverse complement.
TTTAAAAGTTACTTATACTCATATAGCTTGGGAATAAATTGACCCAGTTTTAGTTTATACAATTTTCAATATTCTATATATCACCAATAATTGTACTTATGTATACTAGTGCTGTAGTCCATTGAATAGTTTATTATATTACACTTTAAATATTTTTAAGTGTAAGAGTAGTCAACTTAGTAGCTAGTAGTACTCGCTAGTTTAGTCTTCTTATTCACTTATTCAGGACCAGAGTTACATTGAATTATTTTCCATAATGTAACACAAACCAATTAACTTATCATGTGCTTTTTAGGGAAGTGGGAGGAAACCAGAATAGCTCTAACTTGTGGGAAGAAATTGAGAGCACACCAAACTTTGCACAGAGAGTGACAAGAATAGAGAGTGAACCCACAACCCAAGCTGCATCTGTACTAAACAGGGAAATTAGAAGTATGCTGACAGGTTTACTAGTAATATACTCCGATGCAACTTTAATGAAAATGCATTTTCAAGAAGATTCTCTGTAAACTTCCAGTTTAATAGTGTTGAGACTGCAATACATATAATTTATTTATACCTTATTATACTATATTATACTACTGGTTTTAAATTTGCATTTTGTATTGTATATTATTAGCATATTTTACAGGTAATTGTAGTACAAGTGTACTTGAAATGTACCATAATAAACATTAAGTAAAATATACTTAAGTATACATATGGCTAGTGCATCTCTGATAAGTAAACTGAATGCAACACTCACTGTTTTCAGTATTAAAGTCACACTAATAAACACTGAATAAACATATTGTAATGAAATCCAATGAAATTGGAATCTCATTACAAAATGAAATGATCCATTGGAATTGATCATTTCTTAATCAGTTCTTATTAGCTTTTGGATTCACTGTTTCATGAAACTACTGAAAGCTACTACTGACACTTTATGAGTCTCCTGCAACTGTTGCAAGTGATTTACAGGAAGCTCTATATTTGCAGAGTTCTAGTGAAATTCAGCATGTGCCTCATTTCAAACAAGTAAAGTTACATGAGTTTCAGCATTAAAAAATAGTCTACTAAAGATCAACCTACAAACATTACCATCATATCAATGCTAGGACTAGGAAATTAAATACATTTGGATCAGTAAACAGGGAGTGGAACATGCATCACACCACACAGGAAGTTTCTACAACAGGAAAGGCAAGTTTATTAAAACCTCAGAGTAAGTCAATGGCATAAGGGAAGCTGGACATCAGAAATAGGCCAAAAGTCATTTTGATTTATGCACAGCATAAAAGTAGGTTGAAAGTTAAAAATGCTTTTTGCTGATGTTGTTCTTTTTGTTTTTGTATTTTACTTTTCTTTAGATCCCCCTTCCCCCAACAGCTGTACATGTGCATGAGTTGACAAGCTGAAGATTACAGAACCATGACACAGCTATATTGACTGATGCAATAGTGTAGAACTGATCAGTGTCTAGCATGTGTGGGCTAGAGTGGTGTACCATCAAAATGGGTTTGAAGCTGTAACAGTTGTAATATCTTATAGAAAGTCGAATTAAAACATAAATTGCATACTTTTGCATAAAGCAACATTACGTAATATTTCTGCCCCAAAATAACAACTTCAATGCTTTGATGCTTCAATGACCTCTATCTAAAAGGGGATCTACTAGATGACTCTGAGGAAGGTGCAGAAAAATTGTATTCTGACCAAAGTACAATTTGAACATTAACAATTATGACTTCTCTTTGGATTTGGCCCTTTTTTGGACCATGTCTAGAAACATCTGGCTCCTCTCAGATGGGAGATCACAGAAGCAGAGGGACGCAGCCGAGACCAGCGACCGGAAGAAGTGCCATAAGCAGCGTACTTCAGGTCGCCCCTCAACAGTGTACTGTATTTTGGGGTAGGGAGAATGTTCTTGTGGCGCTTTTACAGGTGTAGAAATTGGAATGATAACCTACCATTACAGTTAACATTGAAACAACCTATACATAAAGCCAAAGCTCCATTAAGTTCATACAATCCCAGGTAAAGTGCAGTCTGCCATGAACCAATTTGTTTAATGGGTTGGTAACTAATGTTAACTAAAGACCTATTAGAGAACAAAAATTGCAACTTTGCAAAAAAGATTTTAAAAAGTGCTTAAAAAAGAATTTTTGAAATGAAACTTTTTTTTTTCAAATGACCATCCCAAAGGGGAACTACCAAAGTTTCAGTTAATGCAGTGGTTAACATTAGACTTTAGTGTGTTTCAACAAAGCTCAAACTGTCCTGGAATACCCTTCTCACTACTGATTAGAGGTTACTGTACTATAGCATGCAGGGAATAACCATTTCATTCAGTGACAACCTGAATGACTAATTACTAATGATCTTTTACACTGTACTTCATTTTCTTTCATCTAAGTTTGTTGATATGTACAGTTGAGTGCTGTCTATATAACAGTCGAAGTTGATGTCATGTTTGTTTATAACAGTGCCTAATAATAGAGCCTTATGGAATTCCAGATTTCATTTCAGTTAGATTGGAAGAAACACAATTTACATTTACAAATTGAAAGTAAGATCTGAACCATTAAAGGGCTGTCCCTGTGATTCCAACCATGTTTTATAATCTTCCGGGGAAAATGGTGTAATCTACTGTTTCAAATTCTGCACTTAAGTCCAGTAGCACAAACAGGGATGGACAGTTCTGATTTTAACTTGTGCACAGTTGTTGGGCCACAGCTTTTTCTAAGCTCTTAGCTATTAAAGGTTAAATACAAATAGGTCTATAATTGGACAGAATCATGATTTACTTTTTTGATCAGTGGTTTGATAACTTCTACTTTAAAAGCTTTAGGTATGTGACTAAGAGATTTACTATTGTTGAAACAGGATTGATTATAGCTGGCTTTACTCCTTTAAATAAGTTTCATGGGATTGTATCTAGAGAGCAGGTGCCAAATTTTGCAGAGTAAATCATTTTCTCTAGATCTAGCTGTGGAAGTTGGTTAAAGGTTTCCATCTTCTATTCTATATCTAGGTTTCTGTTTAATGTTTTGGATTTTGTTATTGAAAAATATTAAAATATTACTGGTAAAATTTGATTGAATCTGAGGTTCAGTACTTGCCTGATTTTATTGTACATATGAGATCACACCGAAGAGTACTCTTGGATCATTTTTGTTTTTTCAATTAGGACAAATAATCTGAGCAAGATCTAGAGAGCCCTTCTATACACATGTGTACTTCACATGTCTAAAATTATAATTACAAACTGGATTCCAAAAAAAGTTGGGACACTAAACAAATTGTGAATAAAAACTGAATGCAATGATGTGGAGATGCCAACAACTAATATTTTATTCAGAACACAAATCACAGATCAAAAGTTTAAACTGAGCGAATGTATCATTTTATGTGAAAAATATGTTGTTTCAAAATTTCATGGCATCAACAAATCACAAAAAGTTTGGACAAGGCCATTTTTACCACTGTATGGCATCCCCCCCTTCTTCTTACAACACTCAACAGACGTCTGGGGACAGAGGAGACCAGTTTCTTAAGTTTAGAAATAGGAATGCTCTCTATTTCATGTCTAATACAGGCCTCTAACTGTTCTATCGTCTTGGGCCTTGTCACACCTTCCTCTTTATGATGCCAAATGTTCTCTATAGGTGAAAGATCTGGACTGCAGGCTGGACATTTAGGTACCCGGATCCTTCTCCTACGTAGCCGTGATGTTGTGATTGCTGCAGAATGTGGTCTGGCATTATCTTGTTGAAAAATGCAGGGTCTTCCCTGAAAGAGATGACGTCTAGATGGGAGCATATGTTGTTCTAGAACCTGAACATAGTTCTCTGCATTTATGATGCCTTTCCAGACATGCAAGCTGCCCATACCACAAGCACTCATGCAACCCCATACCATCAGTGATGCAGGCTTGCAGCGCGTTGATAACAACTTGGGTTATCCTTGTCCTCTCTGGTCTGGATGACATGGCGTCCCAGTGTTCCATAAAGAACTTCAAATCATGACTCATCTGACCACAGAACAGCCACACTCCATTTTAAATGACACCTGGCCCAGTGCAAACGTCTGAGCTTGTGGAGCTTGCTTAGGAATGGCTTCTTCTTTGCACTGTAGAGTTTCAGCTGGCAAAGGCGGATGGTACGGTGGATTGTGTTCACTGACAATGCTTTCTGGAAGTATTCCTGAGCCCATTCTGTTATTTCCTTGACAGTGGCATTCCTGTTTGAGGTTCAGTTGACGTTTAAGATCACGAGCGTTCAGTAGAGTTTTACGACCTTGACCCTTATGCACATCGATTGTTTCAGATTCTCTGAATCTTTTGATGATGTTATGCACGGTTGATGATGATAACTTAGAAGTCTTTGCTATGTTACGCTGGGTAACACCATTCTGGTATTGCTGCACTATCTTTCTGCACAACAATGGTGGAATTGGTGATCCTCTTACCATCTTGGCTTCAGAGAGACACTGACACTCTGAGAAGCTCTTTTTATACCCATCATTGACCTAATTAGTGTTAAATGGTCTTCCAGCTGTTCATTATTTGCTCAATTTCCTTTATCCAGCCACATATCGCTACTTGTCCCAACTTTTTTGGGATTTGTTGACACTGAAATTTTGAATCAACATTTTTTTCCTTTAAAATGTTACATTTACTAAGATTAAACTTTTGATCTGTCATCTATGTTCTATTACGAATAAAATATTGACATTTGCCATCTCCACATCATTGTTTTCAGTTTTTATTCACAATTTGTTTAGTGTCCCAACTTTTTTGGAATCCGGTTTGTAGACTCATCACATTGGCCGCAAATGAGAAGACCTGTTTTAATTAAGTCTTAGAGTTTGGTTTTCTCTTGATTGTTCAAATGACTGGAATTAACATGGAAAGACCAAATAACTTTTTTAGGCCTTTATAAAAATGAATGTAGATGAGCTTGAGTCTGGAAAGGGAAGGGTAGGAATGAAGTTTGCTAGAGAACATTTAGAAAGACCAGGGCTTCTAGAAAAAGAAGCCCTGGGAAAGAAGAAATTTGTCTCTCTATATGTTTATATAACATCATTGTATTTATCTAAATGACCTTTTCCAGAGATAAGAACAGTTATCTGTTTGTAAACCTGCATGCACAATTAAGAGAAGATCCCTATTGTGCATGAAATAATCTGATATCTGCTGATATGATAGACCTAGCGGTTCTAACCACTATAAGCCTTGTCTTGCCTGCAGTTAGCAGCATGCAAGGTTGGCGTGGGAATGATAAAGATGCTATTCTGCTATTCAGTGGAGTCAGTGGAGAGTCGCAATGATTTTGAAGTTGTTATTTTAAGGTAAGCATGCTGCATGATGTTACTTTAAGAACACATTGGTGACAAACATTTATAGATATATAGGATAAACAGCCGTAGTGCTTGGCTTAAAGGTGTGTTTGGGATGGACATGTAACCCATTAAAGTTACATTTATAGGCATTTTTTTCACATATGAAAATCCTCTCTGATTTTCGTTTTTCTCTCTGCATCTCAAAGAATTTTGATACTGCATTGATGTGGCCTGTGCTAAAAAACTAATTCTAATTTTTTTAACCATGATTTTTATTTGAAAGCAATATTATTTGAATTGTGAAGCAAAGGCTACACAATTAGCAGAAATGGTGAAAAAAAACATTCTACTCTGTGGCTTCTCAATGAATACATAAATGCATTACTAAGGTAAAGTATATTCTCAGTGAAACTGGTTAAGTTGAGGAAAAATACATTGCTATTAAAAATCCATGTTTCTTTGATGTCCCCAGTCCCATGAGCCTAAGAGCCCCTTCATAGATGCTGGTATGCAACACCACCTACTGCTGATCTTTGTCACTATTCTTTTTATCAGAGGGTGATTTAGTCGAACGTCTCGACACTAGAGGGCAATCGTGAGCTGTGCAGGATTCAAAGACAGGTTGCAGCAACTGAAACTGAAAGCAGTAAAGGGCGACAGAACATTTCTGATCTGACACCAACTAATACCAAAGATAAAACTGGGATATTAATCCAGAAAAAAAAAGCTTTTTGTGCACAAAAAAAAAAGAGAATTCCTTGTGATTTCTACAGTTTAGTCCAGTAAGGACATCACAAAATATAATTACAAGAAAAGTAGACTTTAGTGGAATGAAATAAATCCACATAATCTGTCATCATAGAGATTCACTCTCATCTGTTTATTACTCAGACTGTGGCATGAGGAAGACACAACAAGACCTTTTTAATGTAAATATCTTTATAATTCGGTTTTCCTTCAGTACATAAACCTGTGATTGGGGTTAGGGTTCCTCGATTAATCTATTCACATTTATGTTGCTTTTTTAATTAGTTAACTTGTTTAGTTCTGATTCATATAGTAGAACATTACAAACATGTTCTTTATTCTGATTTTACTGTCATTGGCAAGCATAACTGAAGTAGTGCTGGGCATTTAAATCATTTCACAACCGATGAAATGAGGGGATGATACAACTGCTTCATGTAACAGTGATTGTGGAACACTCCCAATATAACTTTCACCTACTGTGGTAAAAGGTGCTGGATTACAGCCTGGTTTAAATAATATAAAATATTCATATAAAATAGGTTGTGCGCTTGTGCAAGTTGTGCATGTGATATTAAATCAGTTTAGCTTAAGCTTACAGTGCTTTATTGTAATAAAGCCCTCTCCTGATAACTCAATTGTACTCCCTCTCCTACTGACTGGATATTTCTGCAGAATATTCAGGCACAGAGTAGAAGTCATGGTTTTGTCAATTACAGCAAGTAGACAAGGCCATGATGCAGCAAAGCATCCACACACCATGACACTACCACCATTATGATTGACTGTTGGTAAGATGTGCATATTGTGGAATACAATTTGAAAGCTTAACATTCAGTTTGCAGCTTATCATAAATTGGGTTTTCACAATTTACCAGTTTCCTTGACTGATTCAGCTCATTCTGGAAGTAAACTGCAGGGCCTCACCTGCACATTTTAGTCCAGATTCATTTGAGCAGGTGTTAATACAGTGATCACGCTCAGATACTGACCAAAAACCTTGAAAAGAGGTGGTCTCGGTCACGTCCCAAAGAAACTCTAGAGCACTTTGTTTGTGGTGATAATGTGATTCAACCTAGATCTTACCCAACTGTTAGATGTATTCCACAAGTTTGAGCTAAACGGCTTCTGTAGCCAGAGGTGTCTTTATATTGTTCAGATAATTACTAGTTCTGCACAAACTGCACAGAAACTTGCACTAGCCCAGAACACAGGATCTTCAGATTGCTGCATTTGTAGACCGTATATGAAGGGTCCTTCCCTTTTTGTGATGTAGTGGCTTAGAAATTCAGCCAGCCTGGACTTTGTGACACATATCCTGTATGGAAAACCAAGGGGGAAATGCTACAAGTTTATAAAATTGTTTAATGATTTGGCGCAGACAAAATATAGGTGTGAAAATGCCCATAGTCTATGCTTTCCCCAATCTGTAAAGTGCAGTATTGGAAATAAAATGTGCTTATTGTTAACAGTAGCTGCCACAAGGACAATGCATTCCAAATAAGAACTGGATATAAAGGACATATTGAGCCCACATATCTCCTTGTGATCCCTCAAACCCGATTCATTCGACCTCTTCCCTCAAGCTAAGCCTGAGTTACCCGTCTCTTGTGCGATTCCCCTGGCCTCTGATCTTCTGGCTTCCTCTTCCTGTATGACCACTGAATATTCTCAGGACCCCTCAACTGTTGCTGCTCCTTGGATATCACATTGGCTGCTTTCAAACCCCCTGTACAGCTGCTATGCTATTCCTCCCCCAGATAAGTTCGTATTTCCACTCTAGCTGCTGGATTGCAGACGTGTTCTACAGACTCCTCCGTGCAGGTGCCAGTGCCACTCAAATGTGAGAAAGACCTGCTATTAGGTTACTATGTAAACAGTGACCATTGAGTGGAATGTGTTGCTCACCACCATTGTTATCTAACCTCTGGTCAGCATAGCACAGGGGAGCGGTTTTCTTCCTTAAAATGCTACAAGCTCTCTTTTTTTCAGACCACTGTGTAATACACAACAGTGTACATAAAGTGAATGAGTTTAACCTTACAATTCACCATCCATCTTGGCTTTTGCTAGTGGTTCCAGGTCTGAGGCTTAAAAACAACTGAAAGAGACTTGTTCAGAGTCCACTCACTAATCTAATGGGGGGGTTACGTGCCAGAAAGGGCCAGTAACAACATATTTAGGAGAATTAAGGCAGCTCCCAGGACCTGAACATGATTAAGATAGAACCCACTCTTTCAGACGGAGACAATGACCCATTGCTGCAGTCATAATAAGCACTTGGCCAAGGGAACACACTGGACTTTTTCTGTTTCCACTACATAATGCCTTGTTAATCGCATCTCTAGCACATGCTAATACAAGTCAATCGGTGAAGACTGTGATTTCATCATGGCTCCTTCAAGGCCCCTTTGGGAACCCTTAAACATGTATGTTTTCACCTTGCACTGGTATGAACACAGATGGAGGAACAAAAGCCTGTTACTGGCCTGAATACTGATGACTAAAAACTGTGGGCCCCCTTTGCAGCTGTTGTAGTATATCATGTTAATGACTGTTTAGCTTCTACACAAACAGGGACTTTAAATCAGGAAGAATGAATACATTAAGAATGAACACTCTTAATAATAGGTTCTTGGAGGCCTTACTAGTGCATCTCAAAAAATGTAATACTACAGGGTAAACATTTTTGTTTACCTTTGTTTTATAGCTTGTAAAATCATAAATCCAGTATCTCAAATTAATACTGTGCTTAGTTCAGCACATGCAACCACAATCATAGGGAAGACTGCTAACTTGACAGCTGTTCAGAGAACAATCATCCACATCCTTAATTTACAAAGAGGATAAGCCACACGTCATTGCTAGCTGTTCTCAGAGTGCTGCATCAAAGCATATTAATGGATTTGACTGGAAGGTGAAAATGTGGTGGGAAAAGCTGCACAAGCAACTTTGGACTGAGGCTGGTGTCAGTGCATCAAGAGCCACCACATACAGACATCTCTAGGAAAGGGGCTACAACTGCAACTGATATGGACTGTTGCTCAGTCCTCTTTTTAGATTAAGATAAGTTTTGCAATTCATTTGGAAATGAAGAGTCTCAACTCAAGCTCCTGGAGGAAGAGTGGAGAAGCACATCTAAGGTGTCTGAAGACCAGTGTAAAGTTTCTAGTGTGATGTTTTGGGGTACCATGTCATGTGCAGATGTTTTTACACTCTGTTCATTCATGTCCAAAGTCAACAAAGAGAATTTTATGCTTTTGTCTGCTGACTAGCTTTATGGAGATGCCGATTTCCTTTACCAGCAGGACTTAGTATTTGACCTCAGATGCAAAATGTCCCTTATAACTTATAATATTCTAATAATATGACATACTGGACTTCTGATTTTCATGAGAAATATGTCAATTAATGTATAATGAATATAATATAGAGACTTGTTACATTTTCAAATTAAATTATGAACAAAAATGAGCCATTACACAATATTCTAATTTAGAAGAAGACCTTAATCAGCTTATCAGTCAAGGTTCTTCAGACATTTACAGAACCTCCTGAATACCTTTATTTAAAGAGTCTGACTGTTCAAAAAAACATGAAATTAGAATCAGTCTTAAAAATTTTAATCACCTATCATCCTGAGTCTACAGTAAAAGGCAAATGCAACATATAAAAGTGCTGTTTTGTTAGGAGCTGAGAGTTTGTTCAAACCTGGCACTTTCACACTTTTGTCATAGTATAAAAACAAGAATCTTTAACTGTACTTCAGTGCATTTTTGTGTGCACATGCACACTGAGAAACGTACACGGTTAACATAGTTCAGTGACAAATTTTCCATGCGTATATTTCTATCAGTTAAGTTAGCAGTGCTAGTTAAAATCTTTGAACATAAACATACACACATTATTCTGATTGTAGAAAACCTGAAGAGGATTCGAAAAGTTTAGAATGACATGAGTGCTGTGTACTGAAGAACTATTTGTAATAAGCAACATCCCAGATGCAACTTTACCCAAACACAATGATATGGTCCCGAGCACTGTCCACTTACGTCCATCAGTTAAAGGAGTTTTTGAGAAACAGTGTCAGACCTGACCCGAACAGTCATATTAGCATGATAACAATAATAAGCCTCTTGGCCTAAGAGGTTCCACATCCATGTGTTGGCTGAAAAGACCAAATTCCAATAATTTCCTTAGAGCCAAAGTCTCAGTACAGCACTCAACAAAGCTCCTCTTGAACTTTCCCCGAGACTCCCATACTGAAGCTGCTGTGTTCGTTATTAGTGCGGCCTTCTCAAAACTGAGTCTCTGTAATCTGTTCTTTTCCATTGCTGGCCACTGTGTTAATTTCAACTGTTTCTGTATTGGCATTCTCTTTGCTAGACACAGGCACTTCACTGCGCAGTGTGTTTTCCTGCTTACTCTGACATTTCCCAGTGGTCAGAGACTTCTGAAAGGACTCTGAGGTGAAGTAGTACACCACTGGGTCGAAGCAACAGTTGAGGGTCGCCACACAAAGCGTTATGGGGTACAGAGTTTTTGCCAGTCTTTCAAGCCAACAGCTAGCCACAGCTTGAGTGCGCACCATAGCATAGACGAAAAGCACTGAGTTGTAAGGCACAAAGCACACTATGAAAATGGCCAGGTGCACCACTATCATGCGGAGCACACGTTCTTTGTTGGTGCCAATTTGGCAGAGTGTTGCAGGTTTGCGCAATGTTCGCAGTACCATGGAAGAGCAGGCCAGGTTGATGAGTAAAGGGATGAGGAATCCCACAACCTCGATGAAAATGGTGATCTTCGACAGGTAGGTCTTCCATGTTTTCTGGGAGAAGCCTTCAAAGCATGTAGTGCTGTCTTTGGCGCGGTTGGTGGCAGAGAAGAAAGTCACCGACATGCCGCCGCCCAAAATGAGCAACCAGATCAGAACGCACACAATGCCAGCATTGCGGCGGGTGCGTATGGAGCGCGAGCGGAAGGGATAAACAATGGCCAGGAAGCGGTCTACGCTGATGCAGGTGAGGAACAGCATGCTGCCATAGATGTTTGTAATGAAGGCTCCTCCAGAAATCTTGCAGAGCCCATCACCAAAAGGCCAATGGCGCCTGACATTGTAATAAATCTTGAATGGCAGAGTAAACACAAATATTAAGTCAGACAATGCTAAGTTTGTCATGAAGAGGGTGGTCTCATTGCGCATTTTCATGCGACAGCAGAAGACAAAGAGCGAAGCACAGTTAGTGACAAGGCCCAGCACAAAGGCGATACTGTATACAACGCCATACAGGTTGTACTTGAAGGAGTCATCAATGCCGCAATTCTCTAGCCCAGTCTCATTTAACCCCAGACTTGCCATGGCAGCACCACCAGAGTGCGAGGGGTTTCTGCTTTGTTGAAAGTCCCAGTTATCAGAAAAAGTACTGGTCACAGTGTATCTCCTGGCCCATCATCGAAAAACGTTCCAAAAGCTTCTGGCATGTTGGCCAAACTTAGACACAACTCTCATCTTCTTTAGAGTGTCAGCCCAGCCAGTTTCTGCTTCCTGTAAAGAGGGAAGAGAACAAAAGGACAAATTTAGCCAGTGACCTGAATATGTAACACCTTTGGCAAGATTCTAATGTGCCTGATCTGCTCCCATCTAGGACAACCTTTTGCCCAGAAACTCTGGTCAATTAGTTTGTTTTCTTGCTCTTCAGACCTTTGCACTTTGTATAGATTTCTGCAGAAGCCTGATTCTTATCTGTCATGCCTGACACTAACAGAGTTTAATGCCAAGTAATTATTTGAAACTATTTAGAAAAAAAAAATGATGATGAGACAGATCAAAGTCCTGTGCCTATGTAGTATAGGTATACGCTCAAGTCCTTGTAGTCAATGGACAGTACACAACACCATTACTAGGAAATCACTTTCACTTGAGAAAAGATTATAGATAAAGATACGCTATTGTTGCATCTTAATATTGGGGTTTCCTCACACATTCCTCAAACTGTACACAAGAACAAGCTAGATACATTTGAGAGATACTTCATCTAAGTAATTAATATCTTCTTGTGAGTTGGGTGGAATGTCCATTTACAATGTTCATTTACCATTTACTGTACAGATCTTAGCTTTATGGTAAATGAACATTGTAAATGGACATTCCATCCAACTCACAAGCACACACACAGGATGATGATGAATAAACCTGGACCAACAGGGAGTGATGTTTTAGCACAAACATAGGAGCCTATTCATTTTCATCAGTTTATCTACGTTTTACAAAATGAATCATTATTGCTGCTCTCATGAACATGTATCTCTATTCCTATATCACTGAGCAGCTCTATACACTGTGTAAATAATTCTGGGTGAATAGACCAATAGAAATGCCTTAAAATTGTTTGGAATATATTCTTATTTATATTAACATCTATTCAAAGTTAAGAACATTTTTGCCACCATTTTGGGGATATATTACTTTCATCAGACAGCGACATGTCAAAATATATTTCTCAAAAATGTTTTAAGTTTATGAATTAAAGCAATACATTTTAAACAATACTAAAAAGATGAAGAATTTTGTTTTATTTAATTAATGTTTATAACAACAAGTTACTCTCAAATTTCTCTCTCCATAACCCCCCCTCCTCCTCCCATAATAATACATTTTGAACATTATAAATCTAAAGATACCTATTACTCATGTGCAAAACTAAATTGTGAGGGAACAAATCCTATGAAAACATCAGTTAAGAAATAATAAGAAATATATTCATCTGAGATCAGATTTGACACCTGATTTAGTGCTGAATAGGGTAACTTTCTTATGCACATATTCTGTAATACAACTAAATCAACATTTGGTTAATTGTAATACCCTCACTGCCCTCATGGCTGCATGGTATCTTAATACATGAGACAAAACAGGAGGGCACAGTAGTCTCATCCTCAGCTGATCCATTCACCGCATCTGACCATCTGATTCAGCCCTGTTGTTTCTAAGCAGTTTCTGTTGTTTCCTGTGTGTACATCACTGGGGAGACTAGGCTGTTTCTTTATGAAAGGTCAATGGTATATGATTTCTTTTTTTTATTATTTAGTTGTGAATTGCTTTTTTGGACACTGCTGGAAGGTAAATGTCCCCATGTATGATTATATGTTATGGCAATAAAATTATTTATTGAATTACAGAATTGATATTAGCTGACAGCTGTAGATATACTATTTCTAAAGATTTGTAGTTCTACTCATCCAACATTGCCACTAGAAACTTAGCGAGGCCAGTTGGATGTTGGATTAGTAGATCTGGATTACAAACTCACCACCAACTCATCAAAACAGTATCTGTATCTCCTCAACAGTTACAGTCTCTCCTCAATCCACTGCTCCATAGTGGAAACTGGGAGCTGTATACCTCTCTAGCAGACATGGCATTGGACATGGTAACTTTAGGCTCATATATAGCTGCTTCATCCCATTCTCCTGGCAATATGTTTCTATGACTACACAAGCTGTGTGTGTATGTGCAAATGAACACTTGCTCCAGTGATAGATGCACTTCAGAGTAGATTAATTCAGTAGGGAAAATCACTAGCCTCAATATTTACTCAAACAAGGCATGGCTCAGTGAATACGCAGCCTCAGGCTTACAGAACTGAAAGGGGAAAGCAAGGCAATCTAAGTGGATAACAGAGTAAGAATGTGACGTTTCACAGACACACCCCATCAAATGGCTGTCAGAGGCACCCTATGGTTTTCTGACTCTTTGATGGGCACGGAGGAAAGTCCCTTCAGCATGCAAGTGCTGCCCACTTTCTACCACTGTGTTCTCCAGCATATTCTAGCAGTCCATCACACTCCGTGGGAGCCAGCTGCAATGTGACATCTTTACAGGGATTTCACACGCCTCTCACAAAGCCTGTACTGTACTACACACTCGTATATGGCGAGCTCACAATACAGCCAGTGTACTAGTGCAGCCCTTCTCTAACTGTCTCGGCTGTGGTCAAGCACTGGGCCTGTCACTGCCAGTCCCTGGCGTTTAGGATTAGTAAGTTTGTTAGTTCATGAAGTATGAACTATAGTCCAAAAAGGTGTTATTCTCTAAATACGTCATATTCTAAATCCAGCGTGTGGCATGCCAGCAGTTCCATTGGAACAAAATTGTAATTACAAATACAAACAAACTCCTACGACTTCAACTTTCTATAACACATTGAAAGACTGTTTCATTATGTTTATATACACAACATGAAACAGAAAGCAATGGATAGAAATGGGATATTGGCCTATTAGCATCTGTAACTATCAGCATCAGCCTGATGCTATCAGAACATAACAGATCCTGTTCTGCTCTTAGCCAGTCTGAACCTTGTTGTGCTGCACTTGTGCTTGTATCAGCTGCACATTACTACTTTTCTGACATCCAGTATGTAAACAATGCCACTCTGTCTTTATGCATCTATATATTGACTATGTTCCTGTAAATGTCTATATTGTATTGATGTGTTAACACATGCTCTATTTATAATGCATATATTATATATAACACTCTGTCACTTTTATCCATCTGCTTATTTTTGGTCAGGGTTGTGTTGGGTTTGGAGACTAACAATCACCTGGCCCAAGTCAAGAATAACCCCTGGATAGGACACCAGTACAATGCCACTCATCATTTCCACATTTATTCTCATGTATATGTTTTATATTCAAAAGACTTTCTCTATATTTCTAAGGCAAATTATTTACTATTATTATTATTACTATTAATATTTACTATTATTAATAAATTAATCTGTCTGTCTGCCTCATCTATTTAACAAATGCCATCTGAAGGTTCACACACTGACACTGAAAGGTAATGTTGTGAATTCAGAATCTTAACTTAAGTATTTAATTTAATTGTAAACATTAGTTGAATGAATAATTCTTTAGGATCTGTGTTAGTAGATTTCAACAGCATTGTGTTTACTTTTGCAATAGAGAATAAAACCCTATTTGCTATCTCAAATTAATTATCATCAAATCTTTGGCTGGTGAACATCTAGTCTCATTTGAACTAAATTATTTCTTCATTTTTGTTTTATCTCAGGATCATAACCATAACCACTTACATTTACTATGCGTGGTATATGGGGTATTGCTTCAGAGGTGAGGGTGTTGTGCTAAAGTCAACAGAGAAAATTATATTTACTCACAGCTCTTTATGGTGATCTGTGGATGGAACTGAACTAATCCATACAGTGACTGGTTCACAGAGTTCACATCAATCAAATCTGTGTTGTTCTAATCTGTGTTCCCCTAATCAACATAGGGCTGGGCAATATATCACAAATATTGATATATCAAGATATAAAAAACCTGTCATACCATCTGTGAAAGATTTAAATCCAAAAAACATGGGCAGATGCTTCGTGTTGAAAGTGTTTGTCTTCCAGAGAAATGACAATCTACAGAGTACAGTCTTGCTCTAATTATGCCAAAGTATCAAATTAATTAAAGCTTAGACCTTCTATTCATATATACAACATGCTATGTTTTTGGTGTTAAAAATAATAAATTAAACTAACATTAAATCAGTAAGTTCACAGAAAACAACACTATCATCTTATTTCCTCTTGTACTTATTTCCTTTGCTATTAATTGTGTGATTAATCAATCAACAGCTTTAGTACTGATGTTTATTTGTATTTATTCCACTATTTTAAAAAGCAAAATTCACACCTAAGATAAACAGTTTTAAACTAACTGCTTAAACTAACTTTTGTAAAAGACCTTTTCACCTTGGTGCTGAGTTCATGTTTCCTCAGTATTAATGACTGAGTTTCTCACATTTTACAATGTCTTGTTTTCTTATACAACAACATGCTGCTACTACTACTACTACTACTAATAATAATAATAATAATATACAATAATAGCAATATTAATATAATGATGATAATAATAATAATATAATGATAATATAATTACAATAATGACAGTGACAGTAATAACAATACTACTACTACTAATGATATTAATAATAATATAAAAATAATAACAATAATGATAGTAACAATAATAATAGCAACAATAATAGTGATAACAATAATAAAATAATAACGTTGATGCTAATAATTTATTATTGTAATAATAATACTAATACTACTAATAATAACAATACCAATAACAACAATTATAATACTAACAATATTAATAACAATAACAATAAAAATTCATCTTATTAGTTTAAAGAATGTAAATTAAGTGACTATTTCTACAGCATTACAGCAAGACAGGAGTAAGACAGAGACTGAGATCAGATGTTGTTTATGATCTCAGTTCAGTGCTTTAGTCAGAATAAATCAGTTCTTCAGTAACATATAATCAGCACTGACTGTGAACTCAACTGGGTTAAACTGGTAAACCCTTACTGGAAGGGTCACTTCAGTCTCACTCCTGTCATTCTGAAATCCAGTTTGAGGACCAAAGGCTTCGGCAGACAGACCACCAGTGTAGCCCCTCACCTCAGCTCCAGCGTGTTCATGGTGTTTCCTAACCGAACTGTCCGACCCCTGTGTGTATGAGGGGCTTCTCCTGCCCGCCTCGTCCCTGACCAAGTCTGAACTGTGGAGAAAACATGAAGGGTCTCCACAGAGAGGTGGTCGCGCGGTGTAAGGTCCTGGGTTTCCTCTCAGACGGTCAGACGGGGTTGTTCAGGGAGAAAGAGCGAGGTCAGGAGCTGCTCTGGTCCTGTTCGAGTCTGAGTAACATAACGGGGCTGGAGAGAAGCTGGACCACCAGGGCAAAGCAGACAATGGGACGGTGGTGAATGGAGAGGAGGGGCGCCAGGGGGCGTAAAAGAGGAGCTGCCGGGAAAACACTGCCTCCAAAATGGTGTCAGTCTGGTGGTCTGTGGTGGGTGTTAATATTCTGGTTGTAGCAAAGCTGAGACACATCTGTTGACGATAAGATGGGCTTGAGCTGTTCAGTTTTACTTTTTATTAGTGGAGAAAATTCATCTGACTCATTTCCACATTTCAGTCGCATTTAGCTAAACAAACAAACAATCATAAACAAAGTACACTTTAATTCAGACACATTTCACCAAATATGTTACACATACAAGCGATTTTTCTGGGTGAGAGCACACATGTATGATATGTAACAAGTACACAGACTATAAACAAGTATTATAGAGACACAAACATAGAAAGTATAATAAATGACAATAAATACAAGAATAGAATAATAAAGAGCTGGTGTGTATGGATATACTGTACATATGTGTAGTAGGAGTATCTATCTATCTATCTATCTATCTATCTATCTATCTATCTATCTATCTATCTATCTATCTATCTATCTATCTATCTATCTAGATTTTCACCCTGCTTCTGTACATGTCTTGAAGCATTGGCAGATTACATACAATGGTCCTGTGCTGTTCTGTACATACGTTATTTTGGAAGCACTAATTTGTACTAAAGCACTACAGAAATATCATTAAAACTATATTAAGGTACATTTAATATATACTAATTTTAATGGTTATAGGTTATTTTCATCATTCCTCTAATAAAATTTAAGTATATAAGATTGAACACTAAACACATCAATAGTCTGTGTCAGTTATTGCTGTAATACAACCACTGTGTTTATTAGTCATATTCAGCTTATCTACATATAATTAAACTGTATTAAAAGAGTGGAGAAAATAACATATCAAAATTAGTACAACCATGGCCAAAAGTTTTGATAATGGCACACATTTGGTTTTTCACAAAGTTTGCTGCCTCAATTTTTTTGGTGGCAATTTGTATTGACTATGGAATGGTTTGGACATGTGTTGAGGAGGAATTGTGGATATATCGGACAAAGAATTTTGGAGATGGAGCTGCCGGGCAGAAAGAGAAGAGGAAGACCTCAGAGAAGGTTTATGGATGTAGTGAAGGTGAACATTGAGATGGTTGGTGTAACAGTAGAGGAGGCAGTGGATAAGGCAAGATGGAGGCAGATGAATCACTGTGGCGACCCCTAAAGGGAGCAGCTGGAAGAAGAAGAAGAAGAAGAAGAAGAAGAAGAAGAAGAAGACATTTGTATTAACTATAGATTATAGGGTAGTGGTGCTTTTAAGTTTTCTTCTGTTAATCATAATTACCTCCAAGGAAACATGTGCAGTCATCATTGCATTGCATCAAAGGGATTTCACAAGCAAGCAAGATAGCACCCTAATTAATCATTTCTCCATTCATCAGGAGTGGCTTAATTCCATTGAAGAAGGCTTCAGGGCACCCAAGACAGTCAAGCAAGCATCAGGACTGTCTCATAAAAAGAATTCAGCTACGAGATTAGATCACCACCAGTGCAGAGCTTGCTCAAGAATGGCAGAGGACAGGTGTGGCCTCTGAACACACAGTGAAACTAAGGCTTTTGGAGGATAGCTTGGTGTCAAGAATGGCAGCAAAGAAGACATTTTTCTCTAAGAAAAACATCAATGACTAATATTCTGCAAGAAAGTATATGGATTGGTCTGCAGAGGAATGGGGTAATGTTTTTATATCTGATGAATCCCCCCAATGTTTGGGACATCTAGAAATATGATTGTCCAGAGATGAAAAAGTGAGTGCTATCATGAGTACTGTGTCATGCCAGCAGTGAAGCATCCTGAGATCATTTATGTGGCCATTGCTTGTCATCCAGGGGAGGGTGGTTGCTCAAGATTTTGCCTAAGAACGTTGCCAAGAATAAGGAATAGGATCAAAATATCCTCCAAGACTAGGGTCTCCCAATGATCCAGGAGCAATTTTGGAGATGAACAATGGTTTTTCCAGCAATATGGAGTACCATGTCACAAAGCAAAAGTGATAAAGTGGTTCGGTGAACAAAACTTTGTGATTTTGAGTACATGGCTAAGAAACTCCCTAGATCGCAATCCCTTTGAGAGCCTGTGAAAAAACAAAATCAACTCTAAGAACTGATTAGGCAAGAATATGTTGCCATCACTCAAGACTTTTCCCAGAACCTGATATGCATGCCGAGGCAAATTGCAGAAGTCATAAAGAAGAAGGGCGAATGTAAATATTAAACTGTATTAAACTGATGTATTTGTCTATAAAAAGTTATGAAAAAAAATAAGCAAAGCATATATTTCATTGTACCATATTAACATCTGAAAAACATTAAAAAACAAAAAACTGAGGCAGCAAACTTTGTGAAAACCAAAATTTATGCCATTCTCAAACCATGACTGTAAAAACCAATGCTTCCAAAATAACATGAATTTTGTTTACGTTGTTTTTACAAGGGTAACTCACCTCCCACAATTAACTAGTCTATTAATGTTCAGGCCAAATTCCATAGAACATGATCTAAGTGGCTATAAACGATGCAACTGTGTGTATTCATATTGTTTTGATTTCCTGAGATTTACATACTTTCATTAAATACAAACATTACAGGGTGGATGTAGCCAGCAGGCCAAAGCGCAATGATTACATAGTGGTCACACTGAGCTCCTTACTCAGACCAACAGCTTCCCTGAACTACAACAAGTCCTTACATTGTGCAAGGGCGTAAGTCCTCCTAAGTGGCTCCAGCCGGACTGAAATCAGGGTGACAAAAAACTGTCTGATCCACCTCCGGTTCTATCTCATTGTCTTAAAGCTTTTATTTTCTTTATGCTCTTTTGCTTGAGTTTTTTATGTTAATAAATGAGTTTCCACTCTTATTGATTTAGCAGCACCCTTCAGTGGAGTGTTTGAGGGGGGAAAAAACATGCTGTTGTAGCGAGATATCAACACAGTCCTAACGCTTCTCAACCAGTCAGTGTTCATGTCCCAAACTGTTGTATGAGGCCTATTGATATGACAATATGTAAAATGTTAGCTAACAGTACTTGACTCTTAGTATCGGTTAGTCATCTGGTCTCTATGACTGCCTCACTACATTTACTATTCACTCAACTTCTATCACTCCATGCTTTCTATAGCCAGTTAATGTATAAATAATCCAATTTATGTGGTTTAGTCTGTCTATCCCATCCTTATTTGACAGTTTCAGCACCATGGTAGTACCTTAAAGCTAACATTAATTCAAAGTGAACATGTATACCATCTGTCTGGATTACCATTTGTCATTTGTTTGTGTATCTGATCAGCAATGACTATAACGCTGAAAAAACAGCCCAGGTTGACAAACAATGTTTTAAAAATGACTTTCTATATGCAATTTTTATATAGACAGTGTTTTACTATAATCTACAATTGTACAATATCCATTGCAGCTGTACCCAAGAGTGAACAAGATCTAACAAGTGTGCGAAACAGACATTATAGGACAGACTGTAAAATGTTGGGTCAATTAAGGGTGATTGGGACAGTTTTTGAATGTCTAAGCTTTCTTGTGATAAGTAAAAACAAATAGCTCAATATTTGATATATGCCTGTAATGTTGAAGATGTAGCACCCCCCTGGCAAGAAAATAAACTTTGCACTGTTCCGTTTGACCTTATGTCCCAATCACCCTTAGTTCACCCTACAATAACTACAAAGAATGCAGTCTCAATGCAATCAGACTGTGTGACTGCAGTGTCCCAGCTAGCAGAGAAAGTTCTAGGAATGTCCAGCAATGTTCCAGGAAGGTAAGGCTATAACTTTACATCCTTTTTTTACATCCTTTTTTTTTTTTCAAATAAAACATTTTGAGAACCAAAAACTAGACAATAAGGATGTTCAAGAGCATCAGGTGACCAAGTGTTCATATTGGGTGAAGCAAACAAATGTGTTGAATACAGGTGCTTGGAGACCAAATAAAGAGCACAGTGGCTACTACATTTTACCAGTAAGAAAAAGCACAAAACTTAAAAATTACCCAGGATTGGGCTGAGAATGGTTTAGGATACTCTTGATTCCTTTAATTTAACAGCCTGGCTTGTCTTTTCTAGGCTTTGTTCAGTGCAGAGAACAATGAAGATTTTTTTAGTGCTAATAAATTGTTCCAGAATATCTGATCGAACTCACATTAACTCACAGCAGCACTGCAATAGGTGCTCTAAGTGCTCTATATATAGCCTGCCACAGGGTGTTTTTGGAGAAGTTCCCATTGTATGAACATGGGTCTATGAAGATGTGTGCGTGCACAAATGTGTGTGTGTGTGTTTGTGTGTATGTGTGTGTGTGTAGTGGGGGCTCAGTGACAGAAGGGATGTTGTCCTTGGGCCCATGTCCCAGGCAGGCAGAGCAGTGCACAATGGTGCTGGAGTGCACAGGACATCCTGCACTCCATGCACCTCCAGCCTGTTCTGAAAACAGAGCCTTCCGTCACTGCTGTCCTCGTTCCCCATGCTTCAAGTAACAGCCACTCTATCCTGGAGCCTCATCACATGCAGCCACTTATTATCTACTTGTTCCCTGGTCAGGCATTCTCCTCACTCTGAAAGAATAGCCTGTCTGCACCATAACTGACACTACTGTGCGCATTCCTTAGTCTAAGTGGATACACGTGTGAAGGATGCTTTTTAATTTATTTATGCTTATATATTTATTTAAGAAAAAATGGTATTCATTTAATTATACTTTTTCCATTTTATTTTATTCCAGAAATATGCTTTACATGAATTTCACTTTTTACAGTTTGTACTGAATGCTGAGAAAACATTTACAGTGCAGGCAGGTTGTAGTGGATAGAAGACTTTACTGTAAATGAACTGTAACCGTTTATTTACAATACAAATTATACATCAAAATACTGGGATATTTGCAGTATAATGAGGCGATACAACAGCAAAGGACCATTATGCTCACCTAATAATATATTGTGCACACTAAAAATTATCTGATGTGGACCATATTTGAACCTAAAAAAGTGCCCCTACATTATGAAGATTTTATAGAGGAACTTTTGCATGTGACGGAAGCAAGGATGGGCCTTATCCCTGACTGACATATGGTTGTGAGGTCATCCTGTTGCACATGCTTTCCATTCTGATTTGTGTTGTGTTGGTAGCATCCTTTGCAAGTGAAGTATTCTGTGGAGAAGAGTTTGAAAGTAATAGAATTAAAATCCAAAACTTCTTTCTGGGTGCAGCTATTTTTTTAATGATGAGGATAGCTACATAGTAGACTTTGGCTGTCTACCTGTTTGTGCCATTGGTCAACACAACACACAAGGGGAGTGGACATCTTATATTAAGTTAAATAGTCAATATTCTGAATTTGTTTGGCAAGCTGAATTAGAACCCTCATCAAGCTGTATGTTTTACACTGCTACTGTAATGTCAACCTTGCTAGTGATCACTATGTTTTTATTAATACACCTGTAATCTGGGGGAGGGAGACCAATTACTGTCTTGCTACTATCCAGTCATGGATAGCTGTGATGTCACTGAGGTAATATCAGGACCTCACATGACCAGAAATTATATTTCCTGTTTGTATTTTTTAAAAGATAAAAGGTCATATGATTTCTCTTCACATAAAACCCATATCATCTACCAGTTCATGTCTTATCAATGGCCTCCTTGTTATGCTAAATGCTGTACACTGTAAGATTTAACAGCACACTGAAAGCAGTCAGGATTATGGCCACTTTTGTAAGAAGGATTGGATAATGGTCATGATCTATTATCCCTTTACTTGAAGAAATTAACCTATTTAGCAGAATCAGACAGCTGCGTACCGAGTAAAGAAATTACTGTGACTGTGAGAATGACCCAGTTTGTGATAAAACCAACACATTTACCAGGTCAGGATTGCTATTTTATTGCTAACTCTGCATTTGGTAGACAGTGGGACTGCTGTCAGGACTGCCACTGCCATGTCCAAAACAAATTCAAGACTAAGGCTAGTTGAGAGCAGGTCAAGAGAGTCTAAAGGAGGCTGAAATATAGTCAAGGCTCAATCCAAATGAATGCAAAATGGAATCAAGATCGCAACCAAACATATCCAGTCCTCTTTGACACCAAGTCTTAGGAAGTCTGGTGTTCTTTTAGTTCTTTAGTCAGTCTGTCTCGGTAAGTGGAAACTAGCATAACTTCACCAACCAACCAAACACACACACACACACACACACACACACACACACACACACACACACTCACACACACACACACACACACACACGTTGTGTTTTATTATATATATATGAATTTTAAAAATATTAAATTATATTATTTGTCAGACAACACCAGCAGATGACTGTAAATCATCACACTGGACACTTTGCTTGTGCTTGTCCTTCAGAGTCTTGGAGCTTGGCTGTGGTCAGCCCTGTTGCTCATGCACCATTTTCCACCACATTTCTCCCTTCTAGTCACCTTTGCATAAATATTCTTTGATTCCACATACTGACAGCCAGCATAACAGCATGATTTACCCTCTTTGTGAAGTATGTTAATGACAGCTGTCAGCTCAGAAGTCTTCCTTCTGATTGTGGTTGTGTGTATACATGGTATTTACATTGTTTGTGTGGTAATTTACTATTTGAAATGAAATCATTTAATTTTAATACATTTATTAACTTGGAAACTGGATCTCTGCTTAAAAGTAAAAACACAGACCCCCAAAGTGTAAACAAGCCCTGCACATAAATAAGACAGATACAAGCTTAAAATTCTGTTGTAGAAAAGAAAGCAATTTTTTTTGCATTTTTATTGCCTACCATGTATAATTATATGTATTTGGAAATCCATATTTGGTATCCAAGATGACACCACAAGTTGACATCCTGTTAACAGTAGCTCCTGCTCACTTCTGAGTTTTTTCCAACTTTTGCCCTCTTTTTCTTTTACTTAAGTTTTTGTTGGTGAAGTGTTTATTATCATCTTTATACACAATAGAGACCAACCTTGTGGTGCTTATGCTGTTTTTTGTGCTATTTTTCTCTACGTTTATGACCATGTCTGGAGAGCCCATGCAGAGGCATGCTTGTATTTTTGTAAACTTGTAGTTTACTTCAGAGATCAGCTTTTAGCGCTTAACAATGTAGCTGTGCTGCCTCAGTAGAGGCACAACATCCCCTGTGAGGTGCAGAAAAGAAGGCATGGCAGCCAGGCTGGAGCACTGTGATGTGCACGGAGGAGACGCTACAAGCTCATAATTCCCATCCCTTCGTCATTATGGGGAACGTGAGATCATTTCTCAATAAGATGGAAGAGCTCACAGTGAATCACAGGGAATACCAGGAGTGTAGAATCATGGTGTTTATGGAGTCATGTCTAGACGTGCTAACTCCAGGCTTGTACCTTTGGATGGCATTCACCTCGTTCAGGCAGACAGGACAGTGGACAGCAATAAGAGAAAAGGAGGCAGACTGGCACTATTTGTGCAACTCCATCCTCCAACCTGCCACACCAGAGATAATAAAACACTGTACCTGTTTTATGCCAACATAAAGGAGGCATTTAACTCCTCATTGCTCCCTCTGCTTATAAGATCTGATCATAACCTAATGAATCTTCTGCCTTCTGCCTCCTTGCAACAATGACCTACATGGTGAAGAAATTGTCTAAGGAGTCTGAGGAGGCACTGCAGGACTGTTTTGAAACAACAGTGTAGGAAGGGCTGTGTGATCCTAATAGGGAAGATATTGACTGTCTCACTGTCTGCATTATGGACTATGTTAGCTTCTGTGTGGAAAACTGTCCCCACTAAGACCAATCAGTGTTTCTCCAAAAACAAGCAATAGATGAATCCTGACCTACATGCTCTCCTAAAAGAGAATAAGAGACCCTTCAAGTCAGGTGACAAGGATGAGCTGAAAGCTGTGCAGAAGGAGCTGAGAAGGAAAATAAGAGAGGGGGGAACAACTACAGAGGAAGCTGGAGGATCAGTTACAACACAAAAATGTTGTTTGGAAAGGCGTTAAAACCATCTTTGGTCACAAGGAGCTCAACTCCCAGGTAGTGGAGGACCAGAAGTGGGTGAACAGCCTCAATCTATTGTTCAATAGATTTGATCACTCACATGCCCCTAACCCCATACATGAGAGGGGCTGCTTCACCCTAATGGTGTGAAAGAGCATTATTGCACATCTTTCCTTCCTGCTGCTTGTAAATTCTGCAGCCAGCGTTGATCTCAGCAGCCCACTGACCCACACACTTAACTCCACACATTACTGGAATTTCTTTTTCTCCCCCTGCAGCACTCACCTGTAAATAATCTATAAATAATGTTCTTCAGAGTGACTTTTATTATTTACAATGTTTATATTGTACATTGTATATACTGCACTGTGTATTTCCCTATTATATATTTTCTTATTATTCATTTCTTGTTATTATTACTTAATTTGAATTCCTGCCCAGTCGATATCCTTATGGCAAGCATATAGACAGTCTTCCTCCAGAATGTCTTCTGTTTGGGTCTTCAGGTATCTGAATGGCTTGTTCATTATTCTGTGAATTGTATACATCCATCTTATAGCTGGTTGTCTTCTTCCTCTTTCACCTTCAACTCTTCCAAGCATGAAGATGATGCTTGATTTTTTCCAGTGAATCAGTTCTTCTTATAATGTGTCCAAAATAAGAGGGCTTCAGCCTGACCACCTGTGCTTCCAGCAACAGGTTAGGCTTGATTTGGTAAAGGATCCATTTGTTTGTCTTCTTTACTGTGCAGGGAACTCTCAGAAGTCTTCACCAACACCAAAGTTTAAAGGCATACAGAACCACAAAGAAAACCATTGTCTGAATAATTCTGAGCTTTGATTTTAAAGGCAGCTCTTACAATTTGACATTACATCCTATATCGTCCTACATCCTTGTCCTGCCAAGTGACATCTCATGAATTTCATGAGTGAGTGCCTTACTATCCCTTGCAATACCTTTGCTACTGTAATAATGTTACTTCCCCACTGTGGGAGTAACAAAGGATTATCTTATGTATCTTATGTTTAATTTTGCCAGATATTTGGTTAGAAGCTCATTCATGCTTTAGCATGAAGAACTCTACACATAAGAAAGCCATTGTTTTTCCTTTTAGTTGATTGCACTAGATACAGCTGTGATAAAGGTAATTTGGTCATGTGGAGTGATGACCAAACTTTTTGGCCACAACCAGAAACGTTACATTTGGAGATTCTGTCAACAAGGCCTATGATGAAAGGAACACCATTCCTACTGTAAACATGGAGGTTGATTGCTGATGTTTTGGGGACATGTGAGCTACAAAGGCACAAACTTTGTCAGGGTTGAGGGAAAAATGAATGTAGCATGTTATCAGCAAATACTGGAGGCAAATTTGCACTCATCAGCCCAGAAGCTGTGCATGGGACATACATGGATGTTCTAACAAGTGAACGATCCAAAACATAAGGCCAAGTTGACCTGTCATTGGTTCTGGAGTGGCTATCACCTGACCTCATCATTGAGCCACTCTGGGGAGATCTCAAGTGTGCAGTTAATGCAAGAAAGATAGTTCATTATAGTACCTGTTTCAAGTTTCTGTATAGTACCAAACTGTTTTACTAGTGTAACACTAGTGTGTTAGTGATAGAGCTTTTTTTCAGTATAATACAGAGTAGTTTTCACACCTGTTTGCAGTAATCACTGCTTGATCAACTGAATCAAGAATGATCAGGGCTGAAATGGAGCTAAGTAGGTGGGACACGGGTGCCAAATTCTGGTCCTTAATATCTAAAACCTTAGAGAGTTCAAGTCCAACACACATCTACCTCTAATTTAGATGTCCATGAAGGCCCTTGTTTTCTGAATGAGGTGTGTGAGAAAATAAAAAAGCTGTACACTTGAAGTAGGCTAATACGTATGAAATGGTTTGGTAGATTGTCCCATTGGCCTATGATGACACAAAATTCCCACTTTTCCCACTAAGTGGTTATGTTTGTAGTGATTAGCTTTGTTTGGAGATCATTGTCAAAAAGTATATGATTGGTTAAGTCTGACGTGCTTGAATCTCTCCACTGCATGGAGAATGTGGCTTGGATCAGATTAATCCTGGTAACTTGAGAACACAGGGCAGGAAGATTCTTGGTCAGGTGTCACATTCCCCCAATTAGTTACAGTTTTGTTTTTGTTGTGTTTTTTATGTTGAGGCATATCAACTAATTTGAAAAGTCTGTATTTTTCTTGCAAAAAACGAGAGTGAACAACCACTCTCTGAAGACAACATTGAGTAAGCTTTCCATGGTGGTCTAGAGAGGCCCCATATTCCATGAGATTGATATCAGAATTCAAAGCAAGCAGTGAAAGCCAAGTTTGTTTATTGCTTTGCTCTTCCATGGAAGTCAGGGTTTTGAGGGAGTTGTTCTCTGGCAAAGGAATTCCCCATAGAGGGCCCTCAGAAGGAGAAGGCCTACTCCACCATTGCTAGATCTGCCATGGTTGTTAGAACACTTTATAAATTACCCTTGGGAATCTTGTTTTTGTCAGGCCACAAAATGCTGGCTTTAAGAAACTAATCCTTTTCAAATTTACCCCTTACCCCTCCCCTGAAAGACAGGAATTCCTATCCATTGCAGTGACCAAGGGAGAAAGGAATAGAATAGGTCTGTCGTAAGCTTAGGGTGCACATATCAGCAGTGCCAATTAAACAGTGGTGTAATTCTATCATCTGCTGTCATTCTTCTAACTGAACTGGAAAATATTTCATAATTCACTTGTGTCCTGTGTCCCATCAAGTGACCACTTTACAGAAAGAGAACCACAGTTCAACTGTTTGAAATTAATGGGATTGAATGGATTATAACCAATAACAAGGGCCACTTATTTGCAAGCCGTTGCACAAAGAATGGATCCATTGTTATGAGCCAGCACAGATTTCCATAATAAATGGAAATAAGTCCACAGCAAACTGTGTTGGTATTATGGTATTACTGCATATACAGGATTGTTTTGCTCTTTGGAATAGTTTATTTTATATGCCAGTCCAGACTCAGAAACCTTTATTTATTTATTTATTTATTTATTTATTTATTTATTTATTTATTTATTTTTCAGTCAAACCAACAATTGTTTAAAGTTAATAGTGCCTGATACTATATTGCAGTATAGTACAGAGTTGTTAGTAACAATACTATTGTTAGTTGTTATATAAGATCATGAACAGCCCCAGCAGCTTTAGTGGTTTGAAGTACAGCAGGGGCTTGTTTGTAGTATTGTTTAAAGAGAAGGGGTAATGGAAATGTTGCTGACAGGATCATAAATGGCCGCAGGAATTTTAGATGAAAGGATTGGTAAGGGCTGTGTAAGCCCAATTGTTAGGTGCAGAATTTTGCCATCTTGCTGTATTATTTCAGTTCAAGAGATATTTTGCAGGAGATTTAAAACATCATATTAACATGAGAGGCATAATGTGTTTCAAAAACCTCTGCAACAAGTACACATCAGGTGAAACTGAACATTACATTTGAGAGAAAACTCAATATCCTAGTGTTGTAATAAATTGTCAAGCAATAAAGTCTAAGGAATTGTCTGTAGACAACTGAGACAGGATTTTTTTAACTTGACAAGACTGAGGGGATGAAGATACAATCAAGTGCTTTGACATTCTATAGAAGAATGTACTAAGGAAGTTGTAGACTCATAGAACAGTGAACTTCATATAAGGAGCCATAGTAGACAGTTCAGAGCACAGACCAAGCCATGAAGTCTAAGGTGTTGTCTATAGACCTCTGAGACTTGGATTGTATTGAGACACAGATCTGGGAAAGGGTACAAGAAAAGGTTCTGCAGTATTGAAGGTCCCAATGAGCATAGTGGCCTCCTTCACCCATAAATGGAAGAAGTTTGGAACCACCAGGACTTCATTATTATGGTAAGAGCACCTTAGTCAGGGAGGTTACCAAGAACCCAATGGTCACTCTGACAGAGCTCCAATGTTGCTCTGTGGAGAGAGAAGAACCTCCCAGAAGGACAACCATTTCTGCATAACTCCACCAATCAGGTACATATGATAGAGTGGCCAGACCGAAGCCAATCCTCAGTAAAAGGCACATGACAGCCCAACTGAAGTTTGCCAAAAGGCATCTCAGACCATGAGAAACAAAAAGATTGAACTTTTCGGACTGAATGCCAAGCATTATGTCCGAGGAAACAAGCCCTTGCTACTGATCTAAAAATGCTCATCTTAATGTTCCCAAGTTCCCAAGATTCAAAACCTTGATGATGTCCTACAAAGCCAAAAATGGACCAGCCCCTCCATACCTGATGGCAATGTTAAAAAAAAAAAAAAAAAAAAAAAAAGCCATTTGAGCATCAAGTACAGTTAAGCTTGACCCACCATCACTCAAGATACATGGAAGACAAGCATCCAGATTATTTTCTGTCCTGGTACCAAATGATTTCTTCTTGTCATGTTGTAAGTCATTTTTTATATTTTTGAGATTTTTACATGACTATGACAATATAGTTTTGGAGCGAGTATTGTTTTCTATTACACATTTTTAATATAGTTGTTGAGATGGTATCATTTTCTAATAGTTTAATAACTGTTTAATAGTGTGTACTTTGATAACAATCTAAATCAGCTTTTTTTCTTTTGTACCAGTTAAGGAATTTTGTTTTTTTTATCCAAGCTGGACATCCAAGCTGAAGCAGCTGTGTTTCCATTTGTTTGTGGCAGACAGGCTTATGGATATCTGCGTTTCGCTGCTTTAGGTTGTTTGCTGGTGTGATACTGATCATAAAGTGTGAAACCTAGCATAGAAGTGAGAAATTGTGGATAAAGAAGTGCTTGTGTTGTTGTCACAGCTTTGTTTGTTATACAGTATGGCCTGAAATGAAAATTACAGCTACTGAAGTGCAATGAAATGCATTAACATTTTCCAGCACATAGAGGCCTGAATGGCATCCTTGTAACCCCTCTGAAATCCCTCTATTTGCCCTCAGCTCTTACTGCCCACAAACACCACAAAGCTGTCCCTCTGTGTCTTATCCGGGGGTAATGGTACAGGATCCATGACTGCACCTGAATAAGTGCATAGACACCATATTCTTCACCACCGGTCTCCATTGCCAACACCACCAATCTGCATAGCTTCGCTCACATAGTTTTATCTTGACAACGTGTTTAAAAGCTGTGTCTAAGCTGAACAGTTCAGCTTGTAAAGGCTGACATTTGGAGGTTGGCTAATGTGATTCATCTTTAGGGAGTGCTGTTTTTTCCAGTTCAATTGCTTTTAATTCCTTTCTCTAAATATAGTCAATCAGCAAAGGAATATTTGCTATAACACCCCCCCCCCAAACCCCCCACCCCCACAGCAGCATTTCTTAACCAAACTTTGACATGAACCATTCGCATAAAACGAAAGCTGCTGTAAATTGTACATGTTTAGAGTATTTTTTTCAGTAATGTGGTGTAAAACTGTTACCAATTTTTACTTGAGTACAGTCATATTTCCTAATCGTATTAACTGTATTACTCAAGTATAAAAACATTTGTTTAAATATTTGTTTGCATCATCTGTACAGTTGTATAATTGATCACTTCTCTCATTTTTTATGTTTATTATTTACTTTAATTATTTACTTATAGTTGTTGTTTTACATTAAACCACTGATAGTTCTGAACACACAATGTGACTGTGAGACATGCCAAAATTGTGCAATAAAGGCACTCGATGCTCTTCAAGTATGACTCTGCCACATACACACATAACATGGCAACATCAGCCATAACAAAGCAGCAATGTCATAATTATCATGTGAGTTCATAAAATCTACTGAATTATATTTAATTTATTATTGTAGTAAATCACACATGAAAACTGAAATAAAACAAAAGTGAAGTGCTGGATCCCAATCCACACTCTAAGCACAGACACTGAACAGAGCTTAATTATTGTACTGCAGGAGCAATACCTTTTCTGAAATATGGGTTTATAATAACTTCTAATACAATTGCTTACTAGCTAATATTTACATGAATATGTCTCTTTCTTTCTTCTAATTCCTTCCCTACTTTTGTCAACATATATTACTTGTAGAAGTTAATTCATCTTAAAAATTATTTTAATGAATATTTAATATTTACCCACTTACCCACAAAATACCCACAACTTTTTTTTGTTGCAGCTGCATTTTAAAACCCATGAAATGGCAATCTGGCTACATTAGCTGCATAGTTCCAACATAAATCTCAAGAAGCACACCTGGTCATGGATGACAACTTTTGAAGTATTGGGAACATAGTTAGATGGTTTTAACATTCTAGCTACAAGTTATTAGCAGGAGCGGATCAGTGGGGATCACCTCAAGTCTCAGCAGTAAGCTTCTTTTCTGGACACTAAAGTGCACAGCTGGGAGTGTGGCCAAAGGCAAGACTCTACAGTTTCCAGGAGCAGCCCATGTGTATTTCAAGGGATGTTTGTATATGTTGCAAAGCTGATTGGAGTTTTGGGACGGAGACACTTGACCTCCTCAGCTCCTGTGTGTTTTGTCCAGCAGCCCTGTGGCTGGCATGTGTATACACATGCAAGGGGGAATTAGTGAACTGATAGAGGGGAGATCTCGGAAGCAGAAACAATGAGAGGTGGCCTATGTGTCTCTTGCTGACATGATACATTACAGCAGTTTAGAGCTCAGATTAATTACAGAGGCCTGACACAGTCTATAAACAAATCTTGACAAGGACCAGCTGCAGATTTATACAGTATCCTCTTAAAAAAAAAATCCTGGGAACTGTGTTGGGATGTGTGTACCAGAAAAGCAGAGAGAGAGAGAGAGAGAGAGAGAGAGAGAGAGAGAGAGAGAGATGTGTGTGTGTGTGTGTGTGTGTGTGTGTGTGTGTGTGTGTGTGTGTGTGTACAAAATGCAAGATTCACAGAGAGAGAAATACATCCTGATGACCAGGAGTTTTTGGGGTGCTTGGCTTGTAGGACGTTCTCTTCAATACTACTTTCAACTCAGTGGGCATGAGGGGCCACTCAAGTTGGCCTCGAAGGTCAAGGGTCAAGAAGACCAAAGGAAGTGCTTCATGGGCTGCACACTGAATTTGCATGGCCCACTTGCAACTGGGGAAATGTGACGCGGCACCAAAACACAACCACTATTTCTCATTGTTTAAACAATGTTCACTTTTTAGTGTGCTGTTCCACCTTTGAGCTATTAATCCCTGTTATTTTTGCCCAGTATGGGTTCCAACATCTGAGACTTGAGCAGAAGTAAACCTCAACCATGTCATAGGCAACATGGAAAGCTCTTTTTAATACTCATAATCTGTCTGTTTGTCTGTCTGTCTGTCTGTCTGTCTGTCTGTCTGTCTTTCTACCTATAACCTGAAGTATGTTCCAGTGATCGAAACAATATAAGATCATTGTTTTCTATCTGTAATGCGTTTAAAACAAGACTCTCAAAAAATAGCTCAGTATTGAGATCCCAAATGTTGACAAAGCATCTCCATAAAGAGAGTTCTTAAATTAATGTCAAATTAAATAATTATTTAGATTAAAATTAATGATTTATCCTTTAGTATTGACATTGTAATATAAATGAAATAATGTAAATAAAAAAATGGTTTTAGATGTTTCAATTAAATAGTAAAATATATTGTTTAATAACAATATTAAACAGATTTTTAATAAAAAACTCTTCTCAACAGTGTTATTGTTAGGACCAGGATAATGGTTAGCCTTAGGTTATAGGTTGAAGTTAAGAGTAGGGTTAGAGGTTGGGACCAGGTTAAGCATCTGGAAATATTGAGAAGAGAATTTAATGGATATTTGGGTAAATATATGGCCAAAAATGAATTAAAGAATCTAAAAACCATCTAAAGTGCATTCCCCAACAAGGAAAAAAGAGGGCTCAATGGCATTGGGGAGTCCATGTGAAGACTTTAAAATGTCAGCTTTTTTGTCTGCTATGTAAATCAAAATAAAAAGTTCCATTCATTTCTGACTTTATCTTCATAGTCACCTGATACAGTTGAGTTTAATATTGGTGTTACAATTTTACTGTGATACTAAGATAAAAAATAAATAAATAAATAAAAACAGGCATAAATTAGAAGCAGCTTTAAAACCCTTTAAACCCTGAAGGCCTTTGTGTGAGGAATCAGGCCTGCAGTTTGTACAATTGTAATTAGTGGGCCATAAACATTCATTAAATGTTGCCTATATTATTCTTGTAGCTCCAATGCAAATTAAAAAAAAAAAAACAAGCTTTAGTTCCTCACTTTTTTAAACATGTAGCAGTATTTCAATGTAATCAATAAAGTAAACTTTTCACAATGCATTTTTATTTTGATATATTTTATGCATCAAGGTTAGAAATCACATGTGGTTTCATCACCACAGAACTGCACCTGAACTCATCAGTTTACTTTTTATAATTATTGTTACAACAAGCCCCTCTCTCTGTGTCAGTGGGGTAAGATGCAACACTCATCAGTGACTGCTGTATCATCACAGTCACATAAACCATGTATCTCTAAAGTTACTTTACAGGAGAATCAGAAACCTTATTAGCTGTAAATGGAAGGCAATGTTAAAATATTTTTATTTTATTTTATTATTTGGAGCATTTCTATTGGACCATTTATTGTGACATTTATTCATGACATAATGTGACAAATCAGCTGCATGAATTTGTGATCACGTTTGTGGTTTTTCTGATATTATGTCATTTACATTTTCAATCCATTTGTAATCAGTAGCATCTTTAGGTTTTTAAAAAGTGTTTGAGACACTTATTATTAATAATTATCATAATATAATTACCTATTTATAGTATTAAATAAAACTGTGTCGATTTGCTACTCATCAGTTAGAGAAAAAAGACATGTATGTAATGTCTCTATTTACTTAAACATGTTAATACATGTTTAAGTTCCAAAATAAAAAGTGAGAGTCTACTTGTCCTATTTTTAAAAACAGCTGACCTACCCTGGCCATTTCTTCTTCCACCCCCTCCACCTGAATCAGCAGATCTGCTAGTGTTTTGTTAGTGTTTGTTGTTGCCGCCGACATAGTCGTGTAGTCATGTGAGGCATTCAATTATGGTGTCCTTTCAGTGGCCTCCTACAATGGTCAACGTTGGCCCATGGCCCAGTGCCTCTGCTTCTGCTACTGCTGTTCCCTAGTCTGGCCTGCCACTGTTTATACACTCCTAGCTAATTCCATTCTCAGTTTGGTCCTGACCTCTGGGCGACACCAGCAAAAACAAACCCAATCAACCAGTTTGTCTGTGAGAGCTTTCCATTTGTGGAAGAAAAATGTGCCACAGTGTAAAAAAAAGCCTTTGTTTTGTGTAGAGATTAAAATGAGACAATCACAAAGGGCACACTTTCTTTGTTTAATTACATTGTTTAGAGTCTTCAGATCTGCACAAATATATACCTATCACATACTTGCCTCAGATGGGACTGTTTAAAATATACAATTATGTGTTGCAGACCTAAAAACATGATCTAGCCATCTTCAGGGCAGATGTTTATCCATTTGTTACATTACATTATTTCATGCGATGTCAGAAACCACATAATCAAAGTTTGTTTGGGATTATTTCATTTAAGCAGGATGTAATAGGTTATGCATATATACTGCTGTGTATGCATGAACATTTCTGTCCTGGCACCAAGTTTAAACGACCCCACATTCCAGGCGCGTAATAGTTTC
Source organism: Acestrorhynchus altus (assembly GCA_034509495.1). NCBI lineage: Eukaryota > Metazoa > Chordata > Actinopteri > Characiformes > Acestrorhynchidae > Acestrorhynchus > Acestrorhynchus altus. The sequence continues at coordinate 10,828,598 of CM067512.1, read as the reverse complement.
AACCTCTACAAACTAGCCAAGGATATGTTCTGAGTAAACAGCAAAGCACCTTTGAAAGCCAGGCTGGATAAGAGCCAAATGCCCTTAATGTAAATATACACTATATGGACAAAAGTATTGGGACACCTGCTTGTTCATTGTTTCTCCTGAAATCAAGGGCATTAAAGAGTGTCTCCTTTTATTGATAACTGTCACTACCCCTACCCAAAGGAAGGCACTCTGCTAAATTTTGGATTGTTGGATGATAGAGTGCCACACTTGAAAGATTATTTTATAGCACATTCTGTATCATTTTCAAGATTTCAAGATTTCTGGACAAGCATTTAAAAACTCTGTTCTGTCATTGATAACTGGTCTAGGATGCACCTCTGAAAGAAATGTTGTGAATGTGTGTGGAGCTAAATTGAGGTTACAGAAGGTGAAAGAGTGATTGACCAATTAAGAACACAGCTTGATTTTAACACATCCTCCCCTTTGGTTTAGAATCCAAAGTAAAGTCTAATAACAACAGATTATGCTTTGAACACTAACCAAGATCATTAAATAACAGACCTTGGTGGTTCCTCGTCAATAAAGTAAACCCATTTCCTCCATGGACCCTGTATATGTGACCTTTAAACACATAAATGATACACAGCTGAGCTCATGCTCTAAAAAGAACACACTCCTGCTTTTCCAGCTTGCCGTTTCCTCGCTACTAGGTCTGCATGACTAGGCTGAAGCATGTATTTTTAACAGGGGCTGATGCAGCCCATCCACTATGTTCCCCAGTGCTCAGGGAGGTTTCTCTCTCTTCCTGTCATTCAGACACGCACCTCTGACTTGCTCAAGGACGGCACACTGTCTGAAAACAATTCATATTACAATGGAATACAAAGCTCTGCCAGCAGCCTGAGCTTGTTCTGTAGTGCTAAATGACCCGTTGCTATTATATAGTGTACATATTTACTATGAACCAACCAAAGCCTGAAGTTCTATTCACTTGTCCTACAATCATATTACTGTCTATATATACTGCACTAAAGGAGACACCCTGCTATATCTAGTCACTTAACAGTTGAGCTGTATTTAGAAAAAGGATATGAGTAACATGAGGAAACAACAGGCCTACCCTGCCTAAAAAGAGGCTGAGAGTATTTTCCTCCATGTGCACTAGCTCTCTAGTGCCCTCCCTCACTCACAGTGGAAATTAAATCAAAAGTCTTTCACACACACACACACACACACACAACACACACACACACACACACACATATATATATATATATATATATATATATATATATATATATATATATATATATATATATATATATATATATATTACCAGTCAAAGGTTTTTACACACTTAACCCTTAAAAATTTTACATTAGAGTGACATATTTTGAGTGCATTTTATTTTTTTGTAAGTGGATGTATGTACATATACCCCTGCTGCTGTTCTAGTTAACATAGCTCCATTTGGTGATGTTCCTAATTTTTTTCTTGCTAAAAATGGAGGCTAAATGTAGTTTAGCAAATATAAATAAGTGTAAAGACAACATTGTAACAAATGTTGGAAATTGATTAGTGATATATTAGTGTATATCAAGGTTTAAGGGGTGAAACCTTCCCATAAATATGTTACTTTAGAATTCTAGTACAATTGTAGGCCATACACAGTGTTTCACAGAACATAAGGTGCTGGTAGTATAAATATGTCCTGGTATTTCTAATGAAATTGTCAGAGAGCCGCTAGTCGTGCCTATAAATTTGTACATCAGTAACTCATTTCTTGTTATATTTCCACTGCAGGGAAGACCCAGGAGGAGAATTCCAGCCCAGAAAGAAATACCCAGTTCAGGGATAAAAAGTAATTCTTAGTGTTTAAAATTCTACATTACTGTGTTTTTTGTATGTTTGTTTTCACTACTTGGGATTTTAATTTTATTTGTAAAAATATTTTCTGTAATGTCAATGTCTATCATAATGTGTGAGTGTAAGATACATGTGACTGACAGAAATCTTAAACAAAATGAAAATGACAAAATTAAATGTAGTCAGTTCAAATCTATTTTGGATGGAGTTTGAGGATGATGCTGAAGTTTTTAGCCATCTAATCTCTATTCACCTAAACAACACTCGGACAGGAGACCCAGGCAGAGAATGAATGGAAGATGAGGACTGACATCATGACTGGAGTAGCAATTACATTGCTGATAAATATGTACCTGGATGATGCTGAGAAAATACTAATGAGGGTCCTTAGGAGGAGGATGGGAAGGATACTGAGGAGGGTTCTAAGGAGGAGGGTGAGGCAGAATGAATTGTGGAGAAGCTTCTGCATGGAGATGTCCTGATGAAGGCAAACAGTTCTAGAGCTAAAACTAGTGAACTCCAGACTCTAAACCACTGGATTGGGCAGAGATTATGAGCTTTTTGGATGAGGAAGAGGAAGAGGAAGATGGGGTCAGTTTAAAATGGAACAGTTGTGCTCAAAAGTTTACATATCCTGGCAGAATTTTTGCTTTATTTGCCTTTTTTTCAGAGAATACGAATGATAACACAGAAACCTTTTTTCCACTCATGGTTAGCGGTTTGGTGAAGCCATTTATTGTCAAACGACTGTGTTTTCTCTTTTAAATCATAATGACAACCAAAAACATCCAAATGACTCTGATCAAATGTTTACATACCCCAGTTCTTAACACCGTGTATTACCCCCTCTAACATTAATGGCAGCTTGAAGTCTTTTGTGGTAGTTGTGGCTCTTTATTTTCTCAGATGGTAAAGCTGCCTTCTTGGCAAAAAGTCTCCAGTTCCTGTAAATTCCTGGGCTGTCTTGCTTAAACCGCGCACTTGAGATCTCCCCAGAGTGGCTCGAGGATATTGCTGTCAGGAGACTGAGATGGCCACTCCAGAACCTTCACTTTGTTCTGCTGTAGCCAGTAAGAGGTCAACTTGGCCTTGTACTTTGGATCATTGTGTTGTCTTCCGGGCTGATGAGTTCAAATTTGCCTCCAATATTTGCTACATTCATCTTTCCTTTAACTTTGACCAAGTTTCCTTTGTCTTTCTAGCTCACACGTCCCCAAAACATCTCTGTGTTTTACAGTAGGTATGGTGTTCCTTTCATCATAGGCCTTGTTGACACCTCTCCAAATGTAACGTTTATGGTTGTGGACAAAAAGTTCGATTTTGGTCTTGTCACTCCAAATTACCTTGTTCCAGATGTTTTGAGGCTTGTCTCTGTGCTGTTTGGTGTATTGTAGGTGAGATACTTTGTAGTAATACAGTAATGGCTTTCTTCTGGCGACTCCACCATGCAGCCCATTTTCCTTCAGGTGCCTCCTTATTATGCATTTTGAAACAGACACAGCGCTGGATTTCACAGAGTTCTTTATTTCAGCTGAAGTTATTTGTTGGTTATTCTTTGCATCCTGAACAATTTTCCTGGCAGTTGTGGCTGAACTTTTTGTTGGTCTACCTGACCAGAGATTATGAGCTTTTTGGATGATGAAGAGGAAAAGGAAGATTACGTCAGTTTTAATGGAACAGTTGTGCGCAAACATTTACATATCCTGTCAGAATTTTTGCTTTCTTGGCCTTTTTTTCAGAGAATATGAATGATAACAACCTTTTTTGATGAAATGATGAAACCTTTTTTTCCACTCATGGTTAGTGGTTGGGTGAAGCCATTTATTGTCAAACGACTGTGTTTTGTGACAACCAATGACAACCAAAAAAATCCCCATGACTCACAAACCAGAAAATATCAGTGTCAGGATAAAAGTTTCAAGAGTCTGTCTGGATCCCAGAAACTCACTCAGCTTTTATGCACACACACACTGATAACAAGCAAACAGGTCAAAGATGAGAATGTTACCTTTAGTAGCCATTCAAACCCATTTGTGTCAACTTCTGTGCATGTTATCAGGCCAAAATCAGCAGGGTATGTAAACTTTTGATCAGGGTCATATGGATGTTTTTGGTTGTCATTATGATTTAAAAAGAGAAAACACAGTTATTTGACAATAAATGGCTTTCCCCAACCTCTAACCATGAGTGGATAAAAGTTTTTGTGTTATCATATTTTCTAAAAATAGGCCAAGAAAGCAAACATTCTGCCAGGGTATGTAAACTTTTGAGCACAACTTTATGGTGGAAAATGAATGAGGCTGAACAGAAGGAATTCCTGCAGATCTTGGAGGCCCAGACATCCAGTCAGCCAATGCACCATACTGACCATGATCAGCAGAGGAGGACAGAGAGGCACAACAAGATGAAAAAGCTTCTCCAGCAGAAAGGAGAACAGTATGAATGGCAGCAGAGGGATGGAGGATCCAATAAACTGGAAAGAACATGGTCATGGAGGAAGAGTGAGAAAGAGTGGAGAATGGAGTTTGATGAGACCCAGGTGATGGCAGCATGATGATGAATGATGTAAGATAGAACAGGATGGAGAACCACAGAGAGAGTGTAGAAAGAAACTGGAGTACTGACGGAAGAGGACGAGGTGGAGGAAATCAGAATGCAAAGACCCACAGCTGATTGCAGCATGAGGACTGCTTCCTAGAAACAAACGTCAGGCAAAGAGAAAGAGAGAAAGATGAGAGAACAGCAGAGAGTATGGAGAACATTAGGAGAAGAGCAACTGGAGGCATGAGGCAAGAGGTGGAGGAAATTGGAAATGATGACTACTGATTCTCTCTCTCTCTCTCTCTCTCTCTCTCTCTCTCTCTCTCACACACACACACACACACATATATATATATATATATATTACTTCTTGTTTGTCTGTTAAGGATAAGTTACTCTCAGTGTACACCAACTGGCCACTTAATTAATGTTTCTATATTATCTCTATATTATCTGTCCAATTAATTAACTCCACTGACCACACAGGAGCATTTGCCCATGAAATCATTGCTCATTGTCACTCAGGCATGCAGAACCCTCCATGGTAACCGTGGTAACTCTTAGGAAGAGCATATATAAAACATGTAAAGTTTTATTATTACATCACTGTGTCATTTCATGAATATGATCACATTTGCACTGTCATGGCATTACCATAGGGATTCATAAAGCTCTTAAATACTTTACTTAAACAATAACAAACACATACATACATTAGTCATTTTCAGATTTAATGTAATCTCTATTTTTAAATTGTAACTGTAATCTATTTAGTAGTTTTTCACTGTAACCGATTTAAAGCCTTACATACATTCCATTACCACCCAACCTGTTATTGAGTAATATATGAGCAAAATTAACCTTTAGAATCCTAGGTTAATTTTGTGGGATATTTTTGTCAAAACATTAGAAACATAGGAGATGGTCAAACATGCCAGATATTGTTTTTTTTTTTTCCTTCTAGGCTTTCTTCATTTGACCATGTTTTTATCAAAATTGTACTTGTGTCTACAATTTCTTTTTGTTGGCTTACCTGGACTAAATAACACTTTATATATTATATATGTTTATATACTTTAGAAAATTGCTCATTCAAATAATTACTGAAAATGCAATAATTTTGTGAAATATTTGTAACACTTATATTGACAATGATATTTTCACACATGGACAAAATTGTTGGTAACCCTCAGTTAATGAAAGAAAAACCCACAATGGTAACAGAAATAACTTGAATCTGACAAAAGTAATAATAAATAAAAAATACTATGAAAATTAACCAATAAAAGTCAGACATTGCTTTTCAACCATGCTTCAACAGAATTATTTTAAAAAATAAACTCATGAAACTGGCCTCGACAGAAATGTAGGTACCCTCAAATTAGTATTCCGTTGCACAACCGTTTGAGGCAAAGACTGCAAACAAACAATTCCTACAACTGTCAATGATACTTGTGCACCTCTCAGCAGGTATTTTGGCCCACTCCTCATGAGCAAACTGCTCCAGTTGTCTCGGGTGTGAAGGGTGCCTCTTCCAAGCGGCATGTTTCAGCTCCTTCCAAAGATGCTCAATAGGATTTAGGTCAGAGCCCACAGAAGACCACTTCAGAACAGTCCCATATTTTCCTCTGTTTTTACCTGTGTGTTTTGGGTCATTATACTGTCGCAAGATCCATGACCTGTGACTTAGACCAAGTTTTCTGATACTGGGCAGCACATTTCTCTCTAGAATCCCTTGATATACTTGAGATTTCATTGTACCCTGCACAGATTCAGCAAAGCAGTCCCAGAACATAACAGAGCCTCTGCCATGTTTCACAGTAGGGACAGTGTTCTTTTCTTGATATGCTTAATTTTTCCATCCAATATAGAGCTGATATGCCTTGCCAAAAAGTTCAATTTTTGTCTCATCTATCCATAGAAAATTCTCCCAGAATCTTTGTGGCTTGTCAACATATAGTCAGGCTTTTTTATGATTTGTTTTCAACAATGGTGTCCTACTTGGTCATCTCAAATTAAGTCCACTTTGGCTGAAACGACAACAGATGGTGCGATCTGACACTGATGTTCCTTGAGCTTGAAGTTCACCTTTAATCTCGTTAAAAGTTTTTTCTGGCTTTTTTTGTTACCATTTGTATTATTAATCTTTTTGATTTGTCATCAATTTTCCTTCTGCAGCCACATCCAGGGAGGTTGGCTACAGTCCCATGGATCTTTCTGAATAATATGTGCAACTGTAGTCACAGGAACATCAAGGTGCTTGGAGATGGTCTTATCACCTTTATCTTTAACATGCTTGTCTATAGTTTTCTTTCTAATCCCCTGAGACAACTCTTTGCTTCCTCTGATCCATGTTGAGTGAGGTACCCACCAGGTGACCAAACAACACAGTGACTACCTGTATCCCTATATATAAGCCCACTGACTTGATGACCACTGATGACCTGTGATGCTATTTAGTAGACACACCTTGATTTAACATGTCCCATTGGTCACATTATTTTCAGGGGTAGCTTCATGTTTGTCCAGGCCTATTTAATGAGTATACTTTTTAAAATAATTCTGCTGAACCACGGTTTAAAATCAATGATGGATTTTGTTGGAAACAAGTGAATTTGAGCTATTTTCCTTGATGGATTACTCACTGCAATCAATAAAACATGAAGCCTAGAAAGTGGCATGTAACTGCCCACAAAGTGTGGATTTTAGATGTGTGAAAATGGACAGCACTGTTTTCAGTTTTTTTCTGAAGTTGGCTTAAAATTATGACTGATTTGGTTACATATATAATATCAAACCCTGTTAAACACTGGTATGTTGTTTAACCATTTCACATCTTTGTAATCCCATGCATGATTCTTGTGTTTTTTTTCTGTTCTATCACCTCTACTTCAACTCTGGGGTTATCATCAAATCCTTCCATGTCAGATGAGTTAGAGCAGGAAAAATGTTCATTAGATCTCAAGAAACTATAAACTTCGAGATGTGCAAACTGGCTGCTTGTTGTTAACAAAACCTTTGCATGCGGGACAAATAAAGCAAATGATACATCATGCTGTGTGACTTTACATGGAACATAGGGGCTGTTTCGTAGTCCTACCACACCAGGATTTGGGTGTGTGTTCTTCATTTTGGACAAGTTGTGGCACATGGGACAGCTGTGGCACATGGGATTTGAGTTAGACCACTTGGGAGTGCCTAAAGTTACTCTTCCATGTCCATGAACACATGGTACAAAAGAAGAAAAGACACCTTACAGAAATATTACAGTAAGGAAACATTTTTAATTGTGATCTGCCCAGAATAAACTTGAATTTGTGAAAATACAGTATATGTACCAGTGCCATATACAGTCACAGTTACACTATTCATCCAGAAGGAGACATCTGAAGGGTTTGCACCACTTAAGCCATTAGAGTACCACATTACTTAAGCTACTATTGTCCTATAAAAGCATTGAGGGGAAGTAGTTGTTCCAGAACCCTCCCCCCCAAGCCCTCGCTTTAATTGATTTGTTCCAAGAACTGCTGAACAATTCCTGCACTGTGGTGACCATGCTAATTGGCATGGTAACCTAGCAGCAAGAGATGAATGGACAAGTACATTGACTCCTCAGTGCTGTAGCTCCTTGAGATGCTTGATGTGCAGGATAGTCTTTGCATAAAATGGTAACATTTCTCATCTGACTCATGGATTTTTTTCTAAATACACTGTCAAAAATAATAAATAATTTAACAGTTTAATAATCATAGTTTTCATAAAGTCAAATAAATTATTTGTCAGATAAACAAATCAATATTCTATATTCAATTAATCTGAACCATTTTAGCCCTTCCAATAAAAGAAAGAGCAAGCAGACCTGGATGAGCCATAAAAACCACATCCAACAATGTTCCAAAATGAGACTGACCCTCTGTTAACTAGAGCAAGGGTACATTTTTATCCTCAGAACATGTTTGTAGTGCAGCTGTGAATCAGAATAGCAGCTGCACTGTACAACATGGTACTCAGCGGAGATGGACACATAAGTTAATAACTCAAGTTTGATTTGCACTTAAGTCGCAAACAAATAGATTTCAAATTTAACTTGCAACTTGTTCCTAATAAATTGCCATTTGAAATGGATTAGTGAAAAATTACCTGTGAACAACATGAGTTGATCCTTTGTCCAGACACAGTGTGTGAAAGTGAAAATGACTATTTTTCAATGATTTGGGATGCAACCCTTTTTTTTGCAACTCATCACACCATCCAGCTCATGCAAGCATGAAATCAGTGAGTAGCACCAAATGTAAACAAAGCTTTATATATATATAATTATACTGTTTTCTACAAATTTTCATATATTCATATTTTTCTTTTAGCTGATACTGTGATTTGATCACATATGTATATTTTTTGTATTAAATTGTATTTAATTTGTAATTTGTATTCAAGTGTCTCTCAGATTTAGGACAACTAAAGATGAAATGGCACTAAAGCATCATAAAGTAGGATCATTCATGAAAATACTCTGACTTCGAATAAGTAGACTTATAAGAAACATCTAAACAATAAGTAGATCAAGAAGAAACATCTGATGTATGTGAGTAAGTAATTGCCCATCACCCAAATGGTCGATCTGGTTGTGTCATTTTTGTTTTAATATCGGTAACATCGGTAACATGGGCCTGGGTGGTGTCCACTTTTTTAATACTCATATATTACCATGATATAGGGTACTTACCAGATGTGGGGAGTATCATAAGCATGTAGCACACGTGATTCTAAGTTTATGTAGAATCTCATCCTGCATTATTTTAACACAGAGAGTCATGGTTGACCTCAGTACATCATTAAAGTCATAACTACCCTACCCTGTTTTTCTCTTCCCCCACCAAATGTACACATCCTGTGGCCATCGACTGGATTATGACACTCCAGACACATTAGTAAAATATTGTCCTCATTTAGAGATACATAATTTTTATATATCCTGGTGAATGGTATTACCTTTATACTGCCCAATCCATTTGTCTAAGCATTGACCTCATCATCAAATGATTGCAGGTTTGATCCCTACTGAAGTCATATTTATCCATGGTAGGGAGAGGCCTGTCTGTCTGTGGGTGGTGGGATGGCTCTCAGTCTCCCCATCACTCAGCGCACTGCTATTCAGTGTGGGAATCCATTAGATAGACATAAGTGACAATTTGGATTCTCCTTCAAGTGTATTCAGCTGCCCAGTTCAGATTCTAGCCTCGAGTAGCCTTGACCATGGGTGGAGCGAGGAGGGTTCCCTTCAGGGAAATTAAGGTTCCAGTAGCAGCATGGGATTCAGCATCCATACAGAAGTAGAAAGATAGATAAAAAAATAGTAATAAATTAAAATAAAAATAATTTAGTAAGAAGCACTAAATTATAGATAGATAAAAAAGAAAATAATTTAGAAAGAGGCACACTAAACACTAAAATCACTATATAAATATATAGAATATGTAATATAGAGACTATAATTTGTTGAAACCCCAAAAAAAATTTCAGGTACTAAAATATGTATTGAAAATAAATGAAGCCCAGTTGAATTTTCCTGGTCATAAATGAATGAATGAATGAATGAATGAATGAATGAATGAATGAATAGAATAGAATAGAATAGAATAGAATAGAATAGAATAGAATAGAATAGAATAGAATAGAATTTAACTGGTAGACCTGACAAGTCCATTTCAGACATACTGTTCATGTATATCTATACTATAGTTGAGATCTACCGTTCTTGTATACTATAGTTCATGTGTGCTTACACACACCAATTCACTCCTTCCTGTTAGGAGGTATTGTTTTTCTTTCTACAAACTGATTGTCTCTTTCACCTGTCAGTCAAATGCACAGGCATTGGGCAAGGTTTTGTAATTATCAGACTGAGACAGTTAAACTGATGTAGTGACTAAACTTCAGGCTCTAAAGTTCAGACTGTGGTAACGGACTGTTAACCATAGTTATAAACACATTTGATGAGGCACATTGTGTTTATGGGAGTAAACACATCTTCGTTTTGTCACCCTGTTGTAAAATTGTAAACTCTACTGATGAAAGCAAAGCTGAAAAAAGCCTTTGTTTATGCTGAAAGCTGAATGAAGGACTGTATGTAGTATGTGAACTGTATGTGTAGCTGAATATATCTGTGTAAATACAGGACACAGACAGTGATCCTGGGAGCTGAACAGAGCTTGTGGTTCTTGTATCTGTGTTTGACTGCTTGGACGTTTCACCATTTCCCAGAGCCTTTTACCCACCGCATGTATATCACTGTTAGAGAGAAACCGTTCTATCCAAATTCTTTTAATTATTGCCATAATTTAAGTACACTTCTGAAGGCTTACAATTAATTCTTGGGTTCAACAGCTTTTCTTTTATTGTATATGTTTATATAAAATATTATTATTTTATATGGTTTATATTCACAACATTTAGTGTAGTAAAGCAAACTTTACTTATTGGTTTTGCAATAAAGTAAGGGGAGATTTAGTTCCTTTTTATTAGAACATACCAAGGTGAATTAATATTTAAACACAAAGTCAAAACACCAAAATACATTATTCAGTAACTATGTCTTTGGGACCCAGGGCCCTGCCTGTTATTTATTAAGTTTTTAGGCAGGGTGTTACATAAATAAATAAATAAATATAAAAAACTCTAACTGGACTGGCAAATTAATTGTTCTTAAATAAATAAATTATCATATTCTAATTACTATTAACAAATGATTTAAAAACAGTAGTGGCAGTTCTTTTAACTAGTTTGGCTCTACCAAATTTATCACTGAACTATAACTACAGAACCTGTAGTGACTAAAACATTTGCCAAAGCATGAGAGCATGAGTACTGTATGTCAATTCCAGTTAAGCCAATGGGTTTTTAGAAATGACACTGTCCTGTTAGATTGAAAATGGCCTGATGTCTGAAGCTCTGCTTCCATAGAGGAGTGTAAAGCTTGTGGGCCAGATTTCTAAATATACAACACCCAAACTTTGCGGCTTGGTGCTGGAATACAGTTTTCAGCACATCATTTCCTATTTCCTGATGGATTATTTTTATATTGTGATGATAATGAGCTCAAGAATGTTAATTACCAGGGCTTGACATCTGTTTGAATATTAAAATGGATGGAAGAACTCATATAATCACAGATTCTAACAGAAGATACAGAAGTGCTGTAAATATAAAAATATATGTATTAAAAACAAAACTGACAATATAAACTGGGTTTATATATTGCTATTTCCTCTTCTTCCTTGAGAAATGGTTTGAAAACCTTTTATAGCTTTGGGAGTTCCCCATTTCCTTGTTTTTAGGTTCCTGTGAACAGCTCTCACCTGTCCTGTTTTCTGTTTGTATCCCTGGGATTCATTTACCTGCCAGATTCTCATTCTTGTCTGGCTGCTCTGATGATGCCTTGTGAAAAAGCACAATATCAGCACTCACAGCATTTTTTTAACACAGACTCCAGGGACACATGAATACAGCCCATGTTTCTGGGACTGAAATGTGCACGTCTGTTTACCAGCCGTCTCAAGTCCTTCTCTCTGAAGTTTAGGCCCTTTGCACATTTGTGTGCTTTTTTTCTCTGTCTATCCTAACATTCCACCATCATCTTCCTTCCGTCTCCTTCATCTGTGTCTCCTCCCTTGGGTCATTGTAAGTGACACTGGCTTCCTGTTTTTAGGTCATCTCTGTGCTCTCCTCTTCTTCTTGGCATCCCTTCTTTTGCAGCATCCCTGAAGAGCAGTTCTATCCAAGTGGGTTTTACACAGGGGGCACTAAGAGAACTCTGGGAAAACTAGGAGATTAGCTCTGACTGACATGTGAGGGGTTATCAGGGTCACAGCAAAGCAAAGCACTTTTTGAGTTGCTTCCCATCATGTCAGAGCCATGTAATTCAAAGGTCAATGTAGAATGTTTTCCAGAGAAAACTCATTCAGACACAGCTCCCAATTAATGAATTCATCAGCTGCTTTAAATGTGCCTTTAAAGCATTTACTCAGTGCTTCAAATTGTTTTCTGATATCTAACAGAAAGTTTGTCAGCACATGAAATGTCCCAAAGCAGTCCAATATCCCAAAGTATTGGGATATTAGTGTGGTATGCAGGATTTGCCTTTCGATGAAGAGAGAAGAGAGCAGGACATTCATAGTATGTCATTGCCAAGTACCAAAAAATTTATATCCCAGTATGCCAAGGTAAGTAGGGTTTTCATTCTATGGCACCTTTAACCTGCACTTAATGCTATATACAGAATATTCTCTAAGATTGATTCTACAGCCTGCACTATTGTAAATAAATTAAAAAGATTTTAAAACATAAATAAATAATATCTGCCCTTATTTAACTTATTGATATATTCAATGAGATAATCTCTATAGAAACAACAGAGACATTAGTTTCCATAGCATGCTATTCCATAGGATGCTATTTAACAACCACACATGAGCCTAAGGTCACAATGCCCAGTGCCAAATGTAAGGTTATCAATCCCTCATATATCAAATAATGAACTGAATTCTTTGGAGCAATCCAAAAACTAATTGTGATCCAAACTAAACACCCAAAATCAGTTCCTGATCTTATTAATGCACTTGTGGCTAAATGCAGTCAAATCCTCACAGCAATGTTCCAATCTCTACTGTAAAACCTTCCCAGAACAATAGATGCTATGATTGCTGCAAATTGTTGGCTTAGTTTGTGCCTTGTAAATAGACAAGGCCAGTAGACAAAGTGGGCTGTGAAGATGATTCCAAGTTCATAAGGCTTTTCTCAAGCAACATTATGCTCCCTCTGTACCATCCAACAGAGGGCAGAGCAGGAGTAGGGTTTCAAGAATTAGTGCACTTGGCCCAGTACATAATGAAGTAGACAGGCTGCAGTTTTAAACTCCTTGGCATCAATTCAAATTCAAATGTTCTTTCAATATTTAGAGAATCTGGTGGACCGTGAAAAACATTGGTAAATAGTAACCAAAGATAATATGTAGACTAAAGGGGAATTCCACCATTCTTCCATTAAATTTACATAATGAAAAGCAGTAACAAAGTCCTTGGACGTAGTTCAGTATAAAATTCTCTGTTGACAGTGTTGTTGATAGAAACCAGATATCTAAAGCATTTAATGTCCCTAAAAGCTCTCTTACTGAATGCTATTGCATCCAATGACTATTAATAATTTGACACATGCTTGAAACATTGTTTCACATTGTATGCACTAGTGATTCTCAAAACATTGTAGAAAGTTCATTTTTGTTAATAATTTAATTCAAATATAAACTTTTATGCTCATTACATTTAAATTCACTTATTTCAAGCCGTTTTGTTTTAATATTGATACTGTCTGGTTAATAATATATTCAAAGTCAAAATTAAATTTTCAAATAATTTTAGATTCTGGATATCATTTTCATGATATTCTAATTTTCTGAGATGCACTTGTACCTACATACAGTCACATGCAAAGTGGCACAACTAGGTATTAACCAGGGTTCCCAAAGATTTGCTCCCTTTCCTTTTCTGTTTGTTTGAAAAAAATAAATGTTTATAATTTATTTACATTTCAAATTATATAGTTTACTTATAAATTATATAGTTTACTTATAAATGTGTTATATTAAACTTAATTTCATCATTTCAAACTTTTGCATGCCAAATATTATCACATTTGTACGGTACCTAGCTGTTCTAGTTTTCAATGGCATTATTGTTCAAACATTACCAAGTTTAGCATGTTGATCTCAAATACTGTCTGTGTATGGATGGGATTTTGGATCATTGCGGTCTGGGGGGTTATGCTATAAGGTTTGGAGCTTGTTGAAAAATATTTGAGGCTATAGCCAGACGTCAACCCAGACTTTAGACTTACTAAACCCAGACTTGCTTCCCTGGGTTTTGCTTTGTTGAGCCTTACTGGAAATACAAATCCTTGGTGTGTTTAGTTCTAGTTTGATACTTCACTGAAGTAGTCCAGTTTACTTTTGAGGGAGTGTACATACTGTACACATACATACACAATACATAGTATTGGGTAGCAAAAGCTTTTAGTCTAACACAACACAGTTTGCTTCTTCCAGAGTTCACTTTGCCACATGTTGAGTTTGAGCTCCCATTCTGTGAACCGTGGCTGCAGTCACAAGGCCTGGTTTTCATGGCAACCTGTCTTCCCAAAAGCAGCCTGGAGGAGATGTGCTGCTCTCCAGTTTCAACAACATCATATTGTCTATGGCATTTTACTGCTTCACCAACTTTGACAGGGGCTTTGACTAGTGGGCTAGATTTGTATAAATTTTGTTGTGTAAAGAAAATATTGACCAGAACATTATGACAATAATTTAATTATATATTATTTATTTTTTTTTTTTTAATTGGTCCCTTTTTCTATTATTCTATATTTTCTTTGGAAGGAGAACACAACAGTGTTTGAGGTTCATGGTTTATCATTTCCATTCAATCTCACCATTCCACTATGCCCAGGAGACATTCTAGGGCCCTATGAAGAAATTATACATTTAAGTTTATGTCTCAAACCAGCCACTTAAACCCTGAAACCTCATTCATGTGAACACAGGCAATTTAGCTGACTGACATAGTTCTAAATGCACTTTCTCTATCAGCCCATCTGTATCCATTGTAATTGTGCCAACCAAGCCAGATAAAGTTTCCTTTATGCCACTTCTTCAGGGATATGTGGTGTGAGTTGCTAATGACAGCTAATAGGTCCGCAGTTCTGATGGTTAAGTATCATCTTCCAGTGAGCTCACTGCACATCAGCACTTATTTCCATTCCTTCTTAATGATCCTTGTGTTTTTGCACTCACCCACAAAGTGAGACATGTCCTCCCTGACCAGTAAACTTTAATGCATTATGTGAAAACATTTGGTCTTGTGAGAAAACCTGTGTATCTTAATCTGTACAATACACATTACTAGGGAATGAAGAACATCAAAGGATTAGGGTTTCACATGAAGTAGACAGTTGCTGACACAGCCAGGATGAGTCACAATGTTTGCATAGACACACTGGTACAAAATTTGCTTTACATAAGTTGGGTTTGTACTCTCTTCTTGCCCTGATGATTTCTCAGTTTACCTTTAGAGTTAGCAGGTAGATTGAAATGTCTAAAAGATCATTTCATTATCATAAAAGTGATTTTTTTCTAGAGTTTTTCTATTATTATTTTAAGTCCCAATTTTTCTTCAATTTGAACCATAGATAGTTTTTTAAAAGTAGGCTACTCTGCATAGAGTGAGTATTTGCTATTTCTACTTTGTAAATGAAAGAAAGTTACTCTTGCAAAAAAAAGTCTCCCCATCCATCTGTCTTCTTCCGCTTACTCGGGGGCGGGTCGCAGGGGCAGCAGTCTAAGCAGGGATGCCCAGACCTCCCTCTTTCCCACGACACTATTGGAGAGGTCAAAAAAAAATAAAAAAATTAAAAAGGGACTACTGCAAATCATACCTGACTAGGAAATTAAAAATGAAAGGAAATTATGATGACTCCTCCTGAAAGGGATCAATGATCTAATAATAATTCTCATAATAACTGTGGGTTCATTCTAAAGCCAGTATCCAGTTTCCTAAGTTCCTATTCTAAATTCCACTTCTGTGTTTTGGATTCTCTCAAGGTTTTTCTTCATTTTACAGGGACCTGGCTTGTAACTTACTCACTTGCTCAATTACATTTATAGGGTTCTCCACAAGGGGTGTGCTATTACTACTGAAGCAACTTTCTATGCTTTGCTTAGTTTTTCCTTTCCGCGTGATCTGATAGATTTTGTTTTGATAATGGGTCAGCAAAGGTAGCTCTAAGAATCTTGCCTTTAGAGTGTAACTGTGAAGAGTTAGGCTTAAGCTTTGAATGCCTTTCATTTTCATCAAAACAGAAGCTGTAACCATTCCTAAAGCAAAATAACCTTTTACACATAGTTACGAATACAATTTAGTAGGTCAGATTTCTGCTGAAACAGGTTATTTTTACCTAATTTATTTGTTAAAACTAGAGCACAGTTTCCACATCTTGTGTGTTTGGGTCACACTCATGGAGGCCTGTGTAAGACTGAATAGTTGTGAAACATTTGATAAGAGATCAGTGTGAGGAAACTGTAATAAAATAAAGGAAGCCTGATAGTAGAAGTTACTTTTATCATTACATACTGAGCATGAGAAGGTCAGACAGATGCTTAAATGTTTTTAATAATAAAACTGAGCCTTGAGCTTGAGACTTGAACATAAAAACAGCTACGTTCATTTTCAAAACTCTTGAATTTGAACATATGGTACATGCTAATGCACAGCTTTACATATCCAGATATCAAGTTGTCTCACCTCTTTAAGGGGAAAAATGGTTAAACACAGAAGTGTTTGTTTCTATTGTGGTTGGTGAACAGCTGACATTTATGAAGAAGATATAAAGAATTCAGTTACAGCACAACTGTACATTGTACATTAAAAAAGTACATTTCTTTTGTAACATATCTTTAATATTTACCATTAAACACAAATTATATGTTTGGTCAGTTAGTATGAGAAGTGTGGCTCTCCCAAAATCACCACTACACAATACCAATTGCCAAATAATAACTGTAAAGGTCTTAAACAATTAAGTTTTAATGCAATTTATGTTTTATAATATGTATCATCTTTATTATGTCCATATCAGAAAGTTATGAATATGTTAAAAATGTTATATTCAATATATATTTATATATTGATGCTGTTTTGTAATTAAATGCTCTAAAAATCACAAGACCAATACATTTTTTTCTGTCAATACACAGTAAATTAATCACAAATCCACAGACAAAAGTTGGAAAAGAATCATGACAATGAGCAGAAATGTGCTTTTAAAAAAAACGTACTGTTTTTTTATTGTTATTTTTAAGTAAACCCTTGGGTCTTCGATTTGGGATGAATATCATTAACCTATGATCTTGCTTAAAGTAGTTAGTTGACAATAAATTCCTAAGTAAAAATTCTTATAATTTACATTTATAATTATAATTATAATAACTTATAATTTAATAAGCTTTGCTGGTGCTTTAAGTCAATGTTTAGATAATACATGCCCAAATTCTTATATTTATGCAAGCTAGCAGTCAAGTTCCTATTGCCAATGGCCAAGAATGCCATTGTGGTTATTGTCAGTTTTTACACTTACATGTTTAAAACATAAGCATTTTGTTTGGTTATTCTACTTTATCATTAAGCTGGGCCCTCAAAACCAGTGTGTGTACACAACAGTAGCATATGTTAGATTACCTGTTCAATAACCTTGGCTAAAAAGGGTGTTCTCCTCTGAGTCAATGGTATTATTATGCTAAAATCATAGGTTAAGACTGCTGTCTTTCAAAAGTAATCTTCCTGGATAAAAAAAAAATCAACCACATGTAGACAGTTTCAAAAACTTTGTGTCAGGTTACACAGTAAGTTGATGATTCATTAATGCCATATAAGTGACATCACCTTCTAAAGAAAACTGGCAGGGCTTCTCTGAAAGACTCAAACATTCAGGGGCACCAATTACTGCCTATTTAGAATACACAAACTATACTGCAGTGTAAAGTCTGTGGCATTTAATTAAAACCATGTTGACAAACCACATTTGGTCACATTTCTGAATATGATTTATAAATACATATTAATAAATACATTCTCTTAGATAACATGAAATGCATGTTGAAAGAATTTTGTACAGTACATAGACTATCATTTTAACACATTTCCCTGTAATTAATAAAACAGCAGCAAAAAATGAATACACTAATAATACACTAGTAATACACTAGTATACATCAGACATGGTAGCCAGAGTTTAGATTAAATGAATGTGTGTTCATGTACCAAAAAACCTTATCCATTTGCCGGTATGATTATGTAAATACAGAATATTTTTGCTGTGGTGCAAAAAAAACAGCAACACTTTTTTCATATATTCTTTTTCATTTTGACATTATTTGAATCTACCAGTTATTCTTGAAATCAGTTCAAAATATCACAATGAACTGACCAAAATGCCTTCAAATTGAATCCCACTGAAGTTATTGAGTTTTTTCCTTTTCCTGTAAAATTGAGATTTTGTCTTTCTGTGATTGCCGTGATATACTACTATAACATCAGCATTAAACTCATGTGGCCATTTGAGACTTTTGAAATGTTTACATAATTCATTCAAAGAAATGAGGAAATGTTAATGTTCTGTGTTAATGAAAACAGCTTTTCTGTTTCTGTGGTTTAGTGCAGAATATTGTGTAGAATGTCCATGTGTTAGCTAACCAAAGTATTAGTCGAACATAAAAGAAGATGAATTGAAAGAAAGGCGCTAGAAAAGTGCAGATCAGTGTGATGAGTGTGATGAAACCTCCCTTAGTTCTCAGAACAAATTCATATTCAGAGGCTTGAAGTACTACAAACTCCAGGGCCACAGTTGCCCACACTATGGTGCATGCTAGCCGTGCACTGTGCACCGTCCTCAGGCTGCGTGTCTCTGCGGGCTTCCTGCAGACCAGCAGTGCCTCCAGGCTTATGCAGCCCAGCAGCAGCAGACTAGCCAGACAGTGTGAGGCCAAAAGGCCACGCTCCAGTCCCTCTAGGGCCTCCTCAGGGACTCCAAGGGCAGGCCTAAGAGCCCCCAAGCCCCAGTTCAACAGCAGCAGGCTATCGGCCTGAGCCAGCTGCCCCAGCAGCACGCTGGAGGCCTTGCGTGATGCACGTGGTGAGTTGAGGAGCAAAGCTGTGTAGAGACTAGCCAAGGCTCCGAAGCCCAACAGTGGCACATTTTTCAAAGGCAACGCCAACACCTGTAGATACTTCAGCAGTACAAAATGACGCATGGTGCTGTGAGGGTCTGGCAAGCCAATCATCACCCCCTTGGTTTTCCTGTAAAGACAGAGGTATGTTTTAAACCTAGATTAATTCAAGTCCCATTGACATACACAGAAACCAGTCACTCTTAAAAAGCAAGCGTTCAGAACAATACAATGGAGTGTTTAAGAAACTGGTTCTCCAGGAACTTTGCTGTATCCCTAAAAATCTGGAGCTTTTGTGGGTCCCTTAGGACCAGTTTGAGAATCAGTGCTCAAGCTCAATAAAGCAGTGGTTCTCAAGCCCTTGGGAACCTGAGGTCGATTCTATGTTACCTGTAAGTCAAGTTGGAGAAACACCTTTAGGATCCCTTTAGTCCTTTTTAGTTGTGTTATTAAATAAAAACAAATCATTAAAAGAAATTGTTGAAAAAAACAGAAGCAGTTAAAAGGGTCCAAAGAACAGTTTGCAGTTATAAATGGGTCTGAAAATCCCATGGTCTCATTGACACTACACTATATGGTAAGTCAGTCATTAAAGAAGTAGGATGAAGCACATAATCATTCTTACATTGTTCAGCACAGTAGTTTGCACTGATTTTCATAGCATACTGTAAGTTACCTACCTCTAAGAAATGTAAACTACTTACAGTAGCAGGAGGTTATTCCAGATTCCAGCTGTAGTGATAGTTTCCATATTTGTGAAAGCGTTGCTTAGTTCCTTCCTCGACATGTGGGACTCTAGCTGGAAAGAAGTTTCTGTTTGGTTTTGTGGAGCAGTTGTTTCTCAGGCTTGACATGTGTGAGTGAATTGTGAGTGCTGTGAGTGAAAGTGTGTTTCCCTTTCTCTGTTTATGGTCTTTGGCTACGTCACCTACTCTCTGGCTGTGACTCAGTTGGGGATTAGGAATATCCCCACTTCCAGTCCTTCCCGTCTGCTGACATCATTCCAGACCTACGTGTATTTTTCCATGCAAGACAGTTAGGTTTATTTATCCCTGCAAAAAGGGGGCACTGCTGGCCCACTGGTAGTCAAGGCTGGTATCTAGTGCCATTTTCCACTCATTCTTTAGTTTGTTGATGCACTCATTTTGCATTTTCTGGGTGGTCTGCCAGTAGTTAAGCAGAAACAATATGCTACTGCTTATTTATTTCCTTTTATGAGTTAGTTTAGCACTTACAGCAACAGTAAGTGATTTTAAACCAGAATTACTTCATTTCTGTTTTCCTTTCAGTTGTTTGACACAGTTTATTTTCTAAATAAAAGACAGTTATCTGGGTGGAGCAATGGTGAACCATCAGTGGCAACAAACAGCGCTGATCTTATCAAGCCAGCAGACCGATACTTGCTTGCTCTGTATATGCATAATTTCATATTACCTTTAAATTTTATTACTTGTGGCTTATTTAAACTAGTTGAAAATTGTTATTCAACATGTAAAGTCATGGCTGAAAGAATTGGCACTCCTAGACTTATTTTCCAGACAATGCACAATTTCTCCTAGAAAAATATTGCAATTGCACATGTTTTGTTGTACACATGTTTATTTCCTTTGTGTGCTTTGGAATAACACAAAAATACCTCAATTTATATAAAAACTGGGCCAAACAAAATTATTGGCACCCTCAACTTAATATTTGGTTGCACACCCTTTGTACAAAATAACTGAAATCATTTGCTTTCTGAAACTGGAATTTTTGACCACTCTGTTTTGCAAACTTTTATGTCTCTGTGTCAACAGTGGAGTCTCCTGCCATAGCATTTCATTTCATTCAAATGTGGATGAATAGTTTGCTCTGACTGTGATGCACCCTGAGCCTGCAGGACAGCTTGAATTTCTTTGGAACTTGATTGGAGCTGCTTTTGCACCATCTGCACTATCCTGCAATACAATATTTCATCAATTTCTCTCTTCTGCCCACATCCAGGGAGATTAGCTACACTGCCATGGGTTGTAAACATGTTGATTATATTGTGCACTGTAGACAAAGGAACATTAAGATCTCTGGAAATGGCCTTGTAATCTTGAGATTGTTGACATTTTTCCACATTTTTGGTTCTCAAGTCCTCAGTTTTCTTCCCATCTTTCTGTTCTCTATGCTTAGTGTGGCATACATAGATAAAAAAGGCAAAAATTGAGTCAACGTCTGTGTGATTTTATATGCCACAAGTGAGATTAAATGAGCACTGCATGCTTGAAATCAATTTATTTCGCCACCATTGTTTGTGCAATTGTGTCAAATTTGTCTTTGTTCTCTCTGTATTTTTTTTATTATTATTCCAAAATACACATAAACATGTGTATTAAAAAATTGTATTTTCTGGTAATAATGGTGCAACTTATGTTAAAATTTAAGTGGTACACTTTTGTCCATGGCTGTATAATCTGTAATTTAATGACATGAATGTTGAAAGCACAGACTCAAAACTCCAATCTAACTGACTGACCAAATTATTGAAAATGGAATAATTACACCATCATAATCACACCCCAAAAAATTAGTTGCACCCAGAAGAAATCATTGACTATTTGGAATGCATTACCTCTACATTTCCTTCTGGGTGCAACTATTTGTGCAACTATTTCAGTGACAAGGAGACATTCAAATAGTACACAGAGACATTTATCTTATCTGAGATTTAAATTAGCAACTTGTGGGCTGTTTATCTGCAGACTTCACCATGGTGCAGGATGGTGAAAAACAACCAGATACTGCACCATTGGTTTACAATGTGCTTATCAGACTATGGGCTTGGGTCAGATAACATATAATCTAGGTTTTAAACAGGAAGAGTAGTAATATGGTATTGATCTTCAGAGAGTTATTTTAGCTAATGTACAATCAGCACTCATGTAATTCAAACTTGTGATTAGTTCATGTGAAAATTTTACATATGCATGCATTTATTCTGGAGCACCCCTGCCTACATTCTTTCCCTGAGATAACACAATCTAATTCAGGAAAGACTTGCTAATTAGCTAATTAGTTGGGTCAACTCCATTAAAGCATGGGAAATTCCATAAACAGAGACAAACAGAGGCATGTTTTGTCACCCCTGGTAAAAATATATTTTATTGTGAATAACAAAGAATGTAAAATAGGACCTGATTCCCAATAGACATAAAGTATATAGCATAATATTTTAATCAAGATGACTTTTTTCCATCCTTCTTTCACAGTTTAACAATAAAAATAAAAGTAAAATGTCCAAAGCATTTGTTTGTGAACTTTATGTTGGATACGTGTGTACTTAAGTTGTGTTGAATGTAAGCTGTGGTATGCACTTAAGGAGGCAAAATAAGTCTGTTTCTCAAATCAGGTTTGTTGAGATGACTTTATGAGATGAGATGTCCTTGTGGTTAGAGCCTTGTGACTGGATCAGTTCCCTGAACTTGTAGGACATGACTTCAAGAAGTCCCATTAAGTGTGATGTTTGCCTTAAAATTTTGCTGGTATTTAAATATGCCATATGCCTGTACCAGTAAAATTGTGCCACTGGCTGCAACACAAGTCCAAAGTATGTTGCATAGAAGGGTTTCTTCTTTGACACTGCAGAACAGTACACCACCACTGCTAAATCTGCCTGCTAAGACATCTAAGTCCTTTGTGTACAAAGAGGTAGGTTATTTGTCTTCCTGTTAACTGGCAATTCTTAATTAAATTGAGGAATTATGAAACGAGGAAATGGCTACCAGAAAATACTTTGCTATTTTTATTTTAAGTTTCTCTTGCTTTGTGGGACATCCGTTATTTTAATCAATAATGTGCTAGACAACTGCATAGTGAAGTCAATGGCTTCTCATTGCTGAGACAACAAAATCATTGTAAAAGCTAAACATTTTAATCTTTTATCATCCTAACATGCTAGATAACAAACATTTCTACATTTGACTGAATTAGTAGAGTTAGTTTAATAGCTGTACTTTTTTTTAAAAGCTCTTTGAAAACTTGAAAACTTAAAACTACATGTCTTCAATTTGTAGTTTCAAGTAGAAACTTTCTGAGTAGAAAGGCAGCATCTGTTTTTAGAGCCCTCATTCTATTTGATGTGTCAACTTCACAGGTATATAAAAACAGGGTGTGTCCAAGTGTTTACACCCTAAATGACAAAGTGACAGGTTACAGACATATGATTCAGAGTTAAAAATCATATGGCCACCCAATTCCAGGTTGATCTGAGACCAGTTATGTCAACTCTTCCAAAATGTTTGAGTTTTCAATAAATTAAAGTAAAAGAAAAAAATGGTTGTTTCACTTGGAACAGGCCAAGCAGGCTAAAAGCTTGCAAAGCAAGTCGACTGAGTTTGACTTTAAGCTGGTAGCCTGAAGAGGCTGACTTCTTAAGGTTAGTAAATGCTATGTTTTCTGAATCATTCTCCTATCATGAATGTAAACCTGAGAACTAAGCTAACGTTCTAGACAAGATGCTTGGTGTAACACTAGGTGTATGAAATCAAAATAAGTCCTGAAAGCTAGTAGTAGGTATTGTCTGGTTAATGATTTGTTGTTCATCCAGCTTGGTTTGTTTTGGTAACAGATATCCCGGGGGGTTTGCTCAGTACAGTGACACGTCAAGTGATACTATGAATGTTTTATGGCTCACAAACATGCACACACACCTACATACAGAATGTTTATATATTAGAAATGCAGTTAAATAGGCCCATGACATGAATCCAGACTGGTTTGTGTTCCTTCTGGTCTGACATGTGGTTAATATGGTTGTTTTCTTCAGCTGACCTTTTCCACCAATCACCATGAGTCACAGTACCAGCTGCTCTTGATTGATTCATCCTGTCTTTTCATCAGTGTTTACAATGTCATGAGGCTTTTTTGAACTTTTGAACTTGTGTAGGTCTTTCTAGAAACCCAAGAACACTTTACAATCAGCAGTCAACCAACACACAACAACAGGAGAAGTGGCGATTTATTGGTCACTCTTTAACAGTGTTAAACAAATTAACTTTAAGGATTTGTCTTCAAACTAAAATAAGCAAAATGTCCAAGCATCATTTGTAGTCCAGGTGGATCTGATTATTTTAAGGTGGTCCAAAATGTTACTGTGGTACCATATATACATATGAATAACTATGCTTTGTGTCACATTAAACTGCACATTAAATGTAAATGCAACAAAACCACCAAAATGTTGTTCACATATTCAAGTTGTGCTATTGAAGCTATAACCCTCTCAGTTCCAGCATCATTCTATCAGACTGTGAATCTGAAGAAGAAAAAAAAAAACATAAAAATGAATACAAAAGAAACACAAAAAACCGCAAATGGAAGGTATAGCATTTCAGCCAGACATTCTAGCAAGAAACATGACATTATTGAAGAAAAAAACACAACATCATCATCATCAACACAACATCTGGAAATTGCCAGAAAGCAGACTGACCCAATGAAAATCTCAAAATATAGGGTAAAGTTATGTGTTCAGATAAGAAAGAAAAGACACAATTTTGGCCAAATAACAAAATATTCAAATATTTATGTTGCCTTTGTCTGGTTCAAAATACTTGGTTGAGCCCAGAAGGGAAATAAGTGAGTAATGGTAGGCTTTTTATTGTGTATAGCAGCTCTCTGTTGGTTTCTGTTACATAAATGTGAGCATTGTAACTATGTTGACTAACAGTCTGAAGTACCATGAAACACTGACCACACCTAGTTTTAAAAAAGTAATACTACTGAATCAAACTTGTGTGATACTGTTACACATTAGCAAATCCATAAACATGCTTCATGAACTTAAATGTATGACATAAAAAGCCTTAAACACAAAAATAATATTAAATATATGTGTAAGTAAAATATTACTATGGATCATAAATAAAAAAAAACTATAAATCACATCAGGTTAAAACATCCTGTATTGGTTACATTAACTTTAAAATCTAGAGGAAAAACAGCAAATGTAGCTTTATAAACATTGAAAAAACATGACTCTGGGCTGTAATGTTCTACGTTCCATGTTCCATAATTTGTTCCATGTTCCTCTTTCAACAGGCCTCCTATTGGTTATTTCAGCAGTGGAAAAGTTGTTAAATAGGTTTAAATTTCCCATAAAAGGAATTATGGCACATAGCATTGATGCTCCACACAGTAATATAGATCATTACTTCAACACTGAGTATGTTGCTGCTGTGAAATACTTTCCCTGCAATGATGATGGATAAGAAGCAAATAATGTGGGGAAGCTAATCATGTTGAAGAGGAGGTCAAGACCTACGGCTACAGTTAAATCAGACATCTTTTATGTATTTGCCAACACAAATACTGTTGTGTGTCAAGAAGCATTCCCTTGCATGGTGTGAATATTCTTGCTAACACAGGTTACGCAAACATCCTCTGTCTAGTAAATATCAAGCCATTGCTTGCTTGATTTCCAATTAACTGCTGCCTCAACTTTATGGATTAGTGCCACATTCTGATTCAAAAGTTCAGTACCTTCAAAAGCCTTCCTCACACCCATATATAGAGATATTAAACAAAATAAGTTGCTTAATACACTGCATTTACTTTTACTCCCAAATGTATTTCAGCAATGCTGATAAAGACAGCCAAAGCATTTAATGCCTCTAAAAGCTACATCAAAAAAAGTCATTAAATGTAATGCTTTCATGTTCAAATTGTTCACCATTAACTCAGAAAATATCTGCAGGTTGCCTTGTAGCTTTGGTTAGTAAAAATGGATATATTAGTGTTGTAGAGACCCTAGTCCTTATCATTATCACTGCAAAAAGAGTGAGTTTCTTTACAAAGAAGCATTTTATATAAGGCCACTTTCAATGATTTATGCAAAACAAATGGTGTAGAAATTGTAGTGTAATTGCTCTTTAAATGGTTTTTTCTTTTCAATTAAACTAACTTTTGAAATTTTCTGTATTTGGAATCTAAGTCTCAAAAACAACTTTCATTCACAATTAACATTTTATTTCATTTTAATGTAATGCCTGAATGGAATTAATGCCTGCTAGCTAATAACCTGCCAAATAAACCAGATTCACATAAGATGAACAATTTCCACTCTTGATTTTTCCCCCCAGAATCTACTCATTATATATATATATAATGAGTAGATTCTGGGGGGAAAAATCAAGAGTGGAAATCTTGAAAAGTTGAGTGAGAGTAAATGTTAAAGCTTTAAACAAGATGCTAAAAATTCAAGGCTATTTCTAGGTATTGATATAATAATGTTTACTGATGAAAGCCTAAGGTTGGACTAATACACTTAGCCAATAAGAGATGAGGATTTCAGATAGAGAATTCTGGATGATTTCATCAGTCAAGTCTGTCTGCTTAACAGTTTTTAACCATAAATGTCTGTATTTTGCCTAAAATACTTTTTATTTTGCATATTTTGCATCTATTCTAATATTTTGCATCTCCAACAATAGTCATTTCTGAACATTTTTTATAATTATTTCATTGATGTTTTACACTTGTTTTTACTATTTTTCTGCCAAAACTAACAAAAAGATTATTTCAGAAATCTGACAATTTTTACTAAATACAGTGCAACCTTCTTGTATATGCATGAACTCAAACAATTTCAACAGATAATGTTACAAAGCAACCAGTGAAATTTCTTTACCTGACCCCACACAGTAACCTAAAACCTAAACTTAACTTTAACACGTATCCTAATTGTAGCATTAACCATAACCTAAAAACTCTAGCCCCCTGTGTGGTGGCTGCAGTTTAGTCTGACTCACTAGATCTAAATGTGAGTGGTTCAAAATGATACTCTGTCAAGCACCAGGAGAGAAATTAAATTAATATAAACATGCATTCTGGCTCTGCTCATGCCTTGTGACTGGAAGGTTGCCAGTTTGATTCACTGGCAGGACATGACTAAAGTGCCCTTGAGCAAGGCACTGATCTCCCCAGCTGCTCCCTGGGCACTGAGGATAGGGCTGCCCATCGCTTTCTGGGTATGTGTGCTCACTGACCCCTGGTGTGTGAATTCACTAGTGTGTATGTGTGTGTATTACTCTGTGAGGATGGGTAAAATGCAGAGGTTTAATTCCCATATGTGCATAACACAGTGGGTCAAATCAGTATTTTACTTACTAAGCTTTTTTTTCCTGCTGTGTGAATGTAGACTGCCTGACGTACTGCATACACATAACAAAGTAATTAGTAACCTGCAGATCTATTGGAAAAGTTTTCTTCCCCTGATTCTTATTTACATTTACTTCTACTTTTTCATATTTATGGTTGTGTATTTATTGATGGTATTTTAATCTATAACTACTTAACCTACTTATAATAACTATACTTATTGTTTAACTGAAAAACAATATGAACCAAGTTACTTTCGGGATGGGTTAAGGAAACTCTGCCTACCTTGGTAGAGAAAATGTTCCAATACTAAAATATAAGGCAATACATACTGGAAATAACAAGCTTAAAGGATTTATAAAGTGTTGAATTCAAAAGAAATGAAGGGGTAAAAGTTGCACACATTGTCGTATTTTTTTCCATCAACCTCCTGTATGCTGTGTAAGGCTGTTTCATTTGTGGTTTGTGACAGCTCACTGCATATGCCCATGTCAAGTTTACTTTACTTTTGTCGATTTCATTGTTCTATGCATTGCATATACGTTTAGCTACAGCATGCAACACCGCCCACATGCTGACAAGCACAAGTCTGTGTGGTTCATGTGATTTTCGGTATGATTTTATCAGTCACACTGACCAAAAACATGCAACTGTTGAAAACAAAGCACACAGTTCATGAAAATAGAAGGTGCAAGAGACAAGATTACATTGAGGGAGAATGGACAGTTATCTTACTTGGGTATCTTTGAAGTTTCCCCACAAAAACTACTCAGAAACTGCACTGTCTAGAGGACCTCATGCCTTCTTTCTAAAGTAATGGTATGATTGTATTGCACATCTGTTGCTACTGGCCAATATCGAGAAAGGTGATTTTTCAGGATTTTCCCTCAAACCTTTCTCTCTTACACCATGAACTCTCTCTCTCTCTCGCTCTCTCTCTCTCTCTCTCACATACACACACACACACACACACACACACACACACACACACACACACACACACACACACACACACACACACACACACTATAGTGGTCAGAAAGCACACAGTATCTCCACGCTTTTATCATTCACAAGAAACCCAAACACCACATGTGTATGTGGGGAAGGAGTGTGAAAGTGGGAATGTACAGTGTGAAAAGGTGATGACTGTATCTGTTCATCATGTAAAATGATCCCAGGGCAATAAGTCAAAGGTAGAAAAAAAATAAAAATATTCAAGGATATAGAAACTGGCCATTAGAGTCACTAGAGACTGGGAGAGGAAATGTGCAACAGGGTAAGTTACAGGAAGAAGGGCAAGTTAATTCTGGGAGCAGTGATAGACAAACAAATAAATAGTCTAGTGGAAATAGTTCATACTGAAGCAAACCACAAAAGGGAGTGTGTTATTGTGAAGTAACAGAACAGCGTTTCTGATAACAAAATCTTCAGAGTTCTTTTGACTGTCATGTTTAATATGCGTTAATGTTAGCATTTCCATCCACTGAATTATAGTTCCTTAACTAGCAGTTTGCTGCGATGTTACAGAAATGAAATCCACTCACTCACTCACTGCACAATCAACAACTCCTTCTCCAGCTCCTCATTCAGACCAATATATTAAACTTTGTTTTCCATTCACTGCCTGTTTGTCTTTTATTATTGTGAATTCTTGTTGTGATTTTAACCCCAGGAGAGAGGACAGAGTCATGTGACTGGCCAACCTCATGAGCCTCAGAGACATACAGACAAATATCTCAGTGCCACAAAATGTGTGTTTATTTCTGCACAGATATAAATTTGTATTTCTATCTGCACAGACAGATAATCCCCAAACCATGAACATGAAGGAACACTTCCCGGGGGCCACAATGAGCCCTAAAGAGATCCCCTGTTTTCCCAGAGTCTAATTAAGTGTCTGTCTCTGTGTCCATATGCCAAGGGCTAAGTTTTTAACCCATCCAGCATGGCTGGAGCTAACTGATGTATTCATTTCTGTTTCTATTCCTGTCTTCTATAAAATAGCATTTTTCTAGAGCAACAGTTATCACAGCATCTGATACAGATAATTTACTATCATTTTGTTTACATTAAAAATACTTGTTTGGACAATGAAAACTTTATTCAGTTGTTGTAATTTGAAATTATGTAAACAAAAAACAGGGTTATTCACTTCACCTGTGGATTTAATGTTGTTGTTTATAATTTCAGAAATACAACAACTAAATATGGACACAGAGACAGACGCAGGTAAACCCAGAGAGTTTGAGAATAAAAAGCTGGAAGGAGTGGATGGGCATATTTATATTTTATTTTTGTGCCCTGGGATCATTTTATAGTGTGTGTGTGTGTGTGTGTGTGTGTGTGTGTGTGTGTGGAGAGTTCATGGTGTAGCAGAGAGGTTTGGGGAAAATCTGAAAATCACCTTTCTCGATGTTGACCAGTAGCAGCAATTATTTTGACACAATCATACCATTGCTTTAGAAAGAGGCATGAGGTCCCTCTGAACACAGTGCAGTGAGTGAGGTGCAATGGTTAAAATGAAAAGCCTAAAGTCTTCATCTTGTACAGGGCCCCCCCTTCTATAACCACATCCTTCCTTGTGCACAAATGTTATCTGTTTAAAATAATTTCTTTGGTTGCCTTTTGCAGTTCTGCTTCAATTAATGCATAGGGGTGTTATGTAAGGGAACATGGACAAGGATTTGGAAATGATGTTATAGTTTTATAGTGACCTTTATAATGCATTTCATAAATGTGATCTGAAGTATTGATGGCCCTGCTGCTAGTTTTTGTGTATGTTTGACAGTGCAGTGACAGTAACTGGTTTTAAGCGTCAGTGGTTCTGTAAAATGCATTGCAAAGGGCTTAACACAACACTGTCCTTTGAGGTTACCTAGCAACAAAAAAAACCCAAACATATCAGTACATCTCTAGATTCATCTGCATAGTCAAGTCCTTTAAAGTTTTGATCTGGTTTCTTCGACATACTTCAGTGTGCTCTTTCTCATCTTCCTTTGATGTTCTTGCTGGTAACCAGTGATGTTATCAAGTAGACTACTTTCAGAAACAAGCTTTACTTCCAACATTACTCTGCTCTGAGCTCTACACCCATAAGCACTAACACAAAAGGTGTTGAAAAAGGTTTTTTCTTTAGTGAACTTATGGTTCCCCCAGAAAAACAACTTTTAGTAAATGGTTCTTTAAAACACACATTAAAACACTCAGCTGAAAGGCTCAACCAACCATTTGGTTATTTAATACCACAGCTTTTAACACATTTATTTAAGAGGTGTAGTAAGGGAAGCTTAAAGTGAAATAGGAATAGCATCAGTGGTTCTTTCATACAGCCCAGAAAGCGCTAATTCTTTCTCCTTTTATGGATTTGTTTCTCTGTGCTAAATTAGTAATAGCTTCAGTGTTACAGCCTGACATTTGAACACAGACAAACTGAAGTCTAAATCCAGTCCTCTGACCAGCAGCTTCAAATTTTTCATTGTCTTTTGTGTGTGTTTATTTGTGTTGTTGTATCAGTTAAGTCTATGCCGATGTCTATGGTGATCAGCCAACTCTGCTTCTAAGTCTAAGATGTCTTCAGTCTACTGTGATGTGGCAGCATCAGGGTTTGTGTTGTGATAATATGTCATGTTTGAGGTGCAATTCCATATGATGTAGATCACTTTTTTGTGGTCTTCATTACACACAGCCCAAAGTTACGTTAAGGATGTCCTGCAACCAGTGGCCCTACCTTTTTTCTGAATGCACACTCCAGTGCGCTATTCCAACAGGACAATACTCATCAATCTGAATACTGCTGCCATTTCAGAGCTTGTCTTGAAGACACAGATACTATGCCATGGCCAGTTGTATCGCCAGACTTCACTACTGAAAATGTGTGGGCTGCCATTGGATGTGCTATCAACCCTTCACTTCTACTGCAAATTCAACTTTAGGAACTGAGTGGTATATTTAGCTGTAGAATGGATTATAGCAGGACACCATTAGGAAGCTCTACAACTCCATGACGAGAGCATGTTGCGTTATATCCAATGCCATGCTGAGAGACATTGCTTCTGTATGTGTAGCTCAATAAATATCACTCATACATATTTAATTTATTTTTGTTCCTCCAGTTCCTTCATCTGAAAAGCACTGCAATCTGAAAATATATGATACCAGTTTTAAATTGTTTCAACAACCAGCATATAGGCCATTTTGAGGAACTATTTTCCTTTGAGAATGCACAACTTGTTAGCCTGAAGATTACACCAGCATATTTCAACCTGGAATCTGCTTCATGTGCTTGCTGCACTTACTCACTCAGACATTTCCTGCATTTAGAAAAGAAGACAAAAACTTGGAAACATGACTTGGGAGTGTAGTCTATTCCAAAATATTCCTACATTAAAATGTATTCTTATTATTTCTAACTAGATTACGTGCTTCCAGGGATACAGCAACACCAAAATTAAAATGCAAATGGTGAGAAAAATAAGTAGTAATAATATAATATAATAATAATTATATATAATAATATATAATATAATATAATATAATATAATAATAATATAATAATAATAATAATAATAATATTATATATAATATAATATAATAATAATAATAATAATAATAATAATAATAATAATAATAATAATAATAATAATATATAATATAATAATAATAATAATAATAATAATAATAATAATAATAAGCTAGGCAGGTTTCCTTGTGAAAAAAAAAAAAAGAACTTTTAATTATTCCACTGCATTTATAGGCTCTATCTGAAACAAAATGTAGATGGAACAAACACAATGTAGTGTGGATGCCAAACACAACCTATTTTATTCTATTCTATTATTTTATTATATTATCCTTTTCATAAAGGCTGTGAAAGCTCTCAGAGATTAAGAATTGTTTCAGTAAAATACTGGAGAAATTTCTGATGTCTCTTGTGATGTTTGTAATAAAGATATATCAAATACATCACATTTCATCTCAAAATGTAAAAATGTAAAAACGTAAAAACGTATTCTCTTCACATATTTCATAAACACATTTTGAATAAGCTTCTTACCACAGTGTAACTTACTTTTTGAGATGAACCACACCTCAACAGGTGTGGTTCAACCAGTCCACATGTATTTTGCATTCAACTATGTCCCTCTGGCATTCTGTTGGGGGCTGCTCTAGGAGTATGGGGTGCTGGGCCTGCTGCTATGAGCCATCCAGTCTTTGTGCAATGGTGCAAGAGCCTGGTTCCCATGGCAGGCAGTAAGTCAGACTGGTTTCCAGCTGGAGTTGGACTTGGAAGGTGGCTGGGGAAAGTGAGATCTGGGCCCCTTTGCTTAGGCTGCTGCCCTGCAACCTGAACTCTGGATAAGTCGCAGATAATGGATGGCATATATGAATCTCTGTGGTTCATATATGCAATTATCCCACAAGGTTTAATCCTACTGGGGTAGACAACCCTGGTTCTGCATTGCCAGCTTTCTGCAGAGTTTGCTGATTTCCCTGCTCTAACAGACATACTTCTTCTTTCAACTGCTCCCTTTAGGGGTCGCCACAGCAGATCATCTGCTTCCATCTTGCTCTATCCCCTGCCTCCTCTACTGTTACACCAACCATCTCCATGTCCACCTTCACTACATCCATAAACCTTCTCTCTTCTTCTCCTTCTGCCTGGCAGCTCCATCTCCAACATTCTTTGTCCAAAATATCCACTGTTCCTCCTCAACACATGTCCAAACCATCTCAACCTGGCCTCTCTGGCTTTATCTCCAAACTGCTCCACCTTCACTGTCCCTCTGATCTGCTTATTTCCAATCCTGTCCATCCTTGTCACTCCCAAAGAAGATCTCAAAATGTTCATCTCCGTCCACCTCCAGCTCAGCATCCTGTCTTTTAGACAGAGCCACAGTCTCCAAATCATGCATCATAGCAGGTCTCACTACTGTCTTGTAAACCTTCCCTTTCACTCTTGCTACTATCCTTCTGTCACACATCAGCCCTGACGCCTGTCTCCACCCACTCCATCCTGCCTGAACCCTCTTCTTCACCTCTTTTCTGCACTGTTCATTGCTCTGGATGGTTGACCCAAGATATTTGAAGTCATCCACCTTTACGACCTCTACTCCTTGCATCTTCACCTTTCCACCTGCCTCCCTCTTATTCACACACATGTATTCCGACCTTCATTCCTCTCCACTCCAGTACAAACCTCCATCTCTCCAGGTTCTCTTCCACCTGGTCTCTACTCTCACCACAGGTTACAATATCATCTGCAAACATCATGGTCCATGGAACCTCCTGTCTGACCTCATCTGTCAACCTGTCCATCACCATTGCAAACAAGAAGGGGCTCAAAGCTGATCCCTGATGTAACCCTACCTTCTGTCACTCCAACTGCTCACCGCACCACTGTCTCACAATCCTCATACATGTCCTGTACCACCCTGACATACCTTTCAGCCACTCCTGATTTCCTCATACAGTATCACAGTTCCTCTCTTGGCACCCTATCATATGCCTTCTCTAGATCCACAAAGACACAATGTAGCTCCTTCTGACCTTCTCTGTACTTCTCTACCCACACTCTCAACACAAAAATTGCATCTGTGGTACTCTGGGCATGAAACCAAACTGCTGCTCACTAATCTGACCCTCTTGCCTTAGCCTTGCTTCAACTCTTTCCCATACCTTCATGGTGTGGCTCATCAACTTTATACTTCTGTAGTTACTGCAGCTCTGCACATCACCCTTGTTCTTAAAAATGGGGACCATTACACTGCTTCTCCACTCATCAGGGATCTTCTCACTCTCCAGGATTTTGTTAAACAACTTGGTCTAAAATCCACTGCTTTCTCTCCTAAACATCTCCATGATCCCCTATCTCTCCCCCCATTGTCCCCTCTCTCTCATTTTTCTCATTGATTAGCTCTTCAAAGTACCCCTTCCATCTACTCAACACTCTTTGTTCACTCACTAGTACATTTCCCTCTCTATCCTTTATCAGCCTAACCTGCTGTACATCCTTTCCAGCTCTATCTCTCTGTTCAGTCAAATGATACAAGTCCTTTACTCCTTCTTTACTGTCTAGCCTTTCATACAACTCATCATAGGCCTGAGCCTTTGCCTTTGCCACCATTCTTTTTGTTATGCAACTAGCCTTACAGTACTCCTGCTTACTTCCTTCATCTCTCTGGTTATCCCACCTTTTCTTAACTGCCTTCTTCTTCTGAATACTCTCCTGGACTTCCTCATTCCACCACCAACTTTCCTTATCTTCTTTCCTCTGACCAGATGAAACACCCAACACGATCTTACCAGTTTCTCTCACCACCTTAGCTGTACTTTCACAGTCCTCAGGTAGCTCCTCACTGCCCCCAAAGGCCTGTTGCAACTTTTCCCTGAACTGCCTGTGACTATCCTCCTCTTTCAGCTTCCACCATCTAATCTTTGGCTCTGTCTTGACTGTCTTCCTCTTCTTTGTTTCTAATCTCACTTTACAGACAACCACCCTATGCTGCCTTACTACACTTTCCCTGGCACCACTTTACAATCTCCAATCTCTTTTAGGTGGCATCTCCTGCTAAGGATATAATCCATCTGTGTGCACCTCCCTTCACTCTTGTATGTCACCCCGTGTTCTTCCCTCTTTTGAAAATATGTGTTCACCACAGCCATTTCCATTCTCTTTGCAAAATCTACAACCATTTGACCTTCTGCATTTCTGTCTTTCACACCATACATACCAAGCACCTCTTCATCCCCTCTGTTTCCTTCACCAACATGTCCATTGAAGTCTGCACCAATCACCAGTCTCTCCTCTCTAGGGACACCTTCTACCACTTCATCCATCATACTCCTGACAAGTGACAACTGACAACCAATCTGTGGTGCATATGAACTGACAACGTTCAAAAGTACACCATCAAGTTCCAACGTCAAACTCATGATCCAGAACACTTTTCACAAGCTGTTCCTTTAGGATTATCCCTACTCCATTTCTCTTCCTATCTACACCATGATAGAACAGTTTGAATCCACCTCCAATGTTCCTGACCTTGCTTCCTTTCCATCTGGTCTCCTGAACACACAGAATATCTACCTTCCATCTCTCCATCATGTCTGCAAGCTCTCTGCCTTTACCAGTCATTGTCCCTATGTTCAGAGTCCCTACTCCCTACTCATCCACACTCCTTCTCTCTCGCTGCCTTCGAACCCTCCTTCTTCCTCTCCTCCTCGATGGTCTTCGACCTACAGTAGTCCACCGGCACCCTGCTGGTCAACAGCACTGTAGGAAGTCGTTGTTAACCTGGGCCTTGACCGATCCATTATGGCAGTCATATTCATGGTTCGCATAATGGTTGCCCTTCCTGATGCAACCCTCACCATTTACCCGGGCTTGGGACTGGCACCAGAAGTACACGAAGTACACACCCAATGGCTGGTTTCTCTGACAGACATACTAAACCTACCAATTAAGAGGTGAGTTGAATCAGGTGTGCTTGAATAGGAGGAGCACAAAACTGTGTAAGAGTCTGGCACTTCAGGACCTGGATTGCCCTTGGTTTAGACTGTTCCAAGAGGGGTAAGTTATCTACTAGTAGGTCATCATAGACAGTTGCACCAGAGGATGTGGACAAGAGAAAACCTATTTTCCATAACACTGCCTGTAACTCCTCATTACAAACATCAAGGGTGCTGAAGAGTGGAAATAATGTCAGGTGGTCAACATCATGATAGAATCTTTGTCCACCTGCTGCATATCACTACAGATGGCTGGATTTTCTGGAGAGAAATCTTTTTTTATTATTTATTTTGCCACTACCGTGAAGAGAAGCAATACCATTATGCACACCCACAGTTAGAGGAAAAAGTCACCGCAAATTGGATTTGAGTCACATCATTGCAGAGAGTTCATCAGAAGTGCACCATTGTTAATGCACTGTTTCTACTCCATCATTTCTATATTAATATATGATCAGAGCACTTTATCCCAGCACAAATTATGGATATCTCAGCAAGGTCATTACATCTGTGGTACCTCTAACTGCTGTATGCAGACTCTTCTAATTGAATTTGAGCTTGGTCTGCTCACAAACATTTAACTCAGTTTTACATTTCCGCTGAAGTGTCTGGGTTCCAAAACTATTAGCAGAGGGAATGGATGCTCTTGCAATTGCAAGATGCTTGAAGCAATTACCAAAGCAACATTTCTCAGCAGATCTCACATATCTGTCAATCATCCATGATGAATGAGCCACTAAAGACTATATAACAACTCTAAAAATAAAAAGGGTACATCACCGTGACCTTGACCTAATACACTTACTGTCTTTCCTTAATATTTGTTTAGTATGTCTATTAGACCAGGAAAATCAGCAAACTCTTTGTCAGAAATGAACAAAGTATATGTAGTTATCTGAGAGCAATAAAGACATGTTCATAATTGAGGAAGGGATGAAGGATGCCCCAGGTGTTCCTTCTTCTTCTTTACAGTAGGGTATATATACCTTTGCCTCTATTCTCTGTCATGCATTGTTTGATCTTCTGTGTTTGATGTCTTGTGGTCTAGGTTGAATTATGTTTTATGGACAGTTGGTTAATGTCTGCCACACCATTCTCTGGGCTGTTTCAAGTTCATGGTTTTAGGTTAGCTGGCTTGTTGTCTTGGTGTTTACATTATTGTCTTTAATAGAAACAACTAACGCATTAGAATTCTGCCTCCACCAACATAGTTGTTGGCAATACTTGAAGTGACACTTAATTAAAAAAAAAAAAGTAACAGATTCTTTAACATTTGTCATCAGATGCCTAGTCTCCACATAATATTTGGGTGATTTGAAACATTCAGAGTTTTATAAAAAATTTAACAGTATAATATGTGAGTCAACGATACTTTTGCTCAAAAGAGCACAATTGTAATAAAGAGATTGCAATTCGTTAAATTTTTGACTGTGTTGCACAGCTCCAGGGGCCTGGAGTTGTGGGTTTGAGCCCCGCTTGGGTCACTGTCAAACCAATTAATCAGCACCTGACTAAGCAGGACCTTGCCATTCCCTAGACTAATCTGAGTCTGAAACAGCACTGTGCAAGTGAGCATTTACATAATGAATTCTTGAGAAAAGTCTTAGAGAACATTTCCATTCCTAATGGGTTGTTAATGTGGGTTCTCATAATAAGGAGTAGATGAGAGTAGATGAGAATCAGGGTTTTGAGGACATTGATTTTGTTTTCAATAAATCCTCAAAACATTTGCTGTCTTATTGCATCTGATTTTCTGCTAGTTTTGTAGTACACCATTATGTGAGATGTCCCTGCTTCCTTGTCTTCCATGCATTACGATAATGTGATTAACTGTATTATGCTGCAGTCATGACCCAGCTTCCAACAAGTGCCTATGTATGTCTATTATCCCATTCTTGTACTTCAGTAGCATGCAAATGGCATGCAAATTACACTGTAATGCCTGGCTCACACTAATATGAATTACCTATGTGATTTTTCCTGTACTTGATTGTTGTTCCCACACTACATAATCTTTCCTGAAAGAAACATCACACACTTTCATTTTATGCATGAGAACTAGATTCCCAACCACAAAACCTTGCAAAATGCCAAAATACCAGTTTGAATAAGAGCAACAAATAAATGAATTTATTAATAAAGCTATTAAAGCATATTGAAGTATAATTTATTTCCAATCCTCTCCTTCATAAAGCCCATTTGCAGAATATTATCTGATTATTATCTCTGCTTTTGTTAAAATCTATGCTCTGGCTGGGAGCATTGAGGAGAAATCTGATAATTTCAACTCGAAACATATCAAATATTAATCTCAGAATAAGAAAGCATTCATTTTTTGTGCATGAATGGTTGCTCTCCTTATGTGTGTATGAAATGCAAGTTATGCATGTACTAGTATGTGTGTATTTACCTTAGGCTCATGTTGCAGTATGTATGGGCTCTGTTGAATGAAAAGTTCAGAGAAGAAAAGATTGGATTTTAGACCCACACTTCAGGATAATCTGGGAAGATCATACTGTCAGGCATCATCCCACAAGTGTTATTTCCCAAAATAAATTATGTTGTTCATAAAACTGAATAAATTACATTATTTATTCAACTGTTATAAAGTAAAATTCCAGTTGGTTTCTGGCAACATCCTTTCCATGAAGGGCATGGATTCCCTCTCACTCATTGTCATTGTGTAGTCATTTCCCACACATTATTTTCTTTCAGATATGCCATTAATATGCTCCTGTATATGTTCATATAATGGTTAAGTGCTTGGCACCAGTGTTGCAAGCTTTTAGAGCAAGTTATAAGAAATATTATGAAGATGTCTTGATATTATTATTATTATTATTATTATTATTATTATTATTATTATTATTATTATTATTATTATTGAACTGTGGTGAAATGGAACCGTTTTTTCTGGAATCATAATGTTCCATCCAGTACTTTTGGAATGAGCTGGGGAGTTGGACATGAGTTGGGGTAGTGATCATCCAACCTTCTGACCTCACTAACACTCCTGGAGCTGAGTGCAATGAAATTCTCAGAACAGTGTTTCAAAATCTAGTTGAAAGTCACCAGTAGCTTTAACAAAAACAGGATACATTCTTTTTATTACTGTTGTTTGAGCAGGTGTCACAGTACTTTTGCCCATATAGTGTATGTGTAAACAAACTGTCAGAGTGATAAAGTGATTTGTGTTATAATCCCAGCTG
Source organism: Acestrorhynchus altus (assembly GCA_034509495.1). Classification (NCBI taxonomy): domain Eukaryota; kingdom Metazoa; phylum Chordata; class Actinopteri; order Characiformes; family Acestrorhynchidae; genus Acestrorhynchus; species Acestrorhynchus altus. Next base: position 10,789,586 of record CM067512.1, on the reverse strand, counting down.
CCATCTGTTTATTAGGAAATTGGAACTGAATGTACAAATGGAATAGTGATCCTTCATTTATAACAGTTTACTCAACAGTAATTTCAGTGATGGTGTTATAGGCTGAGCTGATATCTGCTCAGGATGTTGGCACGTGTCCCTCTAGAGTCCAGCACAAAAGAAAGCCCTATGTTTACTCTGTCATGTGCAGAGTCAATGTGTTTTCTTTGTATGTATTTGAGGTGTCAAAATGGAGGTCAGTCACAGGCTTTCTAGTGAAGCAGACTGAGCTATGAAATGCTTTCATTGGCACTGATGTGAATACAAAAGGCCTGTGACCTCTCATTATTTCTTTTTTTGTTTCTTCTGATGAATAACTAGTGATATGAGACTTTATGAGCATGATAAAGGTGGGATTTTATATGATACATATGTCTCCCATTGCACCCACAAAACAATGTCTCCCACTACCATCTCACATTACAGCTACATCTTATTCTATAACTAGTGCACATGTAAATATAATGCAACATTTTTAAAAAACTTTCTACATACACAAAACTTCCACAGTGTGTCATGTCTGCCCTTTGTCAGTCCAGTTTACCTCTGTCTTCCTGTTTTCCAACTTTGTGTAGAGTGTGTCAGTTTGTTTGGTTTGTTTTCTGTTATGTTTTAGTCAGTCATATGTTTAGGAGTTCAGTTTGTTTCGTTTGTTTTGTTAAATTTTTTAATTAAATCCTAACCCCAGCGTTTGCCTCCGCACCCTTGTCCTGTCTGCTTGCACTTGGCACAGTGCAATTTAATGTTTCAGTGCAATGATTTATGTATAGTGTAAGTCAATGTATAAATACTCTTTGTTACATATAGGTATATTTTTAATCTTTATTTACTTTTTTTCTTCTGTGTTTCTGTGCATGTTTTACTACTTTTTCACTCAACCTTACACTAATGTGATGTGACAAACTTGATTTGATTCAAAGCCTTTTCTAGACAAATTATTAGCAATATTTATTATCTGAAATACTGAGCAATAAAAAGTAAGTTTGGACAGTGATGTAAATTCAAAGATTATCTTTAGAATAATACTGATATCAGTATCAAACTAATACAAACTCAGTGACATGACTGAATCAACTATTACAAGGGTGTGTCAGTGCTTGTATTTTTCAGATGTGAATATAATCCCCGTTACAATCAGAAAAAGCTTGTAAAATGACTTAATAATGCACAGACAGCACATAACACTGGTAATACCCAGAGTTGACATTTGGTTGGTTGGAACCCAAAGTATTGTAAACCTTTGCATTGCATAACAAGTGCATTTCCTCATGCCACTTTTATTTTTAAATTACTTTATGGGTTTGTTCTCTCTTAGAAAATGTGCTTCTTTGCTGCATTCTCTAATGATGTTTACTGTTTGTAGCAGCATAACAACTGGGAAAGCTGCTGGTCCAGCTGCTAGAGTTTTTTGGAAGGAAGGAGAGGATTTTCAGTTCGGGCAGGTGGGTTGGTAATTTTAATGCTTGATTTGATGAGTCCACAGTTTCTTTTAATGAGGTCCAGCTTTTCTAAACCTTGAGAAATGAGGTCCAACAAAATCATTGTTTTACCTTCAATGTCTTATCTGGTTCTTCTGGCAGGATACAGGTGGGCTCAGAGCCTACATACAAACACAGTCTGCAAGGCAGAAATACCTTGGACAGGGTGCCAATCTACTCCTGTGTACCACACACAGGGAAAATTTAGCTACAAAGTGTTTTTGGGAAGACACTTTCACAGAGAGCTTACTCACAACCCAAGCCCCTGGAGCTGTGCAGCACGCACATTACCTACTGGTCCATTGTGTTGTCCACTTGCATAGGCCTGCAAGCAACTCAGCTTAAGGAAGTTCATGGTTGATTAAAAGTTGACAGCATGTAGTGTAATTTGATCTTGGTTTGTAAATGTGGTTCTGAACTTTGTCACCGTATGAACAAAACCTCTTATTAACTTTCAAGAATAAGTAAAAAAAAAACATTCTTCAAAGCAAAAAAAGTTTAACGTCACTTAAAGCAACAATACATTGACAAAATGTCTAAGACACAATCTGTGGCAGTGGACACTGATTCCTAAACCTGGTCCTGGAGTACCTCCTGTCTTGCACATGTTTGTGTTTTCCCTTCCACTTCAAATTAGGACTGGGTTGTTGTTGAGAGCAGGGCAGGGGAATACAGGACCAATAATGGAACCCATGGTATAAGATATTGAGCACACATTCATACTAAAAGCACTGCCCCCAAGAGGTTAGAAGATAAAATATAGTTCTACATGGCACATGATAGTACATGTTGGGTGTTATCAGGTCAACATCAGTGGAATGTGCTTTTGAATATTATTTCTAATTAATATTTTTTATAAAAATGTAAATAAATTCATAATTCATGATGACCTAGAACAAATTAATGAGTATTCATTAGCTTGTTAACATATTGAATAATTACTAAGTATTAGGAGTAACAGTTTGTGTATTGGCCCGTGTACAGTATGTGTACAGTGCATGCAGTGCCATAGAGATCACACAGTACTCTCTAGTTTATAATCTGCTGTCTAGTTGAGGAATCGATGGATATATTAAAACCAGTGAAAATACAAGCTGGTTATAGCATATGCTAACTGCTCCCTGGAGCTAAACAAACTTGGTACACAAACACGCTTCTCATTGTATTGAATGCCACGCAACATTAATTTTGACCACGCATGCGCACCTGCGCACCACATATGTGCACTCGTTTATAATCATGTACGAAGACTGAAGAACATAATGCAGAACCAAAATTCACAACAATGAGTTGTGTCCAGCCATGTGAGTGAAGAAGCACATTGAGAAATCTGAGTGAAGAGGTCAAACTGCCACTGAAAATCTTGCACATGCAACTGTGGTTGAAGTGTGTACCTGTATGACTCTCCACTTTGCTGCACTACTAAGTTTCTTGCTGCTGAACTCAGGTCAGAAACAATCTGCTCTGTCTGCAATAACTGGTTCTTACCCAGTAGCACAGCATTAAAACCAGTACTGTCAACAAAGGGGATCTGACCTGCTAAGTGTCTGAATAAGTTCATAGTATTAAGATTATCTTAAATGGTAGGGAGAGTGTTTATATGATGATCACTCTACCATTTTACAACAATATGCAATGTAATCTTAGGGGGAACTGTCTTCTGTAGCTGAACAACACAGATCAGAACAAGTTTAAACATGTCTAAATTACTGAACTGTATTAATATGTTCATACTACAGAGTACAGCAACAAACAAGAATAGGGTTTTTTATTTTATAATAATTTGTTATTTTCCAAATATCTGACACTTCAGGGTGTTGATCAATTCCTCTCCCACCTTTTGCCAGTCAATTGGAAGAAAGTTCAATTAATTCCCTAGGAAGTCCAGAACAACCGTGTTTGAGGCAGTCTAAATTTCTTGAACTGTTGCAAGATGTACAAGCACTGCTGGGCCTTCTTCATAACAGCAGTGCTGTATCTGTCCCATTTGATATCCTGCTTAATGGTGGTCTCCAGGAATTTGAAGCACTATGCTCTACTAACTGGGCAGCCGTGTATTTCCAGTGGAAGCAGTGGGGTGGGGTTCCACTGAAAACAGGGATCAATTTCAGTCACAACCATATATAAATTTATCAAAGTTAGTATATCAAATATACACTATGCATGAATTAAGCAGGTATTCACTGTGGTTCTTTAATAAATTGTTTAATGGATTTAAAAATCCCTTCTTTCAGTTAAATAAATGCTTCACTGAAGCATCCCTTGTAAATTAAGGGAACAATTTATTAAATTGCTTGGAAAAGCTTGGAAACAGCTAAAATTCACTCGTTTCCAACTGAATTAAATCCTAATTCAAATGCCAAAGTAGCTTTCAGTGCATGTTTACTCTGTCCATGCATGCTGAGGGGGCGTGGTTAATGACGCCACTGACCCAGATACTGGTATACAGAGGAAAATGAGGAGAGGGGCTGTTAGCTTTGTATCTTTCATCAGTGTTCAGATTCCAGAATAAAAGTCCTGAGACGGGATGATTCTGATACATACATTAATAATAAAAACACTAAAGTTTCTTCAGGTCAATTGCTTATATATATATATATAAATCTCCTTGTCAATTGTTACAAACAACTCATCAGAATTCTTGCATTTATAGCGCAAAAGCAAAATGGATGAATTTCCAACAGGATTTCTGAAGTGTAGCATGTTTAGTCCTTACAAGCTAAATAAATAAAGTAAATATTTGATCAAATTCATACAAATGTTTAAACAGTCTTCATTTGTGTATCTCAACTGGAGACCAAATTCAGCAGCCGAGGATCGCCTGAAAATAACAGGACTCTCCTATAGAAACGTTTCCAATTTTCTGGTTAAAGTGCGTCAAACTACATAAATAATCCCATAACGTTTTTGAGCCCCATAAATGATTCTAAACGAGTTTAAATGAGGATAAACGAGGTGAAACAATGTTTGCTTCTTGTTTTGAGAGTGGACGGAGTCTAAACACGGTGAAAACGCTCGGTTCAGTTACTCATGTGAATCGATTCAACAGAACGAATCGTTCAAGTTGGTTTCACTGAATAGATAATTGCTCGCTCTCGCTCTCTCTCTCTCTCTGTCTCTGTATGTCTCTCTGTCTCTGTCTCTGTCTCTGTCTCTCTCTCTCTCTCTCTCTCTCTCTCTCTCTCTGTATCGTCTCCTGTCAGAACCTTACTTCACTCCTCGGATGATCCACCAGCAGAAGCGAACAGCTCGTTTGGGTAAGTGCTTCTCACACTGTCCTCTTCTGTTAACAACAGCCACACATAGTGCCTCTTTTACAGCCTAGATATGACATTTTCTTAAGAATTGATTTGTTTATAGGGGTCTCAGTTGTGTGGACTGGGGGAATTGGTGTTGGATAACTATGTGGCTAAATGTTGAAATGAAGATGTAACAAATATGTGAGAAATTTTTAGTTTTCTCCATAATGTGGATCTGGCTGTTGTTCTTTATATTGTATCAGAATGTCATCATGAATGTGCCAATAGAAATGTCCAGTTTATGGGGTAGAACCAGGTGGACATGATTAGAGCTGCAATGCAGTTGCAGGACAGTCTCCAGATGTGCATCTAATAGAGAATCAACACACAAAGGTGCTTTAAAATGTTTTCTTGAGCAATGCCATAGAAGAACCAGTTTTAGTGCCATAAAGAAGCATGTTTGCTTAAATTGCTTAAAAAAAGGTTTCTTTAAACTTGCCCATCTCTCTTGAAAACATGGTTCTCTATTACAAATGTGGAACCAAAGCAACCCTTTGAAGCACTATTAATTAAAAAGCATATAGCTGGGCAATTAAGACTGTATATGATACCCATCATGATACAGGAGTTAAGATTCAGTATGATACTGTAAGCGAAAAAATATCAAAACAAATATGACTTTCAAGTTTGATTGTCAAAGGATAAAAAACCCATCATTGACTGAAACAGAAGAGTTAAGTTTTTGTTACTTTTGAAACTTTCAGTGGGATCTCCAATAATATTGCAAAAAAAATGTATAACAATACTTGAAAATACTGATGTTTTCCTACAGCCCATGGGCAAAATGAAAGTATTTATCAGTATTAAAATTGGCTTTTCTTAGTATATTGTGGATATGATGTCATACATAGTTATAGAACATGGACCAGCTACATTTATCAATACAATGGCAGCATAATTTGTGGAAATTAACTGGGTTTATTACAGTGTAGGCTATGAAAAAGCATTTGTACTCACTATGTTGCCCCCATTGGATCTGTTTTTTCTGTTTTTATCATGTCATGAAAGAAAAATATATATTGAGACATTTCAAAAGTGAAGGTATAATTTCTTCAAGTGATATCTTTGAAGATCATTCCACCCCTCTCTAGAAAAAAGAATTCTCCATTCTACCACAGTCACATAACTCTGCTTTCAGTTCCTGTACAATACACATAAATATAAATGTTCTAAAATGTTTCCATATATTTTCTTTTTCCTTTCTGAAGAAACCAGAAAATGTACCCCACAAACAACACATATGGGAACTGCACCTCAATTGATGACTTCCGCAATCAGGTCTACTCCACTGTTTACTCCATCATCACGGTCTTTGGCTTTGTGGGTAATGGCTTTGCACTGTATGTGCTCCTTCGGACTTACCACCAGTCCACAGCCTTCCATGTTTACATGCTGAACCTGGCTGTAGCAGACCTGCTGTGTGTCAGCACCCTGCCACTGCGTGTGCTATACTATGTCAAGAAAGGCCAGTGGGACCTGGGTGATTTCCTCTGCAGGGTGAGCTCGTACGCACTCTATGTCAACCTCTACTGCAGCATCTTCTTCATGATGGCCATGAGCTTTACACGCTTCCTGGCCATTGTCTTTCCTGTGCAGAACCTCCATATCGGTACTGAGCGCAGGGCTCGTGTTGTCTGTGCCTGTATCTGGGTTTTTATTTGCACTGTCAGCTCACCATTTCTCTTCTCCGGTGAGCATTTTGACCCAAAAACCAACAAGACCAAGTGCTTTGAGCCACCAGAAGAGAGGGGCAGCATCCAGAAACTGATCATGCTGAATTACTTTTCCCTTGTGGTGGGCTTTGTCATTCCCTTCCTGGTCATCCTGCTGTGCTATGCGGGCATAGTGCGGGCCTTGTTGCGCAATGCCAATAGCCTAAATAAGCAGCGCAACACAAGGACCAAGGCCATCCGCATGATTGTCGTGGTCATGCTGGCTTTCCTGGTCAGTTTCATGCCATACCATATTCAGCGCACTGTGCACTTGCACTTCAAAAAGACTAATGCCTCCTGTGATGAAATCAAGTTCATACAGAAGTCTGTAGTGATAACCCTTTGCCTGGCTGCCGCAAACTCCTGTTTTGACCCCATGCTATACTTTTTCTCTGGGGAAAACTTCCGCCACCGCCTCTCCACCTTCCGGAAGTCATCTGTCAGCAGTGGAATCAACCATCGCAGTCGGCATCTGCCACCAGCCATCCATCCCCTGGAGGAAAGTGAACTCAAAAGGTGCACCAGCCCGAGTAAACTGGGGTAGGGTGGAAGAGGATGAGATTTGACAGGTGTCTCAAGGAATAATAGGTTTGTTATGGAAGATCAGGACAAACCTGAAGGACAAGAAAGAACTTAGGACATGGAAGAGTAGGTAAGCCCATTGTGCTTGCCGGGTTATTGACCAAGAAGTGGAAATGTACACATAAAATATTGACATGAAGGCCTAAAAAGGAAGAGTAAGATGATTAATTAAGATTCTCTACAACATACTAGAAGTACTTCAGTACATAAGCAGCCTGCTCATGCCAGAATGTGCTGCTTCAAAAGTGTAAGAAAATGTATTACCAATGATATTTAATGTGCTTAATATAGTATTAATGGTTCATACTTTGAAGTAGCTGCAGTTTTTGCCAGATTATATATCATTTTCAATTTGACAATGGACAAAAAATATACTCACATGCTCCAACTGAATGGTAAAGGCCAGTGTATTTTTATATTGTATATTACTCAATGCAGGTGTATAGACCTAATGTACTTATTGTATATTACTGGGGCAGACACAGGGGCATATTTATAAAATAAACATGTGTGACAATAAAAAATATTAATTATCAATTAAGATATGTTTTGTGAAATGAAAACAAATCTGTAATGTTTTATTTCACAAGGTTCATGTTGCATGTCACCACCCTCACATTGTCATTAATTGCAGTGTCCTTGTGGTCTTATTGCACCATCTTGTGACTGAGTTTTATCACTGCAGGATACTAATCTGAGCATGAAATCTGTTTTAGTTTAGGTGTTTATTTTCCCCTTTTTTACTTTTGCATGTAAGGAAATATGCATAACCAAATATGCATTATTGTGGAAATCACAGTAACCTACGTGTGCTAAACCTGCATATATGTCATTGATGACATACTGGCTTGAGGACCAAAGTGACCAAGGCCAAATATTGATATCAGTTGTCGTTTGTGTGTCATTTACAAAGTTGTTTATTCCACAGTCTTATAGTGTTTATTTGTGTCCAAAGTAACATTATTGATGTTAATTCTACTAGCTGTTGATCCCCTGGTTGAGGACTGTTTGCATTATACTATACTTATATATAAGTGTTATATTCAGAGTATGTATGAGCAAAAAATAATACTTTCACTAAGGGCTGCATGATGTTGAAAAAACTGCCATCGCAGTAGTTGATTTTTAGGACCCTGAGATTTAAAAAAAAGAGTGGTCAGTGATCCAACTTGTGCCCAAGATTGATGTAAAATAAATTATGCTGGTAGATATAATCTCGCTCTTGTATGTATGTCATGGAAAATGACAACAGTGTTAAACTTAATTTTGCTTCAAGCAGCAAAAAAGCATCCAAGCCCACATTACATTGATGATGAAATGAGGTACTGTGAGGTACTTGTATCAGTGGTATTGAGAATTAATTTATTTTTGTAAGTTTCAGTTTCATTTGTCATTTTCGTTTCTCTTAGTTCCCTTTGGCGTTACTTTCGTTTATCTTACACTGTAAAGAACCCAAAAAGGAAAAAAAAAATAAACAGGGCAAACCAAACTTCACTTCTTTTGCTGACTAGATATGTGTAAATTTAAATTTTAATTGGTATAGGGCACACCTCACTTCATTCATTGCTGGAATGTTGGTTTTGTTTTATTTTGTGTTTTGCTTGAGTTTTACAGCTCATGCTAGACCCTTAACACTTAAAATAACATATATAAAGTATGAAAGGATAGAACTGCATCCTTTACCATAAGCTATATAGGTGCTCACACCACAAACAACAGAAAACCATTATACTAACATTAAATAAAGCATGGACAACACTGCTACTCTGCAACAACATGTTCAGAAAAGCATACATACTATAAAATATTCTGTTACTAATATATATATATATATATATATATATATATATATATATATATATATATATATATATATAATCTTATATAGTCCCCTCAGCCCTTTTTGACATGAAAATCTGCAGCCACATAGTTCACATTAGGGAGGGGCTGTTCATTGTCTTGGGAACAGGGGAAAGCCTTCTCAGACAATATTCTGAGACAGAAAGGTGCTCAATCAAGTCTGAACCAAACTTTACTACTCTTCTTCTTTTGGCTGCTCCCTTTAGGGGTCGCCACAGCGGATCATCTGCCTGATCCACATTATAGTGGATGGCACAAGTTTTACGCCGGATGCCCTTCCTGATGCAACCCTCACATATGAGACACAGATAGTCACTGCCTAAAATGTGCAGGGAAGTGTTGGCATTACAGGACCAGGACTGAAATCCACTATAGCAGAAATTCACAAGTATTATCCTGAAACGGTTGGTGTGGCACGATCTCACATTGTCCAATACAATTGGTCTACCCATGCCGGCAATATTTGAGCTTGTTATCTTGCTGATTTGTCTGAATGAAAACCCTGCACAGCTTACATAGACTGGGGCTAATGCTGTTAACTAGAAAGATGGTTTATTATTTTTGTTTGTTTGTTTTTGTTTGTTTGTTTATTTTTTTAGGTGATAGATTTTTACTCCAAAGGAACCTTCCAGTGCATGTTTACTGCTCTGTCCATGTGTACATGCTCAACCTGCAATGGGGCTGGGAATGATTGTCATTGAGCCACTGAGTAATACAGGACAATAAAAATAATAATAAAAAATAAATAAATAATAATAATGTCACTTATATAGTCTTTCACAACCCAATGGAAAAAAGAGGGTGGAGGGGCTGTTCACTTTCTTTACTCACAGTGTACATTTCAGAATAAAAGTCCTGAGACGGGATAAAACTGATGCATACATTTAAAGTTGTTTTTGATTGTTTTATATAAATTATTTTTGAACATCTTTATTGCTGTAAATATCCTTGTCAATCATTACAAATACAAATAAAAACATGATCAAACTGAAACAATACTCACATTCTCTTCATTTTTACATCTGAAATCTGAGAATAAGATCAGGCTCGTGTGACTCTCCCATAAACACTGTAGATATTTTGGCGAAAGTACATCAAACTTCCAAAAACATGCCATACAATGAGCCTAGAGCTCTAAAGGTTGTGTTCGAATGTGATGGTGTGGGCTGGTGTTTGTTTAACGCCGTGCTTAAAAGGTCATTTTAGCGGTAAAACGTCTTTAGTTCTGTTTTTCTGTCCAAACTTTCCCTTCCTTCCTCCGTCGGCCTCCGCTGCTCCGGAATGTGGTCTCCACTGCGCATGCGCCTGCGTAGCCCGATGGCGACGCTTTGGGAGCTGGGCTTTCCCCCGCAGTCCGAGCCCACTTCAGGCAGCGACGCGCGGGGGAGGAACGCGGCTCTGCGGGGCGGATTAAAGACAAAACACACACTGGCTCCTCTTTCTCACAACACACTCACATGAGAGCTGCGCCGTGCCGCTCCGCTACTTTCTCGGTAGGTTGTATTTCATCGCTCTTTCAGCAGCAGGGCTTTTGCGACTCGTTTACCCAGTCCTTCCCTCGCTCCCTTGCTCCCTCGCTCCCTCCTCCTCAGACCAAGCTCGCCTACGCCCTGCTAGGATTTCCTTAGGATTTCTTCAACTTCAGCAGCGCGGGGTGCTTCGGAAACGTCTTTAGTGGGAGCCGTTGGGGTACGGTTGTAAACAAACAGCGGGGCTGGAATGCGGCTGTACGCCGGTTGCGCAGGCGGCGCGCGGCTCGTTAGTGTTGATGCGTAGCGACGTCTGAACCGCGGAGCCGCAGCCGAGCAGGAGGACGTGGCGCCGGCGTTTCAGAGGACACACAGCCTCCTTGTTCTAACATTAACCACACAGCCAGCCTGCTCCACACCGCACGAGCCCTCGCTCTCCACACTGACCTCTCTTAAGGTGGAGAAACTTCGACTGGATCACGCAGCCTGGACAGAAACAGTATAGAAATAGGATCATACCACCCTGAGATTTCATACCCCTCACTGTGTACTAGATAGATAAACAGCCCACTGATCACCCCCTGTGTTTTACAGCATGAGCTCTGAATAATACACCTCTAAAGGAAGGTTTCTTTCATCCACACTCAAGCATGAAAGATCTTCATGGGTTCATCAGTACTGAAATTGGTTCTATATAGAACCCTGAGTGCCCTGTGCATGGAAAGGGTTCTTTGCATTGTGAAACAGTTCTTCAGATTAATGGACATTGGGTTGTACAGGATTATATACAGGGGTCTTCTGTTACAAGGTGCTTCATGACAGTGGTAGAACCCTATTTGGGTTCTGTATAGAACCCTCTGTGGCCCATTTTTCAGCAGCCTAGAGAAGCCTTTAATTGATTATAGAGGGTTCTTTGGGTGTTTGGTTCTATATAGAAACATTTTGAAATGAAGAACCCTTGTTTTTAAGTGTGCTGGTCTAAAGGATAAAAATCCACCCCATGATTTTGTTCTGACTGCCTGGTTGGTTCTGATGAAGCTCTGCTTGGGTGGATTTTTACTCAGGATCTTGATTAACCACTTCTGGTTTTGCTACAAAAGGAGCTGTAGTTGGTATTGTGGACTTACATAAATAGGGCTGCATGTGGAAGGGAGAAGGAGGGTGTGTGTGTATGTATGTGTGTGTATGTATGTGTGTGTGTATGTGTATGTATATGTGTATGTATATGTGTGTGTGTGTGTGTGTGTGTGTGTGTGTGTGTTGCAGGTCATCACCCTAGAAATACACACGTGCTCAGAAATGTAGTTGTTCTGCCAAAGCCCAAAGTAGACGCGAAATCCTACAGCCGACAGGAGCTGACCTCAGTGACGATGGTGGACAGTGTTGGCCAGTGTCAGATAATACTGTCGTTCTTGACACGATGAAGGTTTTATCACAGACAAGAGAGAAGGGAGGAGAGGGAGTGGTCACAGGAAAATGAGATTCACTATTTCAGCATCTTTTGTCCTGGAAGGGTTCAGTTTCCTCTGTGCCCCACACCCTGTGTCACCCTTTCAAAGGCTAGCCTGGTGCTGGACGCCCCAGGGCATTTTTACGCTCCACACACATTATTTTTCCGCCGCCCTGGTTCGTTCCTGTGGCTTTTCTGTGCTGCAGCCACGCCATACTTGGTGACGCACTGATCCAGTATACTGAGATAGTATAGGTACTCATGCTGACCTTAAAGAATGCATCAGATATCTTACAGATCTACTTTCAGTGTTGTCTTGATTTTGACTGAGGTAAAACTCCTAGAAGCAGTTAAAACCAATTTACTTTTCATTTATATATTTTAGTTCCATGTAACCATAGCATGACCTTAGTTTTCCCACACATGAACATAACTGAACTTTTTTACATGCTGGTTGAATTTATATCCTGTCCCTCTGTTCCTGGAGGGTTGGTGTCTGGTGATTTCCCTACTGAAATGCACCTACTGGACATGGTAATCTACAGATGGGTTGAATCAGGAGTATCTGAGCTGAGAAAACACCCAGCAGTGCTAGACACAAGAACTTTGTGTTTCACCATATTTAAACCCTCATTTATTGTAACAGCTGTTGAGCTGTGCTAGTTGAATGTGGCCATTGCAGGCAGATATTGTGCCTATTCAAGGACGTTTACAAACTGTGTAAGTTTAGGAACGTTTCAGACTGAGCGTCATGTTTCAGACAGCATACAACTTCAGGCTTTGGAAACAAAGCATGAGTTGAATTGTCTCAGAATTTGTGATACATTTTGTTATTGTGATACACAGTATACTTCTCGTTGATTTAGGCAGTGCTTAGAAAACACTGACCAACTGCACATTTCATAACAAGGAATGTATGTAGGCTGGTACGGTTGGTTATTATTCACATTTGAATCTGTATTGGTACCTGGAATTTGGTACCAGAACCAACAGTACTTTTTTCAGTATCTTACTCTCTCTGTAATAAAAATCATTTCAGTTATGAAAGATATAAAGATAATGGTGTTTGTTCTGCTGTGTTCTGATCCTCACTATACTGGGCTGAGTGAAGTTCTCTCCGTTTGTATCAGGATAGTGGTGTTAGGTTTTTCTTAAGTCTTGCTAATGAGTCCCTAGAAGTTTATTAGTTGTACACAATTTACAGTAGCTTTGGGTAAGTTTGAGGAAAATGGGGTAAAAACTGATAGACTAACAATGTTTTTAATTTGAAATGCACAGCAAAATCCTACATGGTGGCTCTGCAGCCATGGACAAGGTGACATACAACATGCATGATGTCTGGAAGCTGTTTGCATTGGTTGTTTCACAACGTATGCAACCATTCACCAGGCTAAAGTGATTTCTGTTTGTCATGCATTGAAATACAAGCTATAGATGTTTGTGTACTGCTTGAGTAAATGGTGTGAAAGGCAGCAGCAGTACATTTGTAGTCAGTGTTATTATGGTTAAACTTTGTCAGGTAGTCCTTGGTTTACCTGCGTGCTTCACAGGCTTCAGGTATACTCCAAATTTTAGTGGCAGTTGTTGCAAGAAATGTGAGTTTCAAGCTATCAAATACTTTTCAGCTTTGTTGTTTTACCAACAGTTTGTTCAATTTAGAAGTGTTGCCAGCTTTGCATTTCATGTTACATATGTAAGGCATGGGTTCCGTTCATATTTGAATCGATACAATACCGATACCTGGAATTTGGTATCAGTACCTATTGGTACTTTTTTTCAGTCCAAACATCTAAATTTCAACAATTTGTTATTTCTTTAAACACTTATGGGATTTCTTTATGTCACATATGAGAAATAAATGTATTTTCAAAACACATTAATAAATATATGAAAATTACCCAAAAAATACATATATTGCAATCTCGCATATAAAGAAATGCATACCCATATATTTTTTTGTTTACACACTAGAATGATTCAGGGCAGACGAATTCCCACTGTCATATAAAGACTAAGCAATTGGTTTGTTCTGATATTTTCTGATCCAGTTTGAGCTGGGCTGATGTTTTCTTAGTGTGGATTACATTGTAACGCCAGTCCTTACTCTGCTGCCCCAAGTGGCCAAATTACTTTTACACATTTTATAGCAGCTTTGTTTGAGTTTGAGTTAGATGTGGTAAAAAACTGACAAATTGGCAGCATATATTCTGTTGGAATGTGCAACATAATCCATTAAGTTTTGGAATGTTTGTTTCTGGTTGATTGATGCATATGCATCCCCGGGCGAAAATGGTTTACATGTAAATATCCATGTATCACTTGAATAAATGGCGGGAAAGATGACAAGCTTTAAAACTGTATTACGCATCTACTGAATTTTGGCACAGATAGGTTGGACATGCTTTTTAAAACATTGACTGTGTTGCCTAACCCCCAAAAAACTAGCAGTGTGTTGGCTGCTTCTAATTTTGAGACTGCTTTCTCCTTGCCACTACTATGACTGTTACACTTGTACCAAATATTTTTGACTGTTTGATTTGATGTGAATTGGTACTCAGCAGTACAGATGCAATTCCCTCAGTACTCGTAAAAGCACAGATTTTGATTCCCTTCTTTTCACAGATTTTAAATTCCCTATTCTTTCAGCTGCTCCCTTTAGGGGTCGCCACAGCGGATCATCTGACTCCTACTGTTAAACCAACCCTCTCCATGTTCACCAATCCTGTTAATTAGGCAATTCGAGTTCATTCATTCAGATGCTACAAATGCGTTTAGTTGGAATGTTAGAAAACTGTTATAAATATTTTATACTGTGAAAGTTATTATATTATGAAAGAAATATTATGATATATTTTTACCATATTGCCCATCCCTACTGTTTACTACAACCACACTGTAGCAAACAAAGTATTTTTCTGAGTTGGATCACTGTAAGGTAACCTGCTGTCTTCAAAGACACATACCGTAATCACAGCAGAATGTGTTTGAACAGCCGCTTATACAACGTGATTGGACAACTCAACACACTTGGTTCCTCACTAGCATGCTGACCTTCGTCTGGTCATAGTATAACAAACAAGCTGATTGGTTCTTTTTGTTCAAGGGCAGGGTTTTATACATAAAGAGAGACTACACATTGAGCATTAAGAAACATGTCATTCATTTCAGCAAGTGACCGGTTTTCTCATTTATAACATCTCTGGTCTGACCCACTGTGGATTATCTTGGTAATTACCTGCTGTATTCACAGAGGAGCTCACTTGGACATTACCAGACTGTGTACTGTGGGTGGGCAGGATAAAATCTGGGTAGAGTTCAGTACAAATGACTTGTTCACAAATAAAATTTCTCTGGGTAATGTCCAGAAAGCACAGGTTACCATGCATACATTAAAGGGGCTGCAGATGGCTTTGGAGTAGGAGCTCAATTGATTTTAAGTTCTAACAGTGAGCCTTAAGGTTTTGCTAATGTGTTCACCTTTTAGGTGAAGGCATTCTTTTACAAAATGCTAGCATGTTTACAGAACACTGATGTTGGAATGGCATTTAGAATATAGCTTCATTAATTGAACAGTATTTTGACTAAAGAAAAGTTTAGATAAAGAGCCAAAGTCTTCCTAAGTATGCACACTTTACATTTATGTTGTTCTAGCTTTATAAAACAGGCTGTGGTAGAACTAAAAATCATCATGGTGTGGCCAATATGGCAAAAAAATTTATGCTTGAAATGTTCACAGTTCATAATATGTTACAGTATTTTTATTTATTTGTTCTTTTTGTTTTGTTTTTTTCGAACTAAATCCAGAATTGGTGTTTAAACATACTGTCCAAAGCTCAGTGATGTCAAAATTTTACACAGGACCTGAAAGTTTAATTAAACACAACTAATTAATCTCCCATTGTTCTTTAAGCAACATCCACACCATGCTAAGAAATTCATTCACTGTAATGATACAATATGTTTGGCATCCTCACTGCTACTGCACCCCTGGTCATGTAATATCTCTCAGGAAAGGTAAACTGGGATAGCAGGTGCTGTACATTTGACCCATGGTGTTTCCTGTTGGTCGAGTGCCCCAGCTTTTGAGCAGTTGTGGACGTTAGGGCGGCAGAGTCTGAGCTTGGCAAGGTCCCAGCTCAGCGAGGGCTGGGGGGGGGTGCCCGACGAAGGAGCAGCTGTTGAATGGAGGAGAGTGGAAGGAGCCAGCAGCCGCGGATGTCAAAGAGTCATTGTGTTGCACTGGGGCCCTTGGCTAAGGGGTGCCTGGCACTACTGGGGGCTCTTCACCCACAATCCCATAGCAGGCTCTCAACACTTACATTCCCCTGTTCCAGAAAAAGAAAATTCAGTGGAACACCTCTGCTACTGCAACGATCAACTATGATTAGAAGTATAATAGTTTTTTTTTCTCCAGCGTGTAAATTCAGCACATGTCTTGCCCAAAAGGCTTGGAACTACAAATGCTACATGATGTTCACTTAAATACATTATAATTATATTTTATTTTATATTTTAAAATATTAATATATTAAATACAGAAATCAAATAGAACTATACTTATATTTTCTAACAATGAACAGGGGTTGGACAATGAAACTGAAACACCTGGTTTTAGACCACAATTATTTATTAGTATGGTGTACTAGGGCCTCCTTTCGCAGCTAATAAAGTGTCAATTTGTCTTGGGAATTACATTTTTGGATACAGGCCGGGTTAGCACCCGAACATCCCTTTCAGACAGCTTGCGTCCACAGTTAATCCTGTTGGATGTGGTTTGTCCTTGGTGGTATGCTGACATTACCCTGGATACCGTGGCTCCTTATACATCACAAAGACTTGCTGTCTTGGTCACAGATGTACCAGCAAGACGTGCACCAACAATTTGTCCTCTTTAGAACTCTGGTATGTCACCCATAATGTTGTGTGCATTGCAATATTTTGAGCAAAACTGCTCTTACCTGCTAATTGAACCTTCACACTCTGCTCTTACTGGTGCAATGTGCAATTAATGAAGATTGGCCACCAGGTTGCTCCAATTTAAATGACAGGTGTTTGTTTTATTGTCCAACCCCTGTATATTGAAGCTTGATTTTTAAAAATGAACAAAATGTGTCATTTTACCAGGGATAGACAAATCTTTGTATAACACTGTACATAGGCAGTGTCAAGCAATGTTTATTTGTTAGCTATTTAGCTAGTTCTAATGTTTAAATTACAAATTATTAAATGAATTAATGACTTTTCAATGTTTCAATACAATTTGCTCTTCATTTGAATGATGCAATATTGTATAAACCTGAGATTGATCTAACCCTTTTTTTGTCCTAGATATCTAATAAACACACCCTCCTTTACTTTTCAAATGTATAGGGGAAATATAAAGGGTGAAATGAAATACATTTTATATTGTGAGAGAAACTTTCAGTAAAGAGACATATTTCAGTCTGTTCAGTCTTGCTGGCCTGTCCATGAACACATTCAGCTGGTCATATGATAAATGCACAGTCCAGCATCTCTTACATTTTTTTTCCCCTTCATTTTGATTTTTTGAAATTACATTTTATGCCCATGTTGAGCTGCCCTATTGCCCATCCTTATTTACCGTGAGAGAACGTCCACCACATGCACGAACTGAGTTAATTACTCTTTAATAGTGAACTATATGGTAAATGCAATGTATGAGCAGCGGGGAAATGTGTATTTTGCACAGGATATTAGCAAAGTGCTGCCATGTGATTGTTAGGAATGTCTTTTTATTACTTCTTTGTGGCCTTTAGTGTCACATGAAATATTCTGTATTAGTAAATCACTCAAGTCTTCTGTGTGAATGAAAACTACTGATTTTTGGATTGTAAAGAAAACCTTGGAATAAACATTTCACAATAGTTGGACAATTTGAAAATAATTGGTTAAACTGCTTGTCAAAAAATAGTTGCACCCAGAAGAAATCAACTGATTTGCTGTTGTGCCAGACTGTCATGGAGTCACTCAAAATGGCAGTAGGTCATCTTCAGTGATGGGTCCCACTTTTGTCTTGGTGGAGATGCACCAGGTGCAAGGTTTGTCATCATGTGCCACATGTCCTGAAGGTCTGGTACAATGCCAGATCACCTTTGATCTTCGTTACAGGCACTTTGTCAGAGTAATAATGTGAATGAGGTCCTACAACCAGTGGTCCTACCTACAATGCTTGTCCACATGCTGCCATGGCCAGACAACATTTACACAACATCACTACAAACATGTCCCTACATCAGAATCTGCTGGAACTGCATGAGAATATTCAAGCTGCATGAAATGGATTATCACAGGACACTTTTATGTGTAGCTTATTGTCGTGCTTAAATTATTAACTGTTTATTGTTAAACCTCTATCTTCCTTGTGACCTTTATAGTACTTTTGATTAGCATCCAATCTGACACTTCCTTCTGGATGCAACTTTCTTATTTGATAAGATTTTGAAAATGCGTGTTTCAGATTGTTGTGGATAAAGAACAAACACTGTTTACATGCAAAGGTTTTCTGCAATCCAGTCTGACGAATGAAAATTATGAAAGAAGAGCAGAAGTGCGTTACATGAGAATACATTTCCAATCAGAATGCTTAAAAACATTCAGATACACACGTTTATGTGGCTGTTATTTAACTGATTATTTATTTAAAGGATTACCCATCTCGTTCAATAAATTCAATAAATAAATTGTGTTTGGACTTGCGTCAACACTATCCTACTCTGATTCAGGTAAAAAGGCTTGTAAAATGGATTGTAAATGCATGTGTTACTGCACAAACAACATCATTACTGCTGTAGAACAGTAGAATAGTATGTAAAACAAAAGCATTGAATGCATACAAGGTTGATAGTCCAAGCTCTACTTGAATTTCTGTGTCTCTTTATGTGTATCAAATCTCAGAAGAGGGAATTATTGTGCTGTGTATCAACATGAAAATGTTTTAAGTATCGTAATATTGTACTTTATGCTACAATGGCATGCATTGTGGTTCTGGTTTTTTGGTAACCATCATGATTTTTTAGAGAATTGACAGTGACTGGACTCAATATAAAACGTCATGAGGAGAGAGAGAATACAGTCAGTCTAAAACAGGAGTTTCAGTTTTGTTAGATTTGGTGGTTTTGAAAATGCCTTTACATTGCTGATGCCCATGTGAAGCATGTGACCTGAAGAGCTATAGTTGCAAGCACAGGTTGTTTGGTGCTGTGTTTTGGCTGTTAGCTGCGTTTTTTGTGTCATGTCGCATGTGTTGCTCGTGTTTCCTGTTTACAGCCTGGCCTGCATGTGTGCAGAGTGTGGGGTTATTGACTCCAGATGGGAAATGCAACATGAAGTAAAGACCGACAGAGAAAGAGAAAGAACATCACACCACATCACTGCAATCCATCAGTATATCTCATGCTAGAGGTCCATGAAAAGACCTTTGGCTTTTCCAGAAACTGAGACCATGTATCGGTCAAACATGTTCTGAAGAACTTTTGAATATTTTAGCTTTGAATATCATTAAATAATCATTAGATTAGGATCAGTCACATCAGTCACAGTGTGATGCTATTGCCACATTTTTTTTATATATTTTTAAGATTTTAAATGGAATTTCTGTTGGATATATTTTAAAGGTACACCAGTCATCAGTATTGAAACTCCTTTTAATGTGAATATTGACAATATCAGACCTAGTTTTATAATGTCTGTATTAAGAGATTAGATGGTTATGTGTAATATGCAATATTGATCATGTAATTTTTATTCTCAAGTAGATAATATTATGTATGTTATGTAAAAGTAGCTGTTATGAGATTCCAGTCTTACTACACGTGGGTAATTTTACCTCTGTAAAATATTTCTGGTCTATTACCATGACAATGTGTTACAATATGTTAAGAATTATGGCATGTGGCTTATTTATTTTCTTTATTTATGTCCCATAGGAGTTGCTGTCAATGAAAGCTCTCTTCAACTATGATGACCGATCAGCACCTCCCACTTCTGGAGGCCACTCCAATGCTGGCTGATGTGCCTCTCCTCCCTCACATGATCAATGGAGACAGCATGCAGCAGGTGAGTGGATAAAAAAAAAGTTATAGACTGCTACCAGCTGGAAAACTCCTAAACATGGCAGAAGTAGCTTGATTCATTATCTACCCGCCCATCACAGGGGTTGACAAGACAAATTTTAAGAACTTGTCCTACTCCAAGCAAAATCAAAACTCCTTCGGAGCCACAATATTTTATGCCCATTTTATTGTTGGTAGGTGTTGCTTTTTGACCAGCAGTCTGCACAGCAATCTACTGGGTAAAATGTTGGAGAATTGGCAGTAATACATTAATTCCAGCATATAGAACAATTCTAGGTTTGCTAAAACTGTTATCTTAAAGCTGGACGTGATGCAGCATGTTATGCAGGCAGAATGTTGAGGAGGACTGATTCAGCTGTAAACTGAAATTACACATTTCAACTGAAGCCAAATTACAGTTTAAAAACAAAATTTCATCAGATAAAATCTGAAGTTTCATTAACGCACAAAAAAAAACATGCTGCGCACATCTCTATATCACGAAGCCAGTTGGCTTTTTATTGAAATGCAGGATATATCCAAAAGCAGCAAGCTGACTGGCTCTTTGTGTTAAAGGACTGGACTTCACCCATAACCAGAAAGTTGATTGGCTCTTTTGTTGAAAGGCAGGACTTTATCCATAGCCAGCAAACTGAATGGCTCTTGTTTTGCTGAATGTTGTGGAAGCTCTATTTTACTGCAGAGACTGATACATTTATTTTTAATACTGCTGTGTGAGACGGCAGTAAAAGGTGCACATATGGCTCTGCAGCCGCAGGTTGTTTACCTCTGACCCATCACATATAGTATTCATAATAGTAGTATTCATTACTATGTTTCAATCAGAATTATAATAGCTAATTTTCATATTGGAAGTGAGTTAATATTGTTAATTTGTGTAAATGACTCCTTTTTTCATGCACTATTTATCTATATTGTATATTGTAATATAGCCTTTATATTTTTTATATCTATATAGTGTTTTCCTTTACTAAATTATTATCTTTCTACTCTTTTCTGTACTGTATTGATGCTGCTGCTGGAACCTTAATTTCCCTGAGGGAACCCTCCCAAAGAATCAATAAAGATCTTAAATGATTATTGTTCAAAATCATAACCAAGTAAATATTTTGCATGGTGTTGCGTTGGGTGTCCTATACTGAATGCTGTGACAGTTAAATGTCACGTATGAAGAAATTTGAGGCTAGACAGACAATTGATGTAATTAATATTAATCAACTATTCAAAATATTATTGGGCAGATTCTGTGAAGTCCTGTCAGCTGGAATTTTAGGGAGATGTGTTTGCAGATTTTTGGCTTTGGGTTTTAGCCGAAGGTCAGTTGTGAAGGTTCAGGCCTCTTGAGAGGGACGAACGCACGGACAGAGCTCTTGGAAGTGCAGCTCAGGGGTTTTGGGGTTAGCCAAGCCTAGAGGAGAAGAGCGAAGCGTCTGCATTCCTGACAGCCATGCTTTGCCAGCAACATTTCCAGTAAGAGGAGGCGAAAGGGAGGGGGGAGTCTGAGGGGGAGAGGGGGCTGGAAGTATAGACTTCCGGGAACTCAGTCCTGATAGTCTCCGCTGATGGGAGAGTTTTGGACTGTGTGTGTTTTGTGTGTGTGTGTGTGTGGGTGTGTGTGTGTGTGCGTGCGTGCATGTGGGTGTGGGTGGGACGTGTGAGCTGTTCCCAGCTTATGTGTTTTTCACATAGTCAGGCTTATCAATATGTGAAAGTGCGGAGGGAACGACAGTTATTTGCAAATGAGCTGGTTATGAGTGTTGTGTGTCTCAACTTTGGCCCTATAGTGTTTGCAGAAAGAAGTCATTTTATAGACAAACACATCTGATCCTGACAAATACCAGAAAGGAGTTGGTATGATGTTGGTCATTTGTTGAAAAAGGCTGTGCACATTTTTATAAATGTATAGAAAAACAACACATCTATTCTATACAATTTTCCCCAGTGCTTTTTTTCCATGTGGGAAAAAAAACCTCCTACATAGCAACAAGGAAAAAACAAACAAAACAGAAGTCCGCTTAATTCTTTTATTCATTCATTCATTCATTCATTCATTCATGTCTCCCCCCCTTGAAGAAGAAAGCCACATTCCAAGCCTTTTTCCCATCGATTGGCTGCTAGATCAAAGCCTCGTGGGCACTCAAAGGCCACACAAAGAGCAGGAATGAGAGCTCAAGTTAGGACTTTGCTTTGAGCAACTTTATCTCCTTGAGAGTGACTGTCAAATTACCCTTGAACAGTCCAGGTCACTGCGTCCTACTGCAGAGTCCATCGGTCTTGACAGGGGGAAGATTGCTATCGGCTTCTCTATCACCTTTTCAACCATCAGGCTGTGCTCTTTTCCACTAAGTGTACCCCAACCCCCAACAAACCCACCACCCATTCCATTTCCTCTGACTGCTGAACATTGCCTGTTTGGGTATTTACAATAAAATAAAGTTCTCGCTTTTCAAAATTTTGATAACATTTATTTAGAGTCTCCAATCCAACTTATTTTTATTATGTATTAGCTGATGTTGTCTGATATTGAAATAGGCATAGATAATATAGCCTCACAGATTCTGTAAGTCATATTAGTCTGCAGTTTATTTTGTATTTGATTACATCATTCAGCATATAAATAACATGACTCCGGTTTAATCTCAGCTACAATAGACATACCTGTGATGGTTTTTGTCTTTAACCAGCTCACCATTATAGAGACAACTGTGTAATCTTTATTGTATCAGAGGAGGCTTGAGGAAAATGTAAGATTGTCTGTACAAATACTGAAACATCACATATCTGAAGGAATTTTGCATGGAGGAGTGGGAAAATCTTTTTTTTCCAGTCAATGTCAGAGAAACATCTAATTGACATTATTTCAGGAGGGAATAAAAGCTATTAGGGCACAGTGTGTCCTGACTTTGCCATCGCAAGAAAATTCTTTTTTTGGTTAATTACATTGTACATTTGATTTTTAAAGACATTTCTTCAGTTTTATGTGTTTAGTTATATCAGCACCACCTCATAATGAAGATCAGACATCCATTTAACAAAGAATCAGTTCACGAAAATTTTCTCGGTCAGACCTGTTCCTAGTCAATTTCGAGATTGAGAGATAATATTGAAGCTCCACTTTGTCTATCTGTCTCTTGACATTTGAATTGGGTGAGAACAGAAATGTAGTTACTGCAGAACACTGCATTTTAAAACTCTGATATTGTTCAGTTGTAATTAGGGACTTAGCAGAGAGCATTCATCAAATCACTGTGCAGGAAGAGAATAAATTTGAAAAGAATAGTTAGTCTGCCAGTAGCATCAGGACAATTTTTTCTTTTTTTTAAAGAATTTAAGCAGCAGTGGTTCTATGGGTTTGACCAAAATACTATAGACAAGACTTGGAAATTCTTTTGCAATAAATACATTAGACTAAGCAACAAAATCATTTGACGAAATCAAAGACATGAGTTTATGGAAGATTCATTGCTATGTGTGCAGAGTCAGACAAACCACTTGAACCACTTAGAATGAAACATTTGTAAAGATGGAGTTGCACTGCCAGAAAATTCATTTTTGTGTCTGCAAAGCTGAACTGCTTGTTTTGTATACTTTGCAGTTTCTTCAGAAGTATTGGTTTTAAAATTAATGCAACGTTAAACTTCAGATTTGTAGATGCATGGATTTGCATTTGCTACAGTTGGATGAACATCAATAGTCATGTTTTAGAAATCAATGTTACTTAATTTCAAGATACTCAATGCTGTTAAAAATAATAAAAATTGCTTAATAAGTTTAAAAAATGCCAAAACAAATATCTGAATGAGAAATATGAAGGGGGGAATTGATCAAATAAAATGAATGTTTTTCAGTTTGTCTCCTTGTCAGATTGTATAATCTTTTTTGGTTGGATATAAGCTTTGATTACTTGTTTGATTTCTTTTTTTTTCCTTTTGACCTCATAAATGAGGACATTCCTACTAATTCTCTCACAGTACCTGTGAAATGTGAGTCAGTCCATGCAGTGACGTACACTTCCCAGCTCTCACACACAATTACCAGATGCTGTCGCCACTTTCAGCCCTCACTTGTCGAGGTATTGGGTAGAGTTGGTAAGCTTTGAGAGTCTTTCTGCTGTCAGCACATTTGGGACAGATGTATTTGGAATTTGGCTTATAATGTTGTGGCAGGTAAACTCCCGCAAATCCATGCTGTTGCTTTTTACATGGTGAGTCGCTGTGTGCATGTGATCCACCAATGACCAATCAGCTTTTTTACTTAGTCCTATTGACACTGGAGAAGTCAAAATATTTACCCTGTGCCCTCGAAACTGCTTCCTCAGCCTAAACACATCATGGGATTGTTTTTTGTTCTGCTACGGATGAGGTGGCCGTGTTTCGAGTCTTGAGTTTTTGTCCTTTGATTGGTCCAAACACAAATGTCACTCCCACTTGGTGAACTCTTCCCAAGTTGCTGCAGTGGCAAGGTTTTGGGCCCTGGATTACTGTGAATACTTAAATGAATAGAACAAATGTAGTGGTCTTCAGGCACACTTTTTGACATTGTGTTATTGCTTTGTAGAATATTACAGTGGAGGGATAAGGACCACCATACAGAAATATGGGTGCCTTTTGGAGATCTACATCAACTTTTACCAAGGTCTCAGACCTTAATCAGCTTGTTATGGCTTGTTCCGTCATCAATAGGGAAGCTCAAGGCATGGACATTTTCAAAGGCTTATAAAAATGCATCTTTCTAAATGACTCTACAGACCTTGTCTCAGATATCAACAACCATGAGCTCCTCTAAGTAGCTCCCCAACTCCCTGAAAATTAAAATAATTGATGCCTTCAAAGCAGGAGAAGGCTACAAGAAGACAGCAAAACATTTTCAGGTAGCCATTTTCCCAGTTCACAATATACTTAAGAAATGGCAGTTAACAGGAACAGTGAAGGTCAGGTTTGGTAGACCAAGAAAATTTCAGATGGAAATTCTTTATAGAATTATCAAAAAGGCAAATAGAAACCCTTGTTTGACTGTATCAGACCTTCATTAAGATTTAGCAGACTCTGCTTAAACGTTGCAACGCCTGCACAAATCTAACCTTCATGGACATATCATCAGAAGAAAACCTTCCCTGTGTCCAGAGTCAGACTTTTCAAAAAACCTGATATATTTTGCAAAGGTATGTCAGGATTTCTTGAAAAGAACACCACTCCAACTGTTAAGCATGGGGTTGGGTGGACGAGTGGTAGAGGAAAGAATAGACTCTATTTGTAAAAGTGCTAAAGATGGATAGAGGTTCTAAACTCACCTCAAAAAGTACACTATACACTACCTGAAGAGAGGAAAAACTAAAGGTTTTGGCATGCATCACAGTGCCCTGACCTAAACATCACTGAAAATCTCACAGAGGTGCAAGGAAGAATAGGCAAAATTCCCACAATACGATTATAAAGGTCTGGCTACAAAGTGTTTACATGGTGCAGTTCAAGCCGAAAGCTGTGTTAGTAAGTACTGATCATGCAGGTTTTTGATCTCATACATGACAGAGGATGCCAGCCAAATGTATTACATTAAGATATATGTGGAAGTGAACCCCTTCCTTTTGGTAGTTTTGAAGATTTATGACCATCTCCTACATTTCTATTCCTCTTCTTAAGATGGCAGCTTATTTGCAGCAAAAACAGAACCTAGTGCAAATGCACTACCATGTAGTCTGATAGTCTGACCAAACACATTCATCTGCATGCTTAAAACGAGCTTTGAACTCCACATTTCTGATGGTACAAAATACATATAAAAAGACAGTGAGTCGAATCAACATCATGACATCAAACAGGATAAACAAACAGTGCTGCTGGATCTTAAATGGGCGACTGAAATCCCCAAATCTCAGTAGATGTTTGGGATTTCATCCATAAATTCATGGTCCAGACGTAGCATTTCATTGTGGTTGGAGTGAGGACTGGTGCATTGAAACCATTCAAATGTAGACGGCTTCTTGTGTTTAACATCGTTGTCTTGAGCTTGAGTGTTAAATCACATACTGATGACTGAAGGAGATTCTATTTAAGTGATGTCCAGGTTCAACAGAACTGGCAGTAATTAAGTGTCTCATGTATTTGATCCATATTATCACCTAAAAAAGTGGTTTGCAATTACATTCATGGTCAGTTACTGGCTGTAAAAATATTTTTACACTGTTTATCAAAATGCAGACTTACCAGCATGAGTTTTAATTGTACTGTTTTTTATTTAATACATTTTATAAAAGTATTCCATTGATTTGTTTTTGTGTGCAGTCCTGTATAAACATTCTGTCATGCGCAACATTTTGCACAGAATACAGTACCTCTGTATGTTTAATTAAGGTCATGGTTTACTAATGCATTGTCATGCTGGCGTACTGTATTGTGATCATCTTCATTTCGAACCTATACTGACTGTACTGCAGTTAGGAGTATCAATTCATACAAATGTGGCATCAATGTGGTGTGTTTGTACCCCCCCTTCTTTTTCATCCTTTTTCCCTCCTCCCTTGCACTATCCTCATTACTTAGCCCCTCCTCTGGGTCTGGCTCCCAGGGATGGCAATGGCTTTGGGGGCTGGTCGGTGCATTCCATGCATACCTCTGCCCCTCTTCCACCGTCTGTATCCTGCATTCCTCACATTCTGCCCCCTCCCTTCTCCCCTTTCTTTCTTTCATTCCAGCCACTTTATCTCTCGCTCTCAACCGCTTTCTCTGCACTATACTTCCCCCCCCCCCCCCTCATGCACTGCAGAGGCTGTAGGCAGGTAAGGTTCCTGCATCTTTAATTGACATAATGCAGACCCTTGGAATGAAAATACAATTATGAAAAATATAAGATTAAGCAATATTGATGAAGGACTCTGACTCTCATTATGTCAATAAATGGAGAATAGGGAAAACCATATGTGTGTAGAGGGAGAGCAAGAGCATCAAGGCTGGTGTACATTTCCCATGAAGTCGTAGTGTTTGTCAAACCTAGCTGGAGCCCTGTGCACACACTCTGCAGGCTGGGGGAAACAAACACACCCTCTTTGAGAGTGTTGCTGGGTGTTTGCTCAGTACTGGATCTCACCCCTGCAGCTTGGTGAGAGGAGAAGCATTCAGAATAGACTGTGACACCATTCACTTGTGTGAACTGGGTATTCGTTTCATAAAACTGCATTTTATTGCAGACCTATAAACTGAGTTACATTATAACTGATGTTTCAAAGGAACACCCTCCTAGCTAATGTTGTATGTGCAGTACCATTCAAAAGAGGGGAATCACTGTTTAAAAGTTAATAATCACTGCTATAATGGTGTTAACCATTTAGGTAAATCTATAAAATAATTAAAGGTGTAGGTGAGATAAAATCAAGTACAATCTTTACATTTTGTGGTATTTAAATTCACAATAAAAAGGAGATACAGGGTTTTTCGGTGTAGTGTTATAGAAATTTAGTTATGTATTACTTCTTAGTATTAAAATTAGTATCTGCTTTTTGTTGCGGATACAGCTAAACAATTTCTATAAATTCAATACATTTAAATATATTGCTCAGACAGACATGGTGTTGCTAACTATGGTGCAGCTAGGTTGCTTGTTGGATTCAGTCTGTTGGTTTGCTTCTTTTTTCAGATGATCTTGGTACAGGTGAATCCTGGAGAAACTTTTACTATCCGTACAGAAGATGGCCATTTTCAGTGCATCCCAGGTAAAAAATGTACAGATTTATTTCAAGCTTTTTTTTAAGTTGATATTGTGATTAATATTCTATTAGAATTATCTAATATTTCTTACTTATTTTTAGTAATTTCTGAGATTGTGGATTTCTATTTTTCATAAGCTGTAAGCCATACTGATCAACAGTAAACCAAAAAAAGGTTTGAAATGTCACTAAAAAAATATTATGTAAAATATTTTGAATGATATTCTAATGCACACATGGACTTGTGTATGTATATATGTATACTACACATGTGCACACCTTCCAGTAAATTTACCAATCCGTCATATGTTGTACAGGTCCAGCACAAGTGCCCATGGTCTCTCCAAATGGCACAATGCCTCCCATTTTTATTCCTCCAGGTTACATTTCTCAGGTATTTTACACAATTTCATTTCTTTCTCATCATAACCCAAGTTATCACCTGTTTGGATGCTGTTTTCCACAATAATCATGAGTGGTTTTTTTTATAAATGTTAATGCTTTCGAGCCCTGTGATATTACTATGCTTAAATGCTATGATTTATGTATTGTTTGTGCCCCCTACAGGTGGTGGAAGAGAATGGCATGTGCAAAGTACTGGTTATACCCCATACTATGGAGTTCCACCCATCTTTACCACCTGTTCCACCACATCTCCCCCTCTACTCTCCCCCACACCCAGCCATGTTACACCACCCACACGTCTTCCCCACAGAACTCCCTCACTACGTCCATCAGCTGCCGGCCTTGCCCATCTACACTGAGCAGGGTGAGTGAGAACACAGAGCATGCAGAGAGTGTTAGCAAGACTAGGCTTGACCCATGCTAGACATTTATTAAAATGGGAACCCTATAGTACTATAGCGCTTTTGTAACTGTGTGTGTGTTTGTGTGTGTGTGTGTGTGTGTGTGGGTGGTTGTGGACACCCAGATATGATGTGTCACAGCATGTCCGTGCCCATACATGAAGAACGCTCAGTGAAAATGCAAGAACAGCTGCAGCGAAGGCTGAAGGGTGGGTATCTGGGCACTACCAATGGCATACCACTCCCCCACAGCCCCCCTGGACCTTTTGTTAAAGGGGGCCAGGTTGCCATGCACAATGGAAACGTCAAGGGCCAGACAGGCTCAGCTGCCTCTCCCACACCACCTCGACTCAAACACTCTGGCCGGACCAGAGCATCTCCTACATCAAGCTATGATGTTAAAGGTGAGCATTTTTGTTTCTTTTGAGTGCTTAGTGGAGTTTGGTTGGCTTGGTGTTTTGGTTGACTTTGACTAGTGAGTAGAAATGTAATATTTGGCCCAAAAACTGGTCCTCTGTAAGGTGAACCATCGTTTAGCAATTTCAGTGGTTCTCATCTTGGGTGGTAAACTTTCAGTCATGTTCTTCTTACCCCTAGATCTTATTCTTGATTTCATGTTTTTACGTGGTCTTTTGTGATGTGCCAAGTTGTTGCTCATCAGTACATTCTTCGATGTACCAAACATCTGATGTTGACACCCCTGGCTTTGTCTTTGATTGATTTAGATTTCTCATCCTTCTGGTGGTCTGCCTGACTGCATTAACGCTTATTTGGTCCACATTATAGTGCCTTTAAGGGTGTTCCAGTGGTGGAAATCAGAAAAGAACCTATAGCTTCTTTTTCACTGTAGATTTCACTTGTTGTACATCCTGCCTTTTAGGACCATTTCAGTATTCTAAAATTGGGGATGCAATTTTAATGCAAAAGACTACATACTCATCATCTGTTACCGTGTGTACATATTGTAATTTGATCCATGAATTGTCATTGCACCTCTGAACGTGTTACTTGTGTGAATCAATAAAGTACTTGTATTTTATTCTGTGAAATTAACTATGCAAATGTTCATGCATTCATTTTGCTTATGTTGAAGAACAAGAGAAACAAAGTAAAGATACACTTCTATTAGAATTGACTTCTATTAGCTTTGCAAGCTTTCTTATGCATGAAGTAATCACATAATGTACCGACTGAGGACCAACTAAGCAGCCAGCTGTCAAATTACTTATGGCCCTGAATTCAGGGAAGGAAGCAGAAAAGTCCTGTTAAATGCATTAAGTACTACTGTGTATAAAATCTGCATATCAGTTCTG
Organism: Acestrorhynchus altus; assembly: GCA_034509495.1. Classification (NCBI taxonomy): domain Eukaryota; kingdom Metazoa; phylum Chordata; class Actinopteri; order Characiformes; family Acestrorhynchidae; genus Acestrorhynchus; species Acestrorhynchus altus. The sequence continues at coordinate 10,759,786 of CM067512.1, read as the reverse complement.
ATGTCAGTTATATCCTCAAAACACACTGTTGTTAAGTAAATAGGTAACATGATAGCAGTCCAGACAGTACAAATATACTTGCCTGATTAATCATGTGTTCGTGTTTTGGCAAGCTGTTGCCTTATCAGGTGAGTGTGTACTGACATTTTATGCGGCTGTTATCTCTGCAGACCCAGAGGAGGAAGTGAGACGGGTGCAGGAGCTGCTGTCAGCTGTATGCAAACCAGCTGTGAGTCTTACAATGTGTCTGTCAAACACACTTGCCCAAATCAGGTCTTGTCTCGTTTGTCTCTTAATGTTTTCTCACTTTCTCTTTCCTTTCTCTGCAAATCAGGTGAGCAGTGTCACATCCCACTCAGCTGTGCTCTCCTGGCGTCCTCCGCTCTCTATACCATCAGAGACAGACACACATACACACACGCATGCACACACTGCCATGCTGCTCAGCTACGAGCTGGCCTTGTCCCAGAGTGGCACGGAGGGAGATTTTAAGCTTGTGTACCAGTGAGCAATAACCTTTACTCTTCATCATACACTCTTTCATGGTTGTGAAAAGTGCTATAGAAGTGTGGCATTATTATTATTATTATTATTATTATTATTATTATTATTATTATTATTATTATTATTATTATCTCTCTCTCACTCACTCACTCACTCACTCACTCACTCACTCACTCACTCACTCACTCACTCACTCACTCACTCACTCACTCACACACACACACACACACACACACTTGTTTTTATAGTGTTTGAGCCAGGGCTGGGCAATCAGATGGAAAAACACATCTCAGTAGGCCATACCAAAGTATAAAGTACCAGTATTTTATTGTTACACCAAAAACACAATATGTTGTATATTTCAATATTAACCTTCATGATGCATTCTCGTGCCTTTTTGTGACAAAAACAATATTACAATTATTGCAATTGTTTGTATAAAATATATCTAATATTTTGATATTTACAATTTATTGCTCAGCCCTACTTTGAACACACGTACATGCAATATTTGACATACATACTGTTTGTTCCCTTTGAGGTATTTTTACTGGGTCTGTTTTTGGGAGACTTCTGGTTCACTTCAGATTTTCACCCTTCATTTCTAATTACCAACATAAAAAGCACCTGTAGGTTCATTGTTTTTTTATAATAAAATGGCTCTATTCACATTGTGGGCATCATAACCCTGGTTATTGGTTGTTATAAAGAAATCAGTTGGTTTCTCTGACTGCCTATAAATCTTAAGAACAGAATTGTGTAGCAATTTGGAAAAAAAAAATGTTTGCAAACATACAAAAGCATGCAAACAAATATTCCATCACACAAACTTACAATGTTGTTAGAAGAATTCTGAAAGTGTTTCATTATCTCAACCTGAATGTCCTCTCATATTAAATGGTTTTGTGCTAATGCAATATTAATACTGTACTGAAACATTAAAGCACATGTCTAATGTAATCACTTCTTCCAGAGGGAAGGAAACTAAATGTACAGTGGAAGACCTCAGGCCTGCTACAAACTATTACGCTAGGTGAGACACACATGCTCATGTTTCATGTTTTAACACACAGTCAACTTGTCAGTTCACTAATGTTGTTGTTAATGCAGTATATGGGAATACTGTACTGACACTGTTTCTATTTATTTATTTTTTCTGAAAGGGTTTGTGTGGCTTGTAGCTCAGTGAAAGGAGCCCAGTCAGAAACTGTAGCTTTTACTACGTTGTGCAGTGCTCCAGATGTTCCTGCAGCCCCTCGACTTCTCCAGCGCACCAAGAGCTCCATAAGCCTTCAGTGGAGGGTACTAGTGTCATACTTTTGCTATGCTGATTAGGTTGTTACTGTAATATATACTACGTTATCTATAAGCAGTTTATATTGTACAAATGGATTTAAAAATGAGGGAAATTGAATTATGCTTTGTGTTTCAAGGACTTGTGTTTCTTATGTAAAGATTAGATAATGTTCATCAAACAAAATAAAAAAACAATGGGTGAGAAAAAGGTTTCTAAATACTCTACTGTTCTCTGAAGGTACATTACCAGAAGTTGTCAAAATATTTGGGATTGTATTCATTGATTTGATATTGAAATTATAATTATGATCATTATAAACAGTTCATTTAGCATTTTATTAGCTTGTGCAGAGTGGGATACTTGTGTTTAATCAGCAGTTTTCAATTTCTCTTACATCAGTTTTTGATTCGCAGTAAAGTTATCTGCCAACTTTTAACATTTAAATAAAAGTTCTAATTTTAAAAGCTGTTTTAAATGGTAAAAAGAGAATATTTAAAAAGAAGTTTATTAAAATAAATTAACATTGCATCTCTGTTAAATGCATTCTCATTATCAGTTGCCAACTTGTTCATGAATAAGTACATTTCTAGAAAATAGAGTTTAAACAGTTCAAAATGACAACCCTGTAATAAATATCCTAACATTTTCTTTACCCTTTTTTCATTCCAGTCACCCAACGACAATGGCTCCAAAATCACTGGCTTTTGCCTGGAATACCATGAGGTATACATCAGCTGCATGAAACACATGAAACTGTTCTTTCCCAGTGTAATGAATTTTTGCATTTTCATGATCATGTCCTTGTTCTTGTCAGCAGGGAAAACAAAGTGCATTTAAGGAGGTTTACAGTGGCCTTGCCAAGCAGTACAAAGTCATGCGACTCATGCCTTCAACAAAATATGCCTTCAGACTTGCTGCTAAAAATGATGTAGGAATGAGGTAAGTGTCGGCCAGTGCTGTTGACCTCAGTGTAGTCCTCAGCTACGTATCCACTGTAATGTTTTTAATCTCTAATTATAGTTCTTGTTCAGGCACAGAAAAGGATAAATGAAGAGTGCAGTGTGTTTGTGTGTATTTTTCTTTTTTTAGTGCCTTCAGTGCTGTTCTGAGCTGCTACACGACCAGCTGTGCTGCCTGTCCTCCTGCACCACCATCTCCCCCTCGGTTAGTGGAGGCTGGTGTGACATGGCTGCATTTGGAGTGGAGTGCCCCCTGTGGGTCAGCTGGTCGAGAGACACTTTCATACATACTGGAGATGGAAGAGAAGGGATTGGTGAGTGGATAGGTGGAGTTAATTGTAGTGTGTGTCACTTAATGCAACCTGACAAACTAATTGTTGTTGCACTTGTTTTTAAATCTTTATTTCCATGTCTTTTTCCTGTTGATCAATTCTGGGACCTATTATGACTGTTTTTATTGTCAAATATAATTAAAAAAATCACTTTATTCTGAAAAATACACTTGTACACTCATAATGGACATGTCATGGCAATATTTGGCTTTCAATTATTTCTTTCAACTGTTTTTTTTCTACAATGGAAGAAAACAAGAATTGAATGTACATTGTTACATCTGGGAAGCTGGGCAGGTATCAACACAGGGTCATTATTATACATACTGGGTCAAAAACAAATTAAGCACACCTAATTAGTATCAACTGTCTAGAGTATTGTTTCATGAGTATGGGAGTTCTTATCTCCCATCAATGGCGATATGAAACTCTGTGACAGGTTGGGTCTTATGTCAGACTTTGACAACGATTACTCCAAAAGACATTCCTGACTTGTGTAAATCAGCGATCATCCTTCTGCGATCTACACTGAATTCCTTGAACTTTCCCATTGTACTATTTGTTGGTCAATCTATTGAGTGTGGTCAAATCAAATCCTTTTTATTTGGACACAGAAAAACTAACAATTGTAGTGAATGTGTCATGAGCACAACCAGTATGTTGAGAAGACATTTCAGAACTTTCAGCACCACTAAATTAATAACAAATGGTGTATGTATGTTTCGCCCTGTATGTAAATTTCAGAAAATGTATGTTTGCTCACAGTGAATGAACAGTTCAAAGAAATTCTTAAAAGCACAGTATTGTCATGACATCCAAGATTAGTACATCTCTGACTGCAGCTATAAATGACATATGATTAAATGATTAATAATGCTATTTTAAATTAATCAAATAAATTCTTTAATTTGTTAGTTATGATATAATTTAGTGTGGCTTTCACATTTTCATACACTCTTTCAAAAATGGATATGTAACAATGTTCATGTTCATACCTTTATAAATTTAACAGATAACAGTAGAATGTGAACTTGTCGCCAAAGCAGTATTTGACCCTGGCTTTCAGCACGCAGCTCCAAACAGCCCAAAGCTAAATGCAAACGTCCGGTCTTGGCCTGGGTTGTAGTTGTAGTTCTGTGGCTGCAGTTCAAGGATAATAAGTTGCAGATGTCTCGGCTCGGCTTCTTTTTTTTTTTTTGAGACTTCATCCTTCAGACAGCCAGCTCAGTCCTAAACCATATTCTAGATATTAGTGTCTTAAGTAGTGATTATCAGTATAGTTGTGCAGTATTTTAATGATGGTTAGATGCTGATAGATGGTCTATTTTTCCTTCTAGGGCTGTGGCTTTCAGCTGAAGCATAGAGGAGAGGAGCAGGCCTGTACTGTGAAGGAGCTCAAAAGATTCACCTCCTACCATTTCAGAGTGAGTGAACAGAATGCAGTCACTAATTAACTGTTGACATCTGTCAGAGAGAAAAAAAAAATTTAAACTAACCAATGGACTTTTTGCATGTGAGGGTTCTTTTTGCATGTGATAATAATCTTCAAGCATTTTTAACACTGAAGCAAAAATTGTAGCATAATATACCAAAACAGGTAGATTATCTAATACATAAAATATGTAAAGAATAGTTAGCAAACTGCTTTAATAATCATATACTTTAATAATACTTTAATATATATAACTATATAACTAATTTATATATGTCTACGATTTTTTTACATGTAATACATAAAGGAATATGTGTTTAGCTAAATAGATTCAATTTTGCTCCCAGTCTTAGACAATACAATATTGACACCTAATGTATAGAGTTAGCAAAGCCCTTGCTAATAAATGTAGCAAGAGAACAGCATAATTGATTTATTTAAATTTTGGTTACTGTTTTTCCACACGTGCCTTTGAGATGGCCATATTTTATCTAGGCGGTCTACAGCTTTGTGCTTGACTCTTGTTTAAACAGGTGTTGGCAACTGACGTAGAGGGCACCAGCCAGCCCAGTGCAGTGGTGGAGTACAGGACCCAGCCAGACCAGCCTGGTAGTCCAGGCAAACCGTCACTGTACAGCCCTGCAGAGCCACACAGTCTGCATGTTATCTGGGGTGAGTCTTAACAATACAGCACCCAGCTACAGGTTGTACGGACTGTAATTACTCATTCCTGAATGCTGCTAAAGTCCTTGGCTAGAAAGCATGGAGAATCCCAATTCATAGTTCAGTTTGATCAGATATTACTCTGATTTGTCTCTAGAAAACGAGCATTTTGCTGTGCTTTGATGAACTGAGACAAATATTTAGCCTTGAATCTATCCATGATGATTGTCAAACCCACTTATGCTTTGTAACTCTGATTTAAAAGAAACCAGTAAGAAGCACTTACCAGTCATAACTGCAATTTGATTAACTATTAATAACACTTCAACATGTTCAATGTTTGCTTACTTATAGTTATTTGATTTCCTCTTTTTCAGAGGCACCAGAGGATGATGGAGGTTCATCAATAACACGTTATGTACTGGAACTAAGCCACACTGGTGAGAAATGGCTTACACTTGTACCAAGGGTGTATATACTATCATCAATGCTAAACTGTTTATGTTCCTTAATTATATGTTAACGTGTATATTTGTGTGTGTGTGTGTGTGTGTACCTAGATGGCCAGTGGGATGCTGTATACAGCGGGACTCTCAGGCAGCACGTGTGCGACTGTTTACGGGAAGGGACGCGGTACAAACTTAGAGTGCACTGCCAGAGTTTGGGAGGGCATAGTCAGGTAAAGGCAGAAAGGAAAGGCATTTTTGTTAGTCTGTGATTTTTGGAGCTGATCAGCATCCCGTGAGTGTGACGCTGGAGCATTTTCTCCTTTAACCCCTCAGGTGTCAGAGATCCTTTCAGTTGAGACACCACCTCTGCCTCCTGGACCATGCCAAGCATTGCGCATTGCAGGGGAAGCCACATCCTCGGAGATTCCCCTCTGCTGGGGTAAGAATTATTTATTTTTGAGATATTTTACTGTTATCGTCACTGATACCATTACTTACTACATTGCCTTGCAAAAGTATTTTGTAAGTCCATCTGGATAAGGGTGTCAGTTGAACATGATTTGGAAAGGCACATGTCTGATTACATAAGGTCACATAGTAGACAGTGCATGTCAGAGCACAAACCAAGCCATGAAGTCTAAGGAATTGTCTGTAGCCCTCCGAAACGAGATTGTTTCATGACATAGATCTGGAGAGGAGTACAAAAACATTTCTGCTGCAAGTCGAGTGATCGTGGTATTGAGAGCCTCAGTTAGGGAGCTGACCAAGAATCCAATTGGTCAATCTAACAGAGCTCCAACATTGCTCTGTGGAAAGAGGACAACCTTCCAGATGGACAACCATTTGACATGACATCCCATCTGAAGTTTTCCACAAGGCATCTAAAGGACTCAAAACAAAATAAGAAAAATGGACTGAATGCCAAGAACCATGTCAGGAGGAAACCAGGCATTGATCATCACCTAGCCAATAGCATTTCTACCATGAAGCATGGTGGTGGCAACATCATGCTGTAGGGATGTTTTTTTTCTGCAGCAGGAACTGGGAGACTAGTCAGGGTAGAGAGATAGATAACTGTAGCAAGGTACAGAGGCATCCTTGATCATAACCATGTCCAGACTGGATCGAAGGTTTATCTTCCAACAGGACAACGACCCTAAGCACACAGATTACAAGATTACAAAGGAGTTGGGACAACTCTGTGAATGTGCTTGAGTAGCCCAGCCTTAAAACTGACTGAACATCTCTGGAGATATCTAAAACTGGCTGTGCACCGAGGCTCCCCATCTAACTGATATGGAGCTTGAGCAAAGAAGAATGGGAGAAACTTCCCTGAAAACAGGTGTGCCGAGCTTGTAGCATCATACTCAGGAAGACTTGGGACTGTAATTGCTGAAGTATTTCAACAAAGTATTGAGCAAAGGCTTTGAATACTTATGTACGTGTAATATTTGTATTTTATTTTCTTAATATAGATATAATATAAATACATTTGCAAAGATTTCAAACAAAGTTTTCTCACTGTGTCATTATGGGGTATTGTGTGTAGAATTGTGAGGAGGGGAAGTGAATCCATTTTCAAGTAAAGCTGTAATATAAAATGTGTGTATGTATATCTCTGTGTGTGTGTGTGTTTGTGTGTGTGTGTAATATTTTATTTATTTATTTATTTATTATTTATTTATTCATTTATTTAATTCGCCAGATGCATCACATACAATTCAGATAAAAATAAATAAATACAGGTTGTAATGTAACAATATAGGTAAAAAGCTGAGGGGGATGAATACTCTCACAAGGCACTGTATATAGTTAATCATATGAATTGGTTTTGTATTCCTGCATTTATACATCTATAATCTTGTATCTATAATGTCAGTTAAATATGGGCAATCTTTGTGTCCTTTCTAGACCCTCCAGTGTATAATGGTGGGGAACCAGTGTCCCAGTATTGTGTGGAAATGGCCCAATCAGAGGAAGAGATTCAACAGCAGGTGTTCTGTGGCCCTGATGTTTGCTGTACTGTTAACCAGCTGCTACCTGGCAGAACATACCTCTTCTGGGTGAAAGCATTCAGTACAGCCGGGGTAAGTTCAAACTAATCTGGCAAACCGTACCCACATATCAGAGGCCAGAATTTCATCATATACAGTGTTTAAAAGTATCCAGACATATGTAATGGATGTAATTTTTAATATAATTAAAATTAATACAATTATTATTAATGTACTGAAAGAATGGGATCATAAGGTTATGCCCAATGCAGGTTCTGCCCATTGGCTAAAGGAAAATAAATCCATTCTATGGCTCCATAAACGAGATAATACATTTGGGATGCACTGGAGAGCTGTTGTGAATCCTACAACTTTACTGCCTAATCTCACTACTTCTGATGTTGCTGAATGTAGTTTTTATTTTTGAATATTACTGCAGCAAAAGTGGAACAAACTGCTAATCAATTAAACTGTTCAGTTTAAAGCATTTACAGATATAGGTCTAAAATAGTGGGATTATTACTCTGCATTGCATTAAACATCTATATATTTTTGTCCGTAGTGGGGTCCTCTGTCAGAAATGTGCCATGCCTCTACAGCACCTGGACCTCCAGAGCAATGCAATGCTCCAGAACTCACACTAAAGACTTCCACCAGTATATTGGCTACCTGGCAGGTGATCAAGCACACAAGATCATACAAGACATCAATTGTGAGAGATGGAATAAAAAAAAACATCAAGAAAATTACACTGTACTACTTCTGGCCAGAATTTTTTTCAGAATCATCCTAACGCCACAAGGTGAGATCTTACATGGAGCCTCAGACAGAGGAAGATTGACAGTCATCTTGTGTTTCTTCCGTTTTCTAATTGCTCCAACTAATTGCTCACCAAGCTGTTTGCCTATTGTCTTGTAGCCCATCCCAGCCTTGTGCAGGTTTACAGTTATGTCCTTGGTGTCCTTAGTCATCTCTTTGGCTCAAACAGGTGGAATTAATACAGGTAATGAGTCCAGAGTAGGCCTTCTTAAGAAAAACGAACAGGTCTTTAAGAGCCAGAATTCTTGCTGGTTGGTATGTGATCAAATACGTATTTTGTGCAGTAAAATGCACATTAATTATTTATTAATCACACAATGTGCTTTTCTGGATGTTTTTATATTCTGTCTCTCACAGTTGAAGTGTACCTATGACAAAAAACAAATTAAAGACCTTTCCATTCTTTCTAGGTGGGAAAACTTGCAAAATCAGCAGTGTATCAAATACTTATTTGTACAGGTGAATGTTTACTGAACTTTTTTGTTGCATATTTCAGACCCCAGTGTGCAACGGGACTGAGGTGTGTGAGTTTAGGATGCAGTGGGGGCATGCAGAGGGTGGTCTTGAATTGCTATACTGTGGCCCCTCAACTCAGTATGAAGTGAGTGACTTGCAACCTGCCACAGAATACCACTGCAGAGTGCAGGTAGGAACACCCCCCCGAAGAGGCTTTGCTAATGTATTTATCCTGGCCAAGGGAATACATGACCAGTTTATGAATGTCAATTATGGTGATTAATGACCCCTTATTTCCTTTCTCATTGTCCTCTCAAAATACCCAGGCAGTCAGTGTTGTTGGGGCAGGCCTGTTCAGTGATGTTACCAAGGCAACAACACCAGCCTCAGTCCCAGCCACTGTGGAGCATGTTGAAGAGATAAGGGAGCAGCCTGTTGTTGATATAATGGCTCACAGCCCTGCTACCACTCTGGCACTGCGGTGGAAGGAACCTCATTGCCATGGAGCAGAGATTACCAGCTATAATATAGATATTGGAGAGGAGCTTCCTCTGTCCGTGGGGATGACCACGTACCACATACTGGAAAATCTACAGCCAGACACCATTTACAGGTATAAACAGAAAACAAATACAAAAGTATGGAAACCATATACATTGCATTACATTTGCCTATAAACTTTACATAACAAATTTTACTATTTATTGCCCTTTAGGATACGAGTACAGGCAGTGAACAGTATGGGTGCTGGTCCTTTTAGCCCTGTACTTAAGCTCAGGACACGAGGCCTGCCTCCAGAGCCCCCAGTGCTGGAATGTGTGGTGGCAGGCCCTCAGAGCCTGAAACTGAAGTGGGGAGAAGGCCCCAGCAGGCCCCAGAACAGCAGAGGCACCCACTATTGTTTGCACATGCAGGTCGGCACGGACAGGTACTGACACTGCTTTCTATCCTCTTTCCTCTGCAATTACAAATGTATATTAGCAACAACTGTACATGATGCCAAAAAGAAACCATTTTATTGCATTAAAATAATCCAAACATTAAATTATACAGTTCTCTCCATGTCTGGGACAGAGACATGTTTTTTCTCAATGTCCCTCTGTTCCGCAATTCAAATCAAACAAATCAGATTTGGTTAACATATTCCAGACTTTAAGGCTTTTTACTACAGTTCTGCTTTTATTATTGCACATTTGTTTAACACAGACCTCTTCATTTCAGGTCACCATAATGTTTAGGACATTGATATGTTGCAATGATGCATACATTAGAGCAGTCATGTTTAGTACTTTGTTGCATGAAGTCAACCAATGAGTATTAATTGTAGTGATGTTTTGCCTCCTATGCAGCCATTATGAGCTTTTGCTAATTTAGGGATCTTGTTCCCTTATGTTTTCTCTTCAACATATGGGACACCTGCCAAATTGCATTTAAATCAGTTTACTGGCTTGGACATTTAAGAGCTCTATTTTGTCCCTTGACAAACACCTGCCTTAGCAATATCTTTGGGATCATTATCTTGAAGTCATGGAGTTTGGATGCATTTATTGGAACTTGAGCTCGAAAGGTGTTTGCCATGACATCCCACTACTATGTTTCACAGATGAGGGGGTATTGTTTGAATCGCTGGCAGTTCCTTTTCAACTCCATTAGTAATTTGCCTATTATTTGTAGTGGTTTGCATCTTGCATTGAAGCTTCTGCATTTCTGTTAGAAGTCTTATTCTTGTTTCTCAGCCTCATAATAGCTTCTTTGACTTCTCTTGTCTTGTTGAACAGTGGCAACCACTGACTCCAAAGGTGTTTGAAAGCTTATAATTAAGCCTAGGTATCTGCGTTAATGAAACAATTGAACACACCTGAGTAATCAGAAACACCCATGAAGCTTGACCATTATGGTGCCCTGAAATGAAGGGGGGCTGTGTAAAATTTTACATTGTAAAACAAAGATGCAAATATGCTTAAATTAAAGTCTGGTAATTGATTTGTGGGTTTTTTTTTTTTTGTTTTTTTTTTTTTTTTTAACAAAAGGACACTATATTGTGATGACAGCTGGTCTGCTGACCATGACACAATAAAAAAAAAAAGAAACCTTAATCAGATAGATACTTTATTCATCCTGAAGGAAATGGGGGCATCCATTAGCTTAGTTAAATGCAACAGTATAATTCAATAAATTAAAATGTAATACAATATAATAGAGGTATGAAAACTAAGGTGAGAAAGGAAACTAAATAATAAAATATACAAACAAACACACAAAGAACAAAAGTACAAGAATCAGTAGTATAAGAATCAGTTGAGTCCTGTGGGGAATCTGCAACTGGATGATCCTCAGTGCTAAGATGGATGTTCAGAGATACAAAGTGACAAATGATAAGGTGATAAATGACATGATGTGCAAAGTGGTTGAGCTTAAATTATTTAAAATATTAACCAGTAAACTGTAATAGTGAAAATGACTGTATGATCAGGTCTTAAGATTAACTCAGTCCACAGTGGTCTCTCATCCCCCATGGCAGAGTTAAAATGTCTGATTGCTCTTGGAACAAATGATCTCTGGAGCCAGTCAGTCTTTCACTTCCACTGAACAAACCCCTCTTCTTCATGATTATGGTGTGTAATAGGTTATTGGCATTGTCCATAATGGAAAGCAGTTTGTCTGCCATCCTTGTTTCTGCCACTGTTGTTAGAACGTCTAGCTCCACTCTGAACACAGACCTGGCCTACCTGACCAAATTGTCTAGTTGATCCTACCTCCGCAGATGCTACCTCTGCACACAAACACCAGTACAACAACTGAAATACAGCTATATAGTCTGTTGTGAATCTGCTGTGTAATGTGTAACTCAGTGTGGCTCTCTATGGTGAATATGGTGTAAGATCACTAAGATCACTAGGAGCATTATTGATACATATCAAAAGACATTTCAAATCTCTTTGACAAAAATGTAGCTTCTAACAGCACAGCAGAAGTCGATGTAAAAGAAATCTCACATTAGTAAACAACTGCAGACTGTAGTGGTTTGAGTACTGTATGTCTCCCTGTATTGCAGGTCGGTTTGTATCTACTGCGGCCCATGTCACACATTCAAAGTACAGAGACTGTGTGAGGCTACAGAGTACCAATTCAGCATTCAGGCTCACAGTGATGCAGGCATGGGGCCCCTCTCCCCTCCCTACACTTTCAGCACCACCCGTTCTCCCCCACCACAGCTCAAAGGTAGGCAGGATTTGGATTCATAAGGCTGTATCTTTCAGGATTAGCTGGCTTTAAGATGACTAATAGTAATGACTAATGTTTTGTACTTTTGACAGCCCCAAAGGTTGAACCCATTGAGTGGAATAAGTATGCAGTCACGTGGGAGGTACTTCAACCAATGAGAGGAGACCCGATTGTGTACACACTACAGCTTCTGAGGGGGCGTGAAGTGGAGCAGGTATGGAGGAAGTCTTAACCACATAATTAGAACGTTACACTTTATGGAAATTGTATGTTTCAACACACAGTTTACCAGTGTAAAGTGTGTTTTTTTTTTTCATAGTTGTGGAGCTATATGGTTGTATAAAAGTGGCGTATAGGAAATCTAGCAAAATAGTGTTCGCAATGAACTTTGGCCACATTCAGGTTTGTTTAGGTGTGTTAACTTCTGTGATTTTCTGAAAACGTGTGAGGAAGATTATTTCATATGTTGTCTTTACTTTTTTTTTTAGCTGTACAAGGGCCCAGCAACCTCCTACATGTGGCAGAACCCACTGACCAGTGTCTCATGTAGGCTGCGAGTCTGCGCAGGCCGTCGGAGCCAGGATGGTAGCGAGCTGTGGGGTCAGTGCAGTCTCAGCACCAGCCTGCCTGCGACTGAGCCACCGAGGGAACACAAGATCTCCAGCTGCCATGACCCTCTGCCAAAGAGGAGCTGGCCCCTAACCGATGAGCCCTTTGCCACCATCTTGCTTTTTTGCTTTGTTGTGCTGGCAGTCCTTTTCGCTGTGCTGATCCAGTACTTTGTCATTGAGAGGCAGTGAGGGAGGAGGGAGAGGAAGGATGGGAGTGGTGGGGCAGAGCAGAGCAGGCCTATTAGTATATTAGCTTCTTTTCCACTGTGGAGTTGAGCGGTTCTGAGCAGAGATCGTGGGCATGGGTTTGGAATGGATTATAGACCATGTATGTTGCAGCAGAACTGTTTGGACAGGATGGCTTAATGACGTAGTCCTTCACTTGATTTTGGGCTTCACGTTTACAGCTTTACTTCTACGATTTCCTTGTTCTGTGTCATTTCAAAACTTAGAATGGTCCAAAAAATGAGACAGCAACTTTATTTCATATATGGGTTGGTATTGCTGACCCACTTTTATCACTGTAGTTTTTCTTGGGTGATCTTTTTTTCTGATTTAGTGGCACTACGTGGAAAATTAAGCCGTAATCAGTCACAGGGTTCTGCGCTGGCGCAGAATGGCACAAGGCAGACATGTGGTAACCATTTGGCCCAATGGTAACCCTTTGGCCCTACAGTGGAATAGGGGCTATAGACAGACTGACTAGCACAGATTCACAAAGCCCAACAACGAATACTGAGCTTAATTTTGTTATGATATACTATTATTGCATGGAAGATTGAGATCATATATATTTGATGCCAGTAGGTACTTTTTCCGATGCGTTTTCTGTCCTGACCAACACAAACTGTGAGAAATGGGACTTGTGTGTGCTGCCTAATGTTCATATAGAGGGTTACTATATATGGTGGTGGCCAGATTATATATTCATATGAGTTCCGATCGTATAATGAAGCGTGTCTAGACGAGGCCAAGCGCTGAGTGCTTTGATGACCTTGGCTGGTATTTGGTACACAGTAGTCTTTTCTTAATGTAAAGGGCCTCCTGCCCCATCATGGAACATTACCGGGATGTCCTTGAGGAAAGTAAGTCTTAGGGACTGAGTACTTTTTACTGCCTAACAGTGAGATGAGTTTGTAGCCCATCTTATTGGTAGAATTTCTGTTTTTATTACGATTAAGAAAGGGAGGTTGTGCCAAAGTTTTTCATAGTTAAGAAAAGAGCACCCCTGTAAACAATTGAGCTCAGCTCATCATACACTCATCTGCAGATGAGAAATATTCTTGTTTTTACAACCGCTCTGTAACATTGTAACTGCAACATGATTAATACTGCATTTATCTCAGACATTGGGAGAGCTAGATTTTTATGTTCTGCTATCACCAGTGTGTGCTTATACTATAGAGTATACATACATTGTAGCTATGTTCATGTACATACAGATATGGCAGTATTGAGTAGATAGCCTTTATGCATTTGTTATAAATGTCTCTCTATTTAGCTCAAACTGAGCATCATAGTCCATTTCTGGTTTTAGAAAAGCTTTTAATTAGTTTGTTTTTTTTTCTCTAACACTTTTTATATTGAATTCTCACTGTTGTGCCACTCTTCGTCCAACACTACTGATTTGGTTGCACATGCCTAATCCATTACCAACTTGCCAATTTTTGTAACTACTGGCACCATGCAATCATTGAGCAACTTGATGTGCCATGCCACCATGTCGATACTTAATTGGATGGTGCTTAGCAATACAGGGTTGGAAGACTTTACCTTCCTTGCTAGCTCCTGAGAACAATCATTTTAGTTCTCATGGACACCTTACTGTGTGTAGCACAACTGGTGTTTAAGCCTTTGTCTTGAAGCAAAGGTCCAGTTTACACAATTTTCCCCTTAAACCAAATGCAGTTTTTATTAAGCTCTAGTTTGCATTTAAGCTGCGAGGCTTAGGAATACAGTGTAGGGAAACTGAAACAATGTAAGGTAATATGTTTGAAATAGTGTGTGTGCGTGTACAGCTTTGGCAGTACAAGTGTGTATGTGTGTTGCTTTATTGGCATTGGCATATGCTGGGCTATTGTACAGCACAACCAGCACAGACAAACAAATTTTGAAAATTTTTTGTATGTACAACTTTGCATTTTTACATGCAAACTTGCTTCTTTTACCAGTCACTCTGCTGCTTTGAGTCTCTGAAGATCCCAAATGAAGGAAACATTTTAGCAGTGACTGACTCAAAATGTCTAATGTGACTGTGGCACCAGATATTGGCATTGGCCTACAGATCCTAATTTGGTGTATTCCTGCATTTAAGCTGAGGGGGAAAAGGTGTAATGTTTGCTGAACCGTTGCTTTAAATTTTCTCAGCCTCACCATCACTTTCAACCCGATTGAGGTTACTACAGATGTACTCATAGAATATTGCCATATAATACATACTCCAAATTGCTGTTGAGGAGTTGTCTGCTATGATCTTCTGTTACTAGCTTTCATACTCTTGATATGTAACTGAAGAGGCAAAATCAGTTCAAAAATCTCCATTTTTCGTATACATTATTAATAGTGCTTTTATAACACTAAAGGGTAATAAATAGTGCTGAATATAATAGGCCCAGAGTGAAGTGCCTCTTCTGACCAGGGGTTGTAGTATTTAAAAAATGCGAGTTAGAATCATTGCCTTTTAAATCTTAATGAATGTAATAATGTAATTAAATCCACAATGTAGAATTGATGTTAGATCCACACCCTAATCCTGCGAGGATTGATGCGTCAGTGCTCAGGCCTACTTTCAAGCTTGTTTCTAACTGGCCCTAGTGGTTGTTGATGTTCTTGTAGAGCTGCTTGTGTTTGTGAAGGTGAAGGAGAAAGGCTGCTGTCTATACTTTCTATGTTTTTGAACTCTGAGCTGTATAACTGTTTATTTTTCATACCTCTTACACGGTGCAAAAGCCATTCTTGACTGGCTTGTTGAAACATTTAGGCATCCAATCAGAGCCAAAATCAAATGCAACCTTAGCTACAATATTTTTGGGTTTGTTTGTTTTTTTATTATTTTATTTTAATTATTTTATTTTTATTTTTTATTTTTAGGGGGGGACTGTCATCTGCCTCTGCTCTGAGGCTTTCATCTTTGCCTGTATGTGTTGTATTGCATAACTGCACATGCATCACTTTCAGTGTATCTGACATATTGAATGTCTTGTTTGTTGTAAGTAATATAGATCTAGAGGTCTGAATGCTTTTGAGCAGTGCTGATCTAGAACACATGGAATTCTTATCTCTTTTTTTTTGGCAAGATTGAAAAGAAAGAGTAAATGAGAGGCAGCATGTAATCACACCCTAACAGAACGTGTCCAGGGTCAGCTTATAATACTGTATGTGTTTGTGTTGAAGGAGCATATCCTGCAAAATCTGTATTTTAATGTGTGATTCCAGACCTGGGGTAAGCAATCCTGGTCCTGGAGTGGCAGATT
Source organism: Acestrorhynchus altus (assembly GCA_034509495.1). NCBI lineage: Eukaryota > Metazoa > Chordata > Actinopteri > Characiformes > Acestrorhynchidae > Acestrorhynchus > Acestrorhynchus altus. Next base: position 10,743,572 of record CM067512.1, on the reverse strand, counting down.
CGTCCATTCTTTTCTGTTTTTCCTGCTCAAGCACACCTGATTCAACTCACCTGTTAATTGACAGGTTAATTGGCATTAGCAGGTCTGTTAAAACTGTGATGGAATCCAGCACTCCAGGACCAGGATTGTCTACGTCTGTTCTAGACCGTGAAGTTGGTTTGAAGGAAAATGTGTCACACATGGTTTGGCCAAAAAGCCTTGAGTTTGTATGAACAATTGATTCTTTAAAACAGATTTGTTAGACTTGTGTGCTTTGCAGAAGGATTGCAAACCAAAGATAGCTGTTCTGAGATCTGTTGATCACTAGTAATAAAGGTGTTTCACCAAACATTATAATTGGCACATGATTAACATAATACTAGTTGGGAATTGCACAGTACTTTGCAAAATAAATTAGGCACCTGAGAAGATATTTACTTAGAAAAACACTAATTCTGGAATAAATACAAATAACATGGAACACAAAATTAATGATTTATGTATGTCTGTTCCAAACCTAGAAATCCTGTCATTATTTGTAGTTATAATCTAGTACCTAGTTTGGATAATCAGTGCCAAACCAGGTGTGCTGCTGCTAGTGGATTCAGTCCAGTTCATTCGGTGCTGAAAAGAGAACTGCAATTGTGTAACTTTTGCTCCATTTAATATTTGCTTTAATTGATTTGAATGGTTTTAAACATTCGCAAGTGTGTAAAGTTGTATTTTGCACAGCACTGTTCTTCAATCAACCATAAAATTAAAACCACAAGTGCATAAGAGAGACAGACGGACAGATACTTTATTGATCCCAAGGGAAATAGAGGCATCCACTAGCATAGTAAAATGCAACAGTAAAAGTAAAATGCAATAAATAAAGATGTAATACAATATAAGGAGGTATATAAAGAAAACAATATACAAAATATACTAAAAAACTAAACTCAAAGATCTTGGAGTAATTACTTATTACTGAAGGGGTGATATATTAGACAGTCAGTTCTTACAGATATTTTGTTTAAAGCAGGAAAAAATGGGGATATATAAGAATCTGTGGTACTTTAACAAAAGCCAAATTGTGATGGCTAAAAGACCGGGTCAGAACATCTCCAAAACTAAACAATATAAATATAAAAATATAAACATGACCTACACACTATTATACTGGTGGTTTTAATGCTATGACTGATTGATGTATATTCCCTCACATGCTATGAGACCTCTAAGTCAGTGTTGGCTCATTTTGACCAGGCCAGCAGCCTCTGACATGCTGAACCTTTTCCGTCTAAAATTAGGAATGATATACTAAAATATGGATTTTGCACCAAACACTGCCTCCCAGCTCCTGTCTTGTTTTGCACCTGCTACATGATTGGATACATCTGTACACTATGGTAGATTAACTTGTACAGTCATCATGTTCATGCATCTCTGTGCATCAAAAGAGCATAAGTGATGCAACAAATAAACTGGAGTATTCCTTTAAAGCAGGCCAGTAAGATATTCCCCCCAGTATTAGTGTTAAGCCATTAAGGCTACTAACAGTTTAAATGTTCTTCTGAGGACCCTGTTTTATGCCAAATTAATGGAGAGTGCTTTATATTTCCATGTAAGCTACTGTGTTTCTGCTCTGTTTTTCTTTCAGTTTCCTGGAAATGTAACCAAAGCCAGTAGAAAGACTGTTACCAGGCACCGAGGTTACTGTGCTCATGCTGTTTTCCATTCATACAGTGCCTTGTGAAAGTATTCAGTATTGGGATTTTTTTTGTGTTTTGCTACCTCACAACCTGGCATTAAAATTGATTATTTGAGGGTTTGCATCATTTCATTTACAGAACCTGCCTACAACTTTGAAAATTTGATATTTTTTTTTATTGTGAAGTAAACAACAAAATAACCGAAAACGTCATTGTGCATAACTATTCACCTCCCTAAAGTCAATACTTTGCCTATTCCTCAAGGCAAAACTGCTCCAGCTCCTTCAAGTTAGATGGTTTCTGCTGGTGAACAGCCATCTTCAAGTCTGACCACAGATTCTCAGTTGGATTAAGGTCTGGGCTTTGACTAGGCCATTCCAATACATTTAAACATTTTCCCTTAAACCACTCGAGTCTTGCTTTAGCAGTACGCTTTGGGTCATTGTCCTGTAGGAACGTGAACCTCTGTCCCAGGCCCAAATCACTGAATCAGGTATTTAGCACTATCCATCTTCCCCTTGACCAGTTTCCCAGTCCCTGCTGGGGTAATGAGATGTATGACTGGAAAGTTCAGTTTTAGTCTCATCTGACGACAGCACCTTTCTCCATACATTTGGGGAGTCTCCTACATGTCTTTTGGCAAACTCAAAACAAGCCTTCCTATTATTGTCTGTGTGTAAAGGCTTTTTTCTGACCACTCTTCCATAAAACCCAGCTCTATGTAGTATATAGCTTATTGTGGTCATATGGACAGATATTCCAGTCTCTCCTTTGGAATTCTGCAGCTCCTTCAGGGTTACTTTTGGTCTCTATGCTGCCTCTATAATTAATGCCCTCCTTGCTTCGTGTGAGAGTTTTGGTGGACAGCCTTCTATTGACAGGTTTGTTGTGGTACTGTGCTCTTTCCATTTGATGATGCTCTGGGGTATCATCAGAGATTTGGAACTTCATGGTGGTGTTTTTTTAGTGGTGCCTCTTGCTTAGGAGTGTTACAGCCTCTGGGGCCTATCAGAAAAGGTGTCTATATACTGACAGATCATGTGATACATAGGGAAAAAAGTCCACCTGTGTGTGATGTTTGAAGGCAATTATTTTTTTTTTCTCTCAGTTTACTTCAACTTTTTGATATTTTGTGCAGATGCATCACATGATTTTAAGTCAGATTAAAATTAAAACATTTAAATACAGGTTGTAATGTAACAAAATGGGTAAAAAGCCAAAGGGGTGGGGGGTGGGGGGGTTGAATACTTTTACAAGGCACTGTATCAGTGAAAACTTTACATATGTTCAGAACAGTGACCGTCATAAACCATACAAAAGCCATAAAGAGGAGGCTGGTATTGTGGTCTCTCTGTGGCTAGCTGCTAAAAACAAGTCACACTAAAAATTGTAACAAATGTCATGATTTTTTTTCTTAGGTCCCTGAACTAACTGCCTAGCTAGTGTCTAAATGCATTCATGTCTTATGAAAACTAGGGAAATAGATTGGCAACATCGACAAATGCATTCAATAGCCATTACTATATGCCTGTCTGTACATGTAATCATCTTATGTCAATCTATTGTAGCTCCAGATTACCTTTTGTCATGCCAGTATTTTTAGATCACACTTTTTGATACTGAACATTTTATTTTGAAATACAAAAAATATTATACATTCCAAAAAAGATTTATTTATCTGCATTGTTCTATTTCTTTTTATTTTTAAAACTCACATAAAAAGACTGCCATGTACTATGTCATAACTGACTTGTAACAATCATAGATAATATATTTAATATGGCAAATAAATTATAGTCATTATATGTATTCATTGAAGAGTGTGTGTGTGTTTTTTTATATATAAAATGTATTAGCTAAAAAGAGAAATACAACTACAATGGCATGCAAACATGGTCAGAATTTCTTTTGCTTTGAACAGCTAAGTGAGTAGAAGAGAAAAAAAGGCTTAATGTTAAAGCAACATTATTCATATCATTATGTAATAAGTAAGTAGTTATACTCAATTTGACCCATTGTGTTATGCACAAACAGGAATTAGACACATTTTACCCATCCACACACAGTGATGCACACACACCAGGAGGCAGTGAGCACACATGCCTGGAGCGGTGGGCAGCCCTTTCCTCAGCACCCAGGGAGCAGCTGGCGACTTCAGTGCCTTGCTCAAGGCCACTTCAATCATGTCATATTCCAATCCCTGCCAGTTTGGGGGTTCATACCAGTGACCTTCCAATCACAAGGCTGATTCCATAACCACCAGGCCATGGCTATTCCAAAGAGAGTGCGCTCCCTGACCAGCAATGGAACCCAGGCCATGGTGGTGAGAGCGTTGAATCCTAACCACTTGACCACCAGGGGGATCACTTTAAAAATGGAGAGCTTTCCTGTTTGACTGCAAAAGATATCTAGACTGTAGTGGTAATGCAGACACACCTGTTCCATGAAAGTCATATTTGCGCAGAAGATCCTGTCTTAACATGCACAATATATTGTTTCAGACTATATTACTAATATTACGTATTTTACTCCAATCCCTGATACACAGAGGGCATTATGAGGGCATTATTAATATGATTACATGCTGGATCAATGACATCTGGGGAAATCCTGCCAATGAACATTTCACTTGTACAGGGAGGAATGGATTCAATTAAATACCAGCAAATTCTGGAAGCAAACATCGTACCATCAGTAATCAAAAAAGAAAGGGAAAAAAAACCAGCCGGAGCATGGCTTCTACAGCAGGATATTGTTCCTAAACACACCTTAAAATCTAAATCACACCTTAAAAGCACGTTAAATCACACCTTAAAAGCATTCTATGATCACTGATGATGGGCTAGAGGGTGACCAACATAAACTGTGCAGCAGTGGATAAGCTTCTGTTGCTGACTTTAAATCTACAAGGTGAACCAACCAAGTAGGAGGGTCTAATATATTGGACACTTAGTGGATACAATCTTTAAACACTCCACAGCTACCATGTCTGATCCACTCATACCAATGGAACACACACCAACACCATCTAAGCATGCAACATATTGGTTGCAGACCAACAAACAAAACTAACATTATGGAGATAGAATAGAGAACATCTGGTGTGACATCAGAAATGCTGTTTCTGAGGCTGTTCTGTTGTCTTGGGCTCCTTAACATAAGCCAGTGTGAGAAATGCCTTTAGTTGCTTAGAAGTTACCTTGGATTCCTTTGTGACCTCATAGGCTATTGCATTCCTTGCTCTTGGCATGAACTTTTTTCTTCAATGTGGTAATAATGGTCTTGAAATCTGCTCCATTTGACACAATCTGTCTGACTGTGGATTAGTGGAGTCCACATTCTTTCAAGATGGTTTGTAACCTTTTCCAGTCTGATTAGCAACAACTGTTCTTCTGCGCTCCTCAGAAAAAAACCTTTTATTTATATAATGATACACTTCCACATACATATTGTGAAAATCAGACTTTAATAGATTCTTGTTTAAATAAAACAGGGTGCCCACTCCAAACCTGTCTCCAATTGATTACAACCACATGACTCTAATTTCACATTTATATGATCAACAAATTGTAAAGGTTCACATACTTTTGCCTCTTGCAGGTATACCAAAATGGCCCATTTTACTCATAAATGTCCAAGTGTGATTTTTTTTTTTTTTTTTGTCTAAGTTAGTTTGATTTAGTTCTCCTTATCTAATCTTAGGACCTTTTTTTTATCACTTTTCGTGTTCACAACACACCTGATTCAAATAATAGACCATTAACAATGCTTTTCATAGTTGCAGATGGTGTGTTAAAGCAGGGCATCCTCTAAAATGTTCAGGGCAGGGGTGCCTCCAGGACCAGGGTTCAGAAACACTGGAATACACACACATTACTAATTTAAATTGGCCTTTAATATTTTGTCATCTGTCATATTCTCTAGCAGTGCATCCCTCAGCCTCACTGATTTGTCAAAATGCATTTTTATATTGTCTCATATTCATATTGGCTGCTAGCTATAACCACTTGTGTATAGGAAAAATAAATACTAATCCGAAATATTAAATACTAATAATAAATATTCACCTTCCTGACACAGTTGTCTAATGACAAGTGAAAACCCCAAAGTGTGTATTTTAATTTGGCTTAAATTTACTTCACGTTTACTTGTGTTGTTTTACGTATTATTAATTTATTTATCTGTTGCTTACAAGGACTAACACAAATCCACACCTGTTCCTCCCACCTTCAACATACATCACCAGAAAGGGTTTTTCTCGTCTTTAAACTGGAACTATGATACAGGAGACTTTTTCCGGACTGGCGGAAGCAAGATGACGTACCACAGGCGTTGCAGTGGTAACTGCAGTGGTAACTTGTTTTGGTCAGTGGGCCTCTTTAATAAAACTTGAACTCACCTAAAAAAATGTAAACTAAAGTAAATTAAATGGAAAAATTTGAATTTGTGTTCAAATTTCAGAATAAAATTCATGAAAGGTTTGGCATCCACACTGTGCATGATTGATTTCTAATAGGATTTCTGAGATGTAGTTTTTTAGTCCTTATAAGCAACAGATAAATGAATTAATAATAAATAAATAAATAAACCCTAGTAGGTAAATTTAAGCCAAATTCATATAAATATCTACATTGTAATTATTTACATCTGAAATGAAGAGAACTTCATTTTCAGCAGGATCTCCTGAAAATAGAATCTGGCGCGTGTGACTCTCCTAATACTTGTTTTCTTTTTTGGTGAATAAAAGTGAAACATTGTGGAGTTGAAAACACCTCTGCTGAACGCCTCGGCGGGTGAACGCAGCCCGTGTTTACAGTCGGTCACGTGCTCTTCAGTGACGACAGGCTTTTTAAGGGAGCTGTTGGTTCGGTGCTTTTCTGGAGCTGAATAAATCATGGGACAGTGCTGTTAATTTCGTGACGCTTCTAAGAGGTAGATATGATCATACTGAGCTCATGTGCTGCTGGTTGAGAGGAGAGGTTCTCCGAGGTTCTCTTGTTCTATGGTTCTGTTTCCTGGAGAGGAAAGTGGCTGGGTCCGTGTCCGCTCACTCGAACACTCTTCAGGAATCAAACTGAAACGAGCCATAAACGCGTGTTTTGACGTGTGGTGGGACTTAACTGCTGCACTTTTAGTCCTTTTATCACCAAAACATATCACTGATCCCTTCTGACCCACTTCACTTCTCATAGCTAATGTTAGCTTACCAGCTAATTTCACTGTCTCTGCTTCGGCTGAGTACTGCTGGTTATTATTATGGGTGGTCGTGTCTGCTGGTTATTATTATGGGTGGTCGTGTCTGCTGGTTATTATTATGGGTGGTCGTGTCTGCTGGTTATTATTGTGGGTGGTTGTGTCTGCTGGTTATTATTATGGGTGGTTGTGTCTGCTGGTTATTATTATGGGTGGTTGTGTCTGCTGGTTATTATTATGGGTGGTCTTGTCTGCTGGTGGTTGTTATGGGTGGTCGTGTCTGCTGGTGGTTATTATGGGTGGTCGTGTCTGCTGGTTATTATTATGGTTAGTCTTGTCTGCTGGTTATTATTATGGGTGGTGGTGTCTGTTGGTTATTATTATGGGTGGTCTTGTCTGCTGGTTATTGTTATGGGTGGTGGTGTCTGCTGGTTGTTATTATGGGTGGTCCTGTCTCCTGTTTGTTATTATTATGAGTGGTCGTGTCTCCTGGTTGCTATTATTATGGGTGGTCGTGTCTGCTGGTTATTTTTATGGGTAGTCATGTCTGCTGGTTATTGTGGCTGGTTGTGTCTGCTGGTTATTATTATGGCTGTAAGCTGACTTGTTAGGGTCACTTGTTTGTAGTTGGCTGGCTGGCTTGTTAGGATAACTTGGCTTTAGTTAGTATTAGGACTGAGCTGCACCCTCCACCTCACCCCACCTTACTATTTTTATAGTTGGCCTATTATGGTGTTATTGTTTTTTGTCAGTCTGTAGTTGTTAGTGTATTACATTTGTGTAAATATCCACACAGTTCATGATGGTGACAATGGCACAGTTTTGAAACGTGCTTTGTTAACTTTGTCACACGACAGCTCGTGATTGCTCAGTCACCTGACTGCTATTTCTCAAGTCTGTGTTAACTCTGTGTTGGTTTGGTCCCAACACAGCGTACCTAATGCCAAGCATACCCCAGCTGCTGGGGTACAAAACCCCCCAGCATTGAGCTGTGGAGCAGTGGAACTGCGTTCTTAGGAATGATGGTGCTCCATACAGTACTTTTGGGATCACATCCTGACCTGATTAATACTCCCAGCAGTGCTCCAAAATCTAGTAGAAAAAGTAGACAGTAACAAAAGCAGAACCTCTTTAATACCCTTGATTTAGAGAAACTGTAAATGAGGATGTTTTCCAATACTGTTGTCCATTTTGTGCATTTCATGTGGTAGTAGATGTGAAAGTTTAATAATATAACGTTGCACCTTAGTGTACAGAAGTTCACACTTGAGTGTATGCATTTTCTTTCCCTCTTTCCTATAGCTTTGAATCCCTGAAAAGATTTGAGTGGTGCATTGGAGTGTTCTCTGTTGGGATTGTTTACAGCAGACTCTGTCACAGACAGGGGAAATGTCCAGCACAGCCATGAAGAAAAAGGTAATTTCATCTGTGACCCATCATATTCAAAAGGGCCTGTTTTATTAGCTAGGTCTTTCGCAGTGTTCTTCTGCCTCAGATGAAAATTAAAATTAATGCTCCAAATGATGGATTGGCAATCCATCCATAACTGAAGAGCAGCTATTAACAACGTTTTGTTGTTCATGGCACAAATACCTCAGGTTCAAATCTGTGCAAATGATAATACCTACTGCAAGCACTGCCAAAATGCGCACAAGATGCCTGCAGTCAAAATGGGAAGTGCAAGTCATGTTATTTATGCAGTTTTCTTATCCCATGTGAGTTGATCATAAATCTCACAGACATTCTGTAGTTAAAATACTTTATTCCCCCTCCCAAGGTAACACTAATCCCATCTGAATAGGGCTTAAGAGCGATATGCTGTGCATACGGAAAGTTGTAACATAACATAAAATGTGCACTGTAGTTCTGTTGCTTTTGGTTGCACTACATTGTGCCTTATGTAAAAAGCACTTGCATCTGAAATACTCCTGAGACCTGCATTTTGAGGGGTGGTGCCTATCTGCATTGTATATAAAAAAATAAATATATATATATATATATATATATATATATATATATATATATATATATATATATATATATTCCATTATATGTGCACTTTAAGTCACAGACAAACATAGACTCTCTCATACCTCCATGTTTTCATCAATCCTTTGCTGGTGACATTGCATTTGCATTCCATTAGGATCTAATACCAGTTCCATTTTTGTGAAGCATTTAAGTCTAGTATACCTTCCTATTTATGTGTCTTGCTTCTCAGAAGGAATGTTGTTTTCGTTCAGGGTTCTTCAGTTCATCTGAGCACTGCAGTTCTCTCTTTAATTGAGCACACCATCTCTTATTTTTAGGTGTTGTTGATGGGAAAAAGTGGGTCAGGAAAGACCAGCATGAGATCAATCATCTTTGCCAATTACATTGCCAGAGACACTCGGCGACTGGGAGCCACAAGTAAGAGAACTTTACAAAAGTAGAATAAAAAAAGAGTCACAGTGCAATGAATGCCACTCATTTTGAGGTTCACTCCTGTTGCGTATGTGGATAACAACAACAACAACTAATTATTATTATTATTATTATAGCAATAATAATAACAGTAATAATAATATCAATAATCATAATAATAGTAATAATAATAACAACAACAACAACAACAATAAAAAAAACTGTTACAAGTCTGTTTAGCTGTACAGTGTGTGTAATCGTACGAGTAAACCATGACCAGTTTTTATTTGTGTTCATTCTAGTTACATGTAGAGTTGTCTATTTTAAGTGCAATATTATTGTTTATTTAAATGCTATAATTAAACAGCTTGGAAGTCACTCAGTTTAGCAACATATTTGTGTCCTGCCTAACCTGATTCACTAGGGGGTGCCCTTCCCCTGTATTCTCTGTGGCCAGCTTCACAGCAATGCATACAAAAACTGGGAGTGGTTTAAAATTATAATGCATTAATATTTTAACTTTTTTTGCTTTGTAAAGACATGCTTTCAGACACTTATTCCAGAGGTGATATCTGAATCATCAGTAAGGTATTTTATTCACTAGTTTGATTGATGGCCCATGTACGGCCTGTACTCAAAATACAAGACTAATTCCAGCTCCTGTAGTATGACCATGTGTGTAAATTTAACTGCCTTGTCATTTTTTTAAAGAAACGTGAACAACATGAGGTGAAGGTGTGGCACTAGTTTGTCTAGGCATGTGTCAGGCGTCTTTGAGATGGAGAACAGAAACATTAGCACTTGTGATCAAATTTGGCATATGGCAGTTTCAGTTTTGTAGCTGGTCCAGATGCAGCATTAAGACAGTTGCTGTCCTATCATACTAAACTATCAACTAAAACCAACTAGAGAATAATGATTAGCTCTGTATTTCCTTCAGTTGATGTGGAGCACTCCCATGTGCGTTTCCTGGGCAATCTGGTGCTAAACCTGTGGGATTGTGGTGGGTGAGTACATTGCCATTGAGTTGTTCTGGTAGATCCAGTTTTCAAACAGATTTACAGAATATAGTTTTGACTACTTATGCCCTGTTTTAGTTTGTCTTGTTTTATTTGACATTTTTTTGTCCCAGCCTGTTACATAGTTTAATCATAGCTGAATTGTTTTCCCTCTTTAGACAAGACACTTTCATGGAGAACTATTTCACCAGTCAAAGAGATAATATCTTCCGCAATGTGGAAGTGCTGATCTATGTGTTCGATGTGGAGAGCAGGGAGTTAGAGAAAGACATGCATTACTACCAGTCCTGTTTGGAAGCCATCCTTCAGAATTCATCTGACGCTAAGGTCTTCTGTCTTGTTCACAAAATGGACCTTGTTCAAGAGGATCAGAGAGACCTGGTAAGAAACGTCCTTTTTGTCTGTCAACAAATACATTGTCAAGATCCCCTTCTGTTCTGCCCACTCATACACCTCTGTTAATGTAGATATTTAAAGAACGTGAAGAGGACCTGAAGAGACTGTCTCGACCGCTGGCATGCACCTGCTTCAGGACCTCCATTTGGGATGAGACACTTTATAAGGTAAGCTAGCAAAATCTAGCACTCTCCTTTGATAGGCAATATCAGAATTGCTGTAAAGCTGACACTGCACAGTATTCATCGTCTGAGCTGTCAGCATCAGTTCTACATGAGCAGAGGAGATTCACACAACACACCATATTTCACCTGGAAAAATCTGTAACAGAACTTCTGACCAGTGTCCACTACAGGATTAGCTGAACCCAATAAATAAGCAGGATTTGTCAATTTTTTTGCAGAAAATAGAAGCAGATTAAGAAGCAAAAGCATTATACTGTGGGGGGGGGGTGATGCACAGTGATGCTCTTGTTTTGAGTTAAAGTTTGAGTAAATCTTGTGGACCCCTGTCCTTTAAAGTGATGGGTTTTCGTCCCTCTTTAGCACAAAACATTGTTGAACTCAAAGCACTGGCTGCGACAGTCAGATAATTCCCATGCAGAACTGCACTGTGGAGCTCAAAGTGTCATGAACAGTGTTTGTCAGCGGTGTGAGCAGTGATGGAGTTACTAGACTGATGACATTCAGCACTTGGAGCTGAGTTCAGCACTGCCTTCAGTGGGTTTCTGGAGGTGGTTGACTGAGGAATTGCAGTGTCTTCACATGGAACTGCAGCAACTTGCAAAGTATAGTACATATATACATACATTTAGTACATACAGTATCATCTGGCCAGCTCTAAATCAGCTAAATCAACTGTTGACTGATCACATATTTCGGCTGAAAGTCAGCCAATATAGCCGATAGATCTTTATATCTTTAATATTATGATGAAATATTTTGTTACTAATAAAAATAAAAGGAATAATAAGGAAAAATGAAATGCATTATTTTTTTTTCAAAGGGAAGTACCGTATTTTCTGGACTATAAGCCGCTACTTTTTTTCCACGCTTTAAACCACGCGTCTTATAATGAGGTGCAGTTTTTTCTTCTTATATATGTTATTTTCCAGGGTGTGGCTTATAGTCCGGAAAATACGATAAATTAGTTTAAGATTAGTCAACTAATTAATTAGTGGCAGCACTAAACTGCAGTGTGATCGGAACTGTGTACTGTCACACCCATGTATGCAGCTAATGTTATCTGAGACAGTGATTGTTTATCAAGATCCACAGTCTCTGTCAGTGTGGTTAATTTCCATGCTTCTCTGTCTCTCTGCAGGCATGGTCAAGCATTGTTTATCAGCTCATCCCAAATGTGCAGCAGCTGGAATCTAACTTGCGGAACTTTGCCCAGATCATCGAGGCAGATGAAGTGCTGCTTTTTGAAAGGGCCACATTCCTGGTAGGTTTGGAGAAAACAGACCACTGTCAATACCTATTTTAGTTTTCCTTACCACCTTTTGAGTGTTTTCTATAAGTGGCGGATGTGCAGCTTGATGTAATCCAGATTTTCAGTGCAGTAAGGAAATGAGGGTTTGAACAGCACCAGACAGCTCTGTTGTTTCCATTTCAAGATCAGATAAAAAAGCAGGGCTGGTGGTTTGATTTGGCAGAGAGTTGAAAATCACTATTCAGCAGCAGTTCCGCATAGTTCAGGTGATGAATGTATTAAGTCAAATTGTTTCTGCAGATTTTATGCATTTCATTTTCAAGCTAGCTTTATCTTCTCTAGTGATTACACTTTAGTATTATATAGTATTATATGTTTGTTACTGAAGGATACTATACAAAAAAAAGTCTTGTCAGATGTAATAGCATCCCATAGATAGTAATATAGAGATAGAAAGTATGATGCATTTCCACAGATTTTATATATTTGTTTTTGTTTGTTTACATGTACATGGTGTGCTCTGACAGCTGTGGTTTAATATTGTATAGATTCAGGCATTTTTCAAAATGGTACAAAAATAGTTATTTAATAAATAGCATTTTGACTGTAGACATACAAAAAGATGAATGGAATAAATTTGAATCGATTCTTGTATAATCTGCAATTGTTACTAACACTTCATGGACCTCAAATGTAGCTCACTCATTCACTCAATTTTGTGGGTATTTAAATGTTTTGGTGCCTTGTATCAACAACACTGCAGGTCCTTATTTTTACTGGATTACAATAAAATAAAGTAAAATTTATTCCTGAACTTTGTCAGCAGCACAAAAATGGCAGCCTCTTTTGTGTCTAGCCTTTAATGTAGTGGCTACAGCCTGTGCTCTGATTCTGCACAATGGCACAGACTTCACTTAATAGATTTGTGGAAATGTAAGGCCTACATCTACATCATTCTGTGTTAAATTATATAGCAGTTTTAAAATAAGAGCTTTAAAATCTTTATTGATGCACCACTGGTTTGTAATAGGGAGAGTAGCATTGAACTATGCATAATTTATTTGACACAAGCAATGGACAGATTAGCTTCTGCTTCAGATCCTGAGTTGAGTGGGCTTTTTTACCCACTTAATTTCTTAACATCTGGAAAATATTCACAGCACTTCACCTTGTTGTACATCTTATGTTACATTCATGATAAAGTGAGACATTTGTTTGAAATCTTCATATAAAATGTAAATAAGTATTCACAGCCTTTGCTCAGTATTTTGTTGAAGCACCGTTGGCAGCAATTACAGTCTCAAGTCTCTTTTTAAGTATAATCTTACAGGCTTGGCACACCTGCTTTTGAGACGTTTCCGTTCTTCTTTCTAGAATCAGATTGGGTGGGGAGTGTTGGTGCACAGCCAATTTTAAATATCTCCAGAGATACTCAAACAGGTTTAAGTCTGGGCTCTGACTGGGCCATTCAAGAACATTCACATAGTTGTCTTGAAGCCCTTCTTTTGTTATCTTGGTTGTGTGCATAGGGTCGTTGTTCTGTTGGAAGATTAGCATTCATCCCCCCAGTCTGAGGTCCAGAGTGCTCTGGAGCAGGTTATCATCAAAGATGTCTCTGTACATCGCCACACTCACCTTTCACTCAAGCTTACTAGAAAAACATCCCCACAGCATGATGCTGCCACCATGTTTCACTGTAGGAATGGTATTGGCTAGGTGATGAGCAGTGCCTGGTTTCTTCCAGACACGACACTTTGCATTCAGTCCAAAAAGTTGAATATTTTTTGTTTATAATGGTCTTGAAAGTCCTTTAGGTGCCTTTTGGCAAACTGTCATGTGCCTTTTACCGAGGAGTGGCTTCCATCTGGCCATTCTACCATATATTCCTGATTGGTGGAGTGTTACAGAAATGGTTGTCCTTCTGGGTGGTTCTCCTCTCTCCACAGAGCAATGTAGGAGCTCTGTCAGAGTGACCAAGGCCCTCCTACTACGATCACGATCAGTTTGGCCAGCTTACGGATGTTGGAGGACACTGCTCATTGGCACCTCCAACACAACAGACAGTTTTTCTGTACCCTTTCCCACATCTGTGTCTCGATACAAGCGTGTGTCTGAGGTCTACAGACAGTTCCTTAAACTTCAAGGCTTGGTTTGTGCTCTGACATGCACTGTCTACAATGTGACCTTATATGAAGAGGTGTGTGCCTTCCCAAATCACGTCCAATCGGCTGAATTTACCACAGTTGTCAAGTCAAGCTGTAAAAACATCTGAAGCATGATTAGTGGAAACAAGATGCACCTGAGCTCAATTTTGAGTGTCATGGCAAAGGCTGGGAATACTTATGTACATGTGTTTTGAATAAATGTTTTTTATTTCTATTAAATTTGCAAAGATTTCAAACAAATGTCTCACATGGTCATCATGGGGTATTGTGTATAGGATGTTGAGGGGGGAAAATTAATTAAATCCATTTTGGAATAAGGCTGTAACATGTAACAAAATGTGGAAAAAGTGGCGCGCTGTGCAAATGCACCAAATGCATTGTAAGTTCAATTTAGGCAGTGATTAATTCTTTTTAATTGCATTCAGAGACTGGAGCCTTGGTGAGGTCAGAATATTGGATGTTCACCACACCACCTTCTCCTCAACTCCCTATATTACTCCAAAAGTATTCTTTGGAGTACCATCATAACAGAGCACACAGTTCCAGAACTCATTCATTAGAAGGGTTGTCCACAAACATTTGGATAAATACAAACTACATTCTAAGTACTGAAGTACTAAGTACTTTTAGTTTTTCAGACAAATACTTTGGTATTTGTATTTTTACAGAAAATGCAGTTACCAAGAGAAATAATTTTAAACAAAGTAGAGATTACAGTCACTGTATTTTTATATTACTTTAGATAATATTTGACATTTTATTACTGGACTGTATTAGGTTTATACAGTATAGAATATATAGTGCCAAACCACCTATCAGCTATCTAAATTTGTTGTTGACTTTAATAAAATCAAGTTGTTCTTTAATATTTCTCAGGTGATCTCACACTATCAGTGCAAGGAACAACGGGATGCTCATCGCTTTGAGAAGATCAGCAACATTATTAAACAGTTCAAACTAAGCTGCAGGTAATCCCTCCGCCTCCTTTGAGATATAGTTTAGAAACACAATGCTGTTTTTTGGAACCAACACAATCCGTCATTGTCTTGTATTCCACAGTAAGTTGGCTGCCTCTTTCCAGAGCATGGAAGTGCGCAACTCCAACTTCGCAGCCTTCATTGATGTATTCACCTCCAACACCTATGTCATGGTGATCATGTCTGACCCCTCCATACGTAAGAACTACTCAGTTGGCTTATAATTTTGTGTGTGTGCGTGTGTGTCGTATTTGAGCACTTAAAAAAAAAATTGGAGACATTTCAAGTAGTTCCAGTATTTGGTGTCGCTAGTTTGAGATGGTGAGGTTCTTCCTATAATAACAGACTTTTACCCCCTTTCCTCTTTTCTTCTGCTCTTTAGCATCTGCTGCCACCCTCATCAACATTCGTAATGCCAGGAAGCATTTTGAGAAGCTGGAGAGGGTGGATGGCCCCAAGCACAGCTTGCACATGCGCATGCGCTAGACATCTGACCCTTCCTACATGAGTTCTCATTCCTCAGGTCAGACCATTAGTACACGATTTAAGCAAACTTGTTGTACCTATTAGTAGTAGAAAATTATTGTTCCAACAGAGCTCAGAAAGTAAGAGGTTTTAAACACAACTGGAATTGGAATGTTGGCACCAGTTTCTCTCTTTGTGGCTGTCAGAGTTTGATTTTCAGACAGCACGTTTAATTTCTCCTACTGTGCATAGCAATTTCTTAGCTGGTCAAAATACACGGTCCAGTAAGATTCCTTGGTAAATGTTATGTTTTAAGTAATAATTTGTGAAAGCTCTGGTATTATTCTTAGATTCCCTTTGCATTACTATCCAGTGCTGAACTTTGCTTTGAATTTATATCAAATTCCATGCTTACACATGCATCCGTCAATTTTTGATCACTTTCATTTGCCAAAGGTATGCTTTGATGTATCATTTATTGATCTGAATTTGGGGTGGGCGATATGTTAAAAATGTTATATCGCAATATTTAAAGATGTTTTCCCAACGCACAATATATATCATCATCTCACTTTTTTGTAAAGTGAAATGTTTTGGGATGTTATTTGTTACATTTCTGATAAGTAGCACTTATCAAAATCTTTATTGTTAGAATTTTTAATTTGTCGGTTGGTGTCTTTGCATAAAGCGCCACCATGCATAGGCATTTCCAGGAAATGGACTACAACTGCAGCATTCCTAACAGGTTTAGATCAATATAAATTTTGCAATTCATTGCATTCATTGCAAAAATTCATTGAGAGTCTTAGAGTCTCAACTCAGCCTCCTAGAATATGGATGAACAGAGGAGAGGTGGAGAATCCAAAGTCTCTGAAGTCCAGTGTGAAGGTTCAGCATTCTGTGATGTCATCTGCTGGTGTTGGTCTGCTGACAAGCTTTATAGAGATGCCAATTTCCTTTATCAGCAGGACTTGGTATCTGTCCACAATGGCCAAACTTTATGTATATTTTATAAAATATTCTAATCATTGAGAAACTGGATTTCTAATTTCGATAAGCTATTCGCCATACTGATCAAAAGTAAAAGAAAATATGCACAAAATATTTCACTTTACATTTAATACATTTGTATCACATATTTTAGGCATATTTTGTTTCACTTTTGATTAGTTATCAGTTTTAATCATTATACTTATATAATGTATATATACATTATGTACATAATACTCTCATTCCCTGAGATGTTATAACAAATGTTTATATATAAACGTTTTGGTAATTCCTGCATTTGCCATTGTAATCCAGAAGATCGTTAAAACGTCTTTGGTTGTTTCTCATTCAGTTTTTCTGCTTCTCATTCTCTACAGGGCCTGTGTGACAGAGGAATGGCACCCTGGGAATTTCCTTGTATCTGCTGACTTCACTGCATCCAGGGTGTTTTCTAGAGACTCTTCATCACTCTATAAAATCAAAGTCATTGTCCTGGCTTTGTACCTGGAACTCTTGAACATAAAGGCAGTTGGCATCGAATTGGGCATAAACACATAATCAAGTGGGTGGGATGGAGGGTTTTGGGATGTAAAGATAAAAAATAAACTTCAGGGGAAGCACATTTAAACATCCCCTTAACACATAATTAGTGCCATACAGTAACCTGTATTCAAGCCCTTCACACAGAAAAAAAAACATATTGATTGTTTTTGTGTTGTTTTTTTCCTGTTGATTTTGCATTGTTTAAGTGGTGTGTGCGGCCACTTTCGGCAGTAAAGGCTGTTATTAGAAATATACAGAATCTAGGACGACGGTCACACATGTTAAAAGAAATCTGCAAGGCTACACTGTTGTTAAAAATGTGGTCAAGGTCCTTCTCAACTGAAGCACATGGTCACATCTCTTCTTTTATATACACAAAGGATATACTGTTTGTATTTCCCTATTTATTATCTTGGTGATTGCAAAACAAATAAAATCAAAGGAAGTATGAATGTCCTCAGAAATGAAACGCCGTTCTCTGTATTCCCTGGATCCATGTTTGCTTCTAAATATGGCCATGAATGCTGCATTTATATTTGGTAAGTGCAGTTTAGTTGACATTTTAACTGCAACAGCACTGGCTGTCCTTAAGAGACCATTGAAAAAACATGTGCACTCCTGTGAAATCTGACTTGGATCTGAATCTGTTTTTCTAAGCTTTTCAACATAATTTTGTGAAAATATGTCTGATAATGGTAACAAGTGTGATGTTTTTATTGGACTTCACATGAATAAAAATGATAGATCAAGGCCCTGTCTGAGCTGCTTGAGTCAAAGGCCTTGGAATACTGACTCTTCAGGCAAAACTCATCCCACTGCTCTTAATTGATAATGATGAATGGTGGAATTCAGGCATTTAAACCAAGTGCAGAAAGCAGGATGTTCAGCTTTGTTGGGGTCATCCAACATATTTTTCCCAGTGCTGTTGGATATCATTAATTTACTGACTTTGGTTGTTGTCCAAATAAACTGCACTTTGGTTTTCTGTCTATTGGGTAAATACTCTGTTTTTCCAGATATGAATTTAGCCTAGTCCTAGGATAAGTCACATTATGTGTAATTGAAATTGGAATCCTACCCAGGCATTCATTGAAATTCTTTTAATTTTTTAAATCTTCCTCAAGTCCCACGTACTCCTGAGTCTTGACCATCCCAGTCAGTAATCCGCCACCGCCTGCAACCAAGATCTAATAAGCCTTATTCGTCTAATCACGTACTTCCAAAGGCAGTAATTTTCTGGATATGGTGGGGTTGATGAGGGGTTTGAACCTGACATTTGCAGGAAGCACTGCTGTCTAAACAGGCATCAAAATACACTCATTGACAACTTAATGTACCAAAAAGAGTTAAAACTAAATGATAGTTTTTTTGTTGTTGTTGTCGACAGGAGCCTCTAATCCCTGCTGGGTAGCCTCTGCAAAAAGAAAAAAAATCAGTTGCAAGCCCTACCAACACATGTGGCTGCAGGATGTCCTGCACATACCACTGAGCTGTTAGTATCCCGCATATCACTGCTAGGTGACCGATTGTCATATGTGATGGCTCCCCACCAGCAGAAGCAGCAGAGTGAATCTGGATTTGTCACTAAAGATGATGCAGTTCCTTTCAGAGCAAAGGTGACGGTGGCTTGGTCCTAATTGCCTGCTGAGAACATTGTTGATTTGACCATCCTGCTTTTCTCAGTCCACTGATGTGCACCATCTTGAACATCTCAAACAGTCTCCAGTCTCTCACTACGTGGTACAAGTGTCTTCTAAGAGCTTTTTTATAGGTCAGTGGTGGTAAGTGTGAGTGGTAAGTGTGATTACCCCAGACCATACTTTTATACATCATTTGCATATCTTCCTGATGTATATCTGCCTGCCATGTTTTGCAGCACTTTAGATTTAAATGTATAAACAAAGATGTGTAGTTTTTGTTTAGGATATTAACAAACATACTGTCTTTCAACATTAGTGTTGTTCCATATGGGTAGCACGGTGGCTTAGTGGCTAGCCCATTTGCCTCCCGGCATTGTGGTCTTGGGTTCAAGGCCCTACCTGGGTGGAGTTTCCATGTTCTCTGTGTTCCTGGGCTCGAGGACTCTGGTTTCGTTCCATATTCTAAAAACATGGATATTGGGTGAGTCTATGCGTGTCTATATACCCACATATGGAATTGCACGCTGTCCCCCCAGTGCTCGATGCACTTCACAGTTTTCCGGTTTCCTGCTCCAACACACCTGATTTAACTCACCTGTTAATTGCTAAGCTTCTTAGGTCTGTTAATGTAGGGAAATCAGCAAAGTGTGCTGGACTCTGGTCCCCATTGCCCATCCCTGATCCAGGTGGATGGTTGTTTCCGGTAGGAAGTACATTGCGTGTGATTGGCTGCTCCTCCCTAGTATCAGAATTATCTGTATTTTTGCCAGATAAATGAACAAATGTTGATTGTGTGCTTATTCAATGTCCATCTTGTTGGCCCTTGTAAATTTGCTTGTGCTTGCGTCTTTTTCCCTGTCTTTGTTTTGAGTTCACTGAAATGGGCATTTCAGTGGAAGAAACTGACAAATGACTTTTTGTTCTTCTTGGACAGCTCCAACTCTGAGCTGTGTAAACAAAACTGCACATGGAACAGATACTTTTGATTGCAATCAACGAATAAATTAGGCATTTGAAAGAGCCCCACAGCCCCAATCACAGTGCAGACCTGCAGATGCAGAGCTTTTGGAAAAGTATGACTAACTTTTATTTTAAGAACTTCAAACGTTATGGCTGATTGAGAAATATGGAATCCTCAAATGGATGTGATGCTACAATCTGCAGGTCTTGAAACACTCATTATAACTGTGTGCATTCCAACACAAAAACAAAAGAAAAACAGGATATCACACAGCTGCACTCCGGTTGACCCAGGTCACCGTTAAATTCTTAGAAAGTGCTATAATTCTGCTCTTAAATTTGTAAAAAGTTGTTTGGAATGGCGTATCTCGGAGCACTATCAATAGTTCATATGAAAACAGCTCGGACATTCTGAATGTCTAGGGACTGAGAGGACAGAAACAAAATAAATATAACTGCATCCTGTTCATTTAATGGTGAGAGCTGCCACACATGCACAATGCATGATCGGGTTTATGCAAACTTTATGCAAATGAAATGCTGCACTGCATCTAGCCAATCAAGTAAGAGTAGGTTGGTAATAGCATCACACACACAACAAGCGCCTTTCAAATATTGAAAATGATAGTGGCAGTGCCTGGATTTCCAGAGCTAAATTAATATTAACATTGATTAATTTTTTTTTTTTTTTATTAAGAACACAATGTAACGTAAGTTATTTTGTAGTTAAAATGCAAGTATTTCCTTGTATTTTTGCAAAGGGGACAAAATTAGTAAATGAGTAGTGTGGTATGCATGGTAATATTATAATTCTCTCTGTAATTTTGGTAATTAGTAGAGTCAGGGAGAGCTATAGCACTGAAAACATTGAAGCTTGAACACAGGAGCTTCACTGGAGATAATTCCAAGATAGCAGAGTGCTCCAATCCAATCTGGATTTCCTCCATCAGATCTGCGTAATAATCACATCTGTTGCATCTGACCCTGCTCTATTGCAGGGTTATGTCACAATTCTAACTCGCATAAGGATCTGTTTTACCAATGGTAAATAATGGTACTGCAGTGCATTTCAGAGTAAAAAACAATAAAACAAAGCCCTGCTATTTCCCTGCTTCAGCAAATACAACCCAGGCTTGGTCAAGCAGATTTCTTCTTAACAGCATCCAGAGATTCAGCCTTTTCTCTCTTGATAGGTACTTGTTCTTGCTCTTGTCATTTCAAGACTTGACTATTGAAACCTCCTTCTGGTAGGTCTTCTGTAATAGCAAAGCACTTTTGTAAGTCACTCTGGATAAGACCCCCGACCAAATGCTCTAAATATAAATGTAAATGTAGTCAGGGGCATGTGCAGATGATATAAAGACCTGGGTGCTCAGCCCAAAAACATTGGGGAGTGTGTTCCTTTTGATAAACTAAAATTCAAACAAGGCATATTTTACCAAACTAAAGGATGTAATATGTTTGTCAGAAGTGATTTTCGATCTGTTTACCACGTGGATGTGTCACAGTAGCATTTTTAAATAGAAGTAATATTTTAGATTTTTTTAACAGTTTTCACACTTTATATCTGTTTGTTGTAATATCAATACATATCGAAAAGATTTTTCCTTTCAGTAGTAAATGTTAGCCAATGGCCTTTAGTTTTACAAATAGATACTCTTATTGAAAAAACAAATAAACAAAAAAAAAAACCTGTGATTTGTCCCAGTTGAGTAATAGAGTTATAGAGTTATAAATCAGTGGAGCATCAGCATGATTCTGAATGGTGTTAGTTTAACACGAACTGTAAACTTCAGAAAAGTGCTTTTTGAATAACATTTTGAACAATAGCAACCAAATCACTTGTAGTTTGTAGATTCTGCACATGTCAATTTTCTGGCTTGAAACTCAAAATCTTTTGTAGTGTAATATGATAAAGCATTGGCAATTGAAATTGAGTTTATGTTTTGTATTAACAGAGTTTAATCATTAACAGAGTAGGTCTGTATTTGACCTCCCTTCTACAGCTGCTTTCTCTGCTCCTTGAAGCCAAGACCAAGTAGTCACACATTGCATGTGATCCAAGCACGCTACCCCCCCTCAACCCCGTCAAACACACACACACACACACACACACACACACACACACACACACACACACACACACACACACACACACACACACAAAAAAAAGCACTATTTAACCATTTCAGAGTTCTCACCAGTGTTTCAGATCACTCACAATGACTGACAGTGAATATAAGGTTTGGGACAACCAACTAATGTCCTGTGTCTGCCTTTCAGGGATCCAGAACAAGTATATCTAATAACTTGCTCTTAGTTGTTTGACGATTGGTGGTTGTCTTTACCCGCAGCAGTGTTCTGGCAATAAAGCACATGTTTTTTCCCCAGAAAATCAAAGCATCACAAACACAGATAAAATAACAAAAAGGGCATTCACACCAGTAAAGTCCACAGGAAGCTGTAGCAAGCCACTTACCCCAGAGACACAACAGATGCAAAACATGATGGACATGGATTATGTATTATACTCTATATAATACTATATAATGGGATATTAATATCCCCTTATATTTGAATACAGTGCCTTGCAAAATTATCCCCCATCCTTGGCATTTTTTACCTCATAACCTGGAATTGACTATTTGAGGGTTTGCATAATTTCATTTACAGAACATGCCTACAACACTGAACTGATTAGATTTTATATTGTAAAGCAAACAACAAATAGAAAAACCTCAATGTTATAACTGTAACTATAAGCCCTTTTTTGTAGCAATACAGCTGCAAGTTGCTCTGGATTAGTCTCTATGAGGTTGCCACATCCTACCACTGGTATTTTTGCCCATTCCTCAAGGCAAAGCTGCTGCAGCTCCTTGAGTTTAGATGGTTTCAGCTGTTAAACAGCCATCTTCAAGTCTGACCACAGATTCTCAAATGGATTAAGGTCTGGGCTTTGACTAGGCCATTCCAATACATTTACACATTTCCCCTTAAAGCACTCGAGTGTTGCTTCAGTAGTAGCTTTGGGTTGTTTTCCTATAGGAAGGTCAACCTCCGTCCCAGGTTCAAATCACTGATAGACCAAAACAGGTTTTGCTGAAGAATATCCCTTTATTTAGCACCATCCATCTTCCCCTTGACTCAGAACAGTTACCCAGTCCCTGCTGCTGAAAAACATCCCTACAGGATGATGCTGCCAACACCATGTTTCACTGTGGGGATGGTGTTCTTTGGTTGATGAGAGGTGTTGGTTTTGCACCAGACATACCTTTTTCCTTGGTGGCCAAAAAGTTCAGTTGTGATCTCATCTGACCAGAGCTCCTTCCTCCATGCATTTTGGGGAGTCTTCTTATTTTAGTCTGAAAGTAGAGGCTTTTTTTGGCCACTCTTCCATAAAGTTAGCTGTATGGAGTATATTTATTGTGAACAGAAACTCCATTGTCTGCTTGGGAACGCTGCAGCTTCTTCAGTGTTACCTCTGGTGTCTGTGCTGCCTCTCTGACCACATTTACATTTACATTTATGGCATTTAGCAGAATCCCTTATCCAGAGCGACTAACAAAAGTGCTGGTTTATTTAAGTAAGGTTGTAATGCAACAAAATAGGTAAAGACATGGCACCGTACAAGGCACTGTATAAATGACTGCATTTAGTCCATCTTTTCAGGAACCTGTTTAGCTGTGGCATTGTAAAGACTGTGTGGGGTTGTTTGCATTGTGAGATATTTGTTACTTATTTATTAGATATTTTACGAGGAACCTTTGACTTTTTTGGCCCAGAATGGATTTTCCAACTGCCCTGGCTGTCAGGGGTCAAAAGTCAGCCTCAGTGGTAATGATCTCTCCTCTGCATGAGCTTTTGATTTTCATCATTTCCTGTCCCCTGAGCAATGATGTAGAAATGACCCCACAAGCCGTTCTGCAGCCGGCTGTGGCGCAGCGCCGGCAACATCTGGAGACTGTCCAGGAATCCAGTTAGAATTTCATTCCCGCTCTTCATCAGAGTCCACTCCTCTGCATTGTTCCCCTTCTGTGTGTCTGTATCAATTGTACAATTTTTGAGATATCAAAGAAACGTGGGTTTCTATACAGCTGATAAGTGCAATAGTATTTGTAGAGTAAACATCCGAACAAAACTATTATGGCCAAAACACAGCATTAGGAATGCTCAGAAACTTATCTACAGGCCACATGTTTTAAGTTACACATCCCGAATTTGGAATAATCTTATAACTAATAGCATAGTTTTATGCTTTATACTTTTTGATCCAATTGAACAATTTACCATAGTGCATAGTTGTTGCCCCACATTTTAGGCAACAGCTTAGAAACCAAATATTATAGTTATAGCAACACTTTAGTAAATAACTAGCAATCCCCAATTAATACCTTATCAACCAACACCTGTAGCATGGGTAGTCAATCTAGGGCCTGGAGTGCCAGTTTTCCCCACAATTTGCTGATTTCCCTGCTCAACAGACCTACTAAACCTACCAATTAACAGATGAGTTGAATCAGGTGTGCTTTATTAGGAAAAAAATAAAAAAATAAATTGGGCCAGAACCTAGCACTCCAGCACCGAGATTGCCTACATCTGAGCTATACCATACACAACACACAACACAACAGGCATGCCTGAGGAACCAACCGCTTTGGACTGCAGTTTCTAAAAACTCTCCATTGGATTGAACGTTGCACTTTGACTTGTCCATTCTCCCTTTTTTCATCCACTCTCGTGTTGCTTTGGCATCACTGTCCTACTGAATGGTGAAGTTTCCCCCAGGCTGTAGTGTTGTATTTTTTTAGTAATCAGATGTTGCATTTTGTTCTAAGTGCTCCATTTTTGTCTCATCTGACAACATAACTTTCTGCTAAACTGTAGATGTGCTTTGATGTGGGGATTTTCTACATAGAAAAGCTTCTTTCTCACCGTCCTCTCAGACAGGACAGTTGTATGCAGAACTCTTAATAACATTATCTGGTACAACTTAGATACTTGAATTAAGGGGGACTTTCATCCAAAGAAGGTGAACTTCTTGTTATTCACAAGAGGAGGCCAATTGTAAGCCAGCTGGGTTCTCATTAGGACAGTATAACTAGTATGACTGTAATTATGACTAAGTAATGCATGCATTCTAGCATATCATATTCTCTTTTCTAGGCAGCACAGAATGAGCAGCTTAATCTACATTTAAAAATGTCAGTAAAATGTGGCACAACCTGCTGGGGACAAATGGTTATACCATTATAAATTCTATGATGACCCATGTGGCATTTGGCTAAGTATATGTGGACATCAATACATCATTCATATTTGTTTGTTAAGAATATGAAGTTTTAGTACAGCTTTTAGTCTTCTAATACAGCTGTACAATAGATTTTGCAGTTGTTGTGGAGATTTGCACCCTTCAAGTAACAAGATCATTAGTTGGGTTAAGTAGCTATGTTAGATGTTAGATGAAGATTAACCCATAATATCAGAGCATATACAAAATATGGAAAAATGGGTGCAAATAATTAAATGGCCACAAGGGGGACCTAATGATTAAATCAAATTTGAACAGAACATGTCAGGTGGTGGTCATATATTTGTGTGCAACTGCATAACCACAGAAACCCAAACCCAAGTACCAACAGCCAGCTCAAATTGTTATCTTTCCCTCCAGTGACTGTTTGGAGCTTGATAGTGAGTTTTAGGGGATAGGATAGAGGATTTATGCAATTCAACACAAAATAGTCCTGTGCCTTTGTGTGGCCCATGACATTCATTGTTATTGTGAAGTTTCCACTTTACAGTAACAGCACTTACAGTTCACAAGGGCAGCTCTAGCAGAGCTGAAACTTTACATGTTGGTATGAGTATGGCTGAAAGAAAACCTTAGAAGGATATCATCATGGAGTCTATGCAGAATTGTTGTGTTTGCATGATTAAATTGAAAATAAGAAAATAGAAAATAATTGAAATTAATCATATAAATCCAAAAACTCTTCAGGTGACAGACTAAAGCAACATCTACACCAATGTGACCTTCATGGAAAAGTAATTAGAAGAAAACTTAAAAATCTTAACCATTAAGGAGACCTAAAACTGAACTGTTTTGAAGCTGCACCACCACCCCAGGAGGTGTTACCAAGCATTGTTTGTTATTTTGTTTGTTATAAAATAAATAAATAAAAATAAAAAGTATTCTTGCTTAAAATACAGGACATGCCAGAAGTAAATTGATGTACATCACTTATGAAATGTTTCTTTAGAGGAAGGCTTGGGAACACCTTGTAACACTTGTGAGGTGTTATAAATGCCCACACAACCATGATTCATGTTGCTGTTTACTGCACCTTATTTATTATTGTTATTTTATTTCATATATATATATATATATATATATATATATATATATGTATATATATATATATATAATGTGTGTGTGTGTGTGTGTGTTTTTGTGTGTGTGTGAGTGTGTGAGAGAGAGAGAAAGAGTGTAATTGGGACCTTGAGTATATTTGTAACAACTATGCTCACATCACTGTATGATGAACTATCAGCAGCTGTCCCGAGTTCAGAAAACAGTTAATTACTGAAATCCCAGTTTAAATGCCAAAAGAGCCTTCCAGAGCCCCCCAAGAGCTCAACTGGTATGTAGACTCTGACTAATCAGCAAAAGTGGGCAGGTCTGATGACATTACTGACCCAGATATTGAGTTATAGAGAAAAATGAAAAGGAAGGGGATGTTTCCTTTTTCTTTGTTCACACAGTGTTCAGAATAAAAGTCCTGAGATGCTATAATACTAATACATGCATAAATGACAAAATTAGAAAAGGACATTTAGGGTTTTTTTTAAGTTTTTTTTTTTTTTTTTGGACTAATGTCAAGCATTGTTATTATAATTATTATTATACGTAACCTTATTAATAAAATCACTGCAAATAACTAATCAGAATTTGTGCACTTTCTGCTCAAAAACACTCTGTAAGGTGTTATTTGCCACCAAAAAATTGTATGTGCCAATAAATTAATACAAATAAACGTTAAATTCTATAAAATATTTACTTTATCTTTACTTTATATTTATCTTTCCTGATTTTCTTAGCCAAAAATGTCAACTTATGATTCATAGTTCTTGTACTTGGTAATCTGTGGTGGTTTGTGAAATCACTGAATATTGTTGCAGCTAAAGTCTTTTTTTTAAATGCTGTAATCACTTTTAATTCTGAAACAGTGTGACTAGTTCAGGAGAATGTACCAAAATAGTGGGATCTTACTTTGAGAAGAAAAGTAAAGCCTTCTTCCCTAGACAGACTTTTGAAAAATAACTTTTGAAAAATAAAAAAGGCTTGCAAAACCCATGGTAATAAAGCATGAAGACATTTTGTTCCTCAAGTTTCCATTCAACTAATGATTAAAGTGCCATGAAAACAATTCCCTCATCTCATTAATTTTTGCATGTTGGCCAAAACATGGTCAAATTCACACAAATATGTCAATTCTGTTAATATTTACACTGATGAAGATACATTTGAGTATTCTAGGATCTAACAATATTCTAGGAAATAACAATATCTGGCATGTGTGACGTTCTCCTATGAGTGCATTTAACTTTTTTTCACTAATTTAAAAAAATATTCTAAAGGTCAAAGAAATGTGTCATCTTGAACTTTATGCTTTTTGCAAGTCAATTAATCTTCCTTGGTAAATGTTATTGGGTTTTTAAAGTCTTCTCAGCTATACATTTCCCCAAAGTACAGTAAGTCTCAGAGGCTATGCATTTAAAAAGTGTGGTCTCCCTTTTTCAGTATGATTACTTGATCTTCAGAATAATTGCAAGATTACTGATACAAATGATTGTGACAGCCATTCCATATGTTTGCTCTCTCCAATTCCAGCCCATACCGGAATAACTGTTTGCCAATTTTTTTTTTATTTATTTTTTTTTTTTTTATGCAGTGTTGATTATGTTCTTCCATTGAATTCAGTTGTAGCTAATGGGAAAAAAAGGTTGCACTGCTGCTGAAACATCGGATGCATACTCGTGACTAATTATTCAACCCCCATTGCCTCTGTGCCACCAGGAAGAAGAGTATTTCTGTCTTTGTGTGTATTTCTGGTGCTTTGAACGTTTGCTCGTGACGCAAATCCGCCTGGGAAAAGACAGAACCTACAGTGTATAAAAGCCCTCCAGTGAAAATGTTATCTTGCCCGAATATCTTGGCAAATCATATCAAACCACACCGTATCTCATGAAGCAATGATTGGGTTTAAGGGCTTTGAGTATGCTTGTGTGTCATATGCAGTACTGATGTGGCTTTCCCTTGCATTTAAATGCTTTGCTGTGGATTGGGTTGCATTCTTGTGGACTGTTTTTATGTCTATGGCTAACACCAGGGTCAGGAGTTGGGAACAAGGCCTGGATGATGTGCAGGCGCACAGACCAAGATTGATGCTTTTTGTGGGTTTTTTTTGTATTTGTTTTACCTCATTAGTGAGATTCTACTGATGAAGTGCATAATGCTGAACTCTGGGCAGTTTCAGACTGCTGAAAACACTCGCAGTAATGACTATGGACAGTACAAGGCACTGTGCAGTCATTTATGCATTTTGATACCCTTTTTTGTCATAAATATAGCTCAGACTCTGTGGTTAGTGGCACCATTAAGGGGTGTTTATTTGAATAGATTGAGGAGGCTAAGATTATTGATTTCTGGACTGAAAATGTCAGTCTCATTTAGAGGTTTGTGTGGTGACAAGCAAGAAATTAACATTACTGAAGTGTTTCTTTGGGGCTGGACGGGGCTGGTTTAATAGTTCCTGTGGCCAAAGATTAGCTGGGAAAATGTAATGCAATGAGGTTGATTTGTCAATTTATTGTCAAAAACCTCATCTCATGAAAGATGAAAACATCTCTGAATCCAAAATGCTCAGCCGAGAGCCAACCGCAAATCACAGCATGTTAGTAGAACATGATGTGTGGATATAATGTGCACTTTAAGGAAGATTTTTGGGGAAGATTTTTGGCTTTGTTTGCTGATGTGAGAAAATGCTGCTTTATTTCTGGTTTACCCACTGTGAAAATAAAATCTAATAAACCAATGATAAGATCGGTTTTTCCAAATTGGAAATGGCACATCAACAGTGCAGAATTGTCCTACTGCTAAAAGGAAAATCAATTTGACAAAAGGTCTTTCCTAATTCTCTTAGCAAAATGTCAACTTGTGATTCCATATTTCTTGTACTTGGTAATCTTTGGCAGTTTGTCAAACCACTGAATGTTGTTGCAACTTTCTTTAATGCTGTAAACACTTTTAATTCTGAAATGGTGTTACTAGTTCAGGAGGATGCAGAAGAGTGAGATCAAGATGGAGATGGAGATGCATAGCCTGTACTAAAAAAGTAGTGTGATATTAATCTGAAGAGAAAAGCAAAGCTTTCTTCCCTAAATAGACTTTTGAAAAATAACTTTTGAAAAATAAAAAAGGCCTGTAAGACTATGGTAATAAACATGAAGACATTTTGTTCCTCAAGTTTCCATTCAAGTCATGATTAAAGTGTCATCAAAAGTATGATCATCTCATCGTTTTTTGCATGTTGGCCTATATATGAATTCAAACAAATACATACATCTTTAATGAAGATACATTTGAGTGTCATAGGATCTCCTGAAAATAACAATATCTAGCATGTGTGGCTTTCTCCTATCAGTGCATTTTGAATTTTTTGGCAAATGAAAGTACTTCAGTCTACCCTTGCAATCCTGCTATGCCTACCATTGTTCTTTAGTGTTCTCTTGATAGTGCACTCATAATCATTACCATTAACCAATGTGAGAAAGTTGACCAAGTTTCCTTGGATTCCTTTGTGACCTCAGGAACTGCTCTCTGTGTGATCATTGGATGACAAATCCTGGGGATGGTAATAATGTTCTTGAATTTCTTTAATTTGTACACAGTCTGTCTGACTGTGGATTGAACCAAACTTTTTGCATGTTTTTTTTAAACATTTCCAGCCTGATGAGCATTAAAGAATTGAACGGCAGAGGATATTATTAATCTAAGTGCAGAGTTGGGTAATATACTGAAAGTAAATTCTGCCCCAGGATTTTGTTCCAACTGTCTGTACAGCTCCGCTGCACATTTGTTATGACTGGGCAGTCATAACAAAATCCTGGGGCAATTTTTTACTTCCTGGAGATTACCCACCTCTGTAATTAGATTATTAAGATTATTGATTATTATTGCCATAGATTATTATTTTAGTTATGCTCACAGTTACAACATGTTTTTTAAAGCCAAGGCCCCCTTGTTAGTGATCAGGATCGACTGGAGGCTTTTCAATGCCCACATAAATAAAGCTTGTTTAGTTGTTCTGATTGGATCATCTAACATACAGAACAATGGGGATGTCCTAAGAGCTCTTGCCTCTTGGAGCTGTTTCTAAACAATTGCAGTTTCATGAATTCCAAGATCATGATTTCAGACTATTTTAAGTACAAGTTATTGGGACATGTAACCACTTTACTAAAGTCTGGAAGAAGACCCTCCGAACCGTCACCCTTGGCTGAGAGAAAATTTGTTTTAGATGGTCAGGATGTACCAAGACACAGTCTGGCTGATTCTGTGACTGTTGGCTTTAGTCAGCAGTTTTGTTTTGCTTAGTTTTTGTCAGTTGGAGTGGACAGTTGTAGAGACAATCAAGTAGTATGAGGCGTTCAAACTGTATTGGCAAAAAAATATGTCAGCAACTCAACCTGAACAGGTCCTGCCAATAGCCAATGAAACGTATACACAGGATGTACATAGAAAATAGTCATGTGTTCGTTCATGGAATGGACCTCTACAATGAAACAGTACTTGTTTCTTAATTTAATTTCACATTTTATTTTAAATTAAAGCAGCAGCTTCATACTGCCGCTACTATACTGTATGCCCGATACAGCAGTACCTTATAATGTCGACCAGACGTTCATATATGAAACCAACACCTGCCTCCTGTGAAGTGTATCCTCCAATGTACTGCTTACATCCAACCTACAAAGTTTGTGTTTTTTTTTTTTATTTACGGTTTTACTTTACAAGTCAAATCAAGTGTAAATTGCAATGACTGCAGCAATTTGTTGTAGTTCCATGTTTAATGAGATGAAATGACCTAAAGTGAGTCCACTCACTTTAGGTGGTTGGTTCTTAATCCCGGTACCACTGCCCTGCAGTTTTTCCTACTGTAAAACACCCAGCTCAACTAAACAAGTGTTTTAAACAAGCAAAACAGTGTTACTCCAGGATCAGGACTGAGAACCACTGCTCGTGAGGCACATGTTTTGGTACACGTTTGGTTCAGCAGCAGGTTGAAGTTGTGAAGTGTGTAATTGCAGTCTTTTAGTGTGCAAGGGATGTTTTCTCATTCACAAAAAAAATGCATGGGATACCTGGACTTTTTATATCTGCTATGGCATTAAAAGTCATGAAGTAAACCTAAGGTTTAAGAAAGAAGGTCCTGCTCCTAAATCACCACCTTCAAGTTCAAATTAGGTTTGCAGCTGCAGCTGACCACATGGACATAGAAAAAGCCATCTGGAGCAAAGTTTTATGGTCAGATGAGACAAAGATTGACTTCTTTGTCCACAGGCATTCAGAACAATGTGCTAACTGTTAAGCACAGTGGTGGTAGCATCATGCTCTAGGGCTCTGGACTTCTTCAGCATAACCTTAAAATATCAGTTATGGTTGAAACTTAGAAAAATGGGTATTTCCCCATATACACATCAATGGTGGTTGTAGAGTGCTTTTGGAATATGTGTACCAAGATGAATGGTCAAATGTCTCTCTCTCTCTCTCTCTCTCTCTCTCTCTCTCTCTCTCTCTCTCTCTCTCTCTTGCTCTCTTGCTCTCTCTCTCTTGCTCTCTCTCTCCCCCTGTACATATTTTGTACATATTTTTTTGCCAATACAATACAGAATTAATGGTCAAATGGTTAAATTTAAGTTATGGATAAGGTTAGGTTTAGGATCATGGTTAGGTTAAGTTAGCACTCTATATTCATTCTCATTTGTCCCTTTTTCAACTGGCTTCAACATGAGTTCACATTTCTGTCACTCTCCCAAAACAGACTGAAACGCCCACATAAAACTGAGGTTATCTTATTTCACAGTTTGTGGATAGATAGGCACTTCAGATACTCAAATGTGTGTGCACAGTGATAAAATTGTCCTTTTAAAGCATTTGTTTCCTTTAATCTTTGGTACCGGTGAGGTTACATTAGGAAACTAAGGTTAAATTAGGAGACCTTTGGTGATATATATATTTTTCTAACCACCCCCTTATTTTCTGTGCTGCCTAGAGCTGCTATTATAGACACTAACAGTTTTGGCAATCTGCCTGGAAACCTGTGGCCATACTCATCTAAGGCACATTTATTCATTTTTATCTCAGTTGTGATCATGTAAAATGATCTCAGTGGAAGATCACGCTCTCTCTGGATGAATGGTGTTTGGGCATATTTGTGGCACTTGATTAGTTTCTAAGGACACAAAACACATTTACCCATTGGAGCCAACTGCTTTTTATTGCTGCATCCATAGGATTTTCACTCCAATATATACTTTCTGCCCATAACACATCTTTGCTTACTTGGAAAATAACATGCCTGACGATTCTGGAAAATATCATGTGCAATATATGGTGGTCCTTGTCACATGTCTGCATAATTGTGTCTTGACCTTGCCAGTGAAGCCTGCCAGTGAATTCCCCAAATTCAGGGAAGAAAGGGATAATTGTTTAAATGTATTTCACATGTCTGAAAGTACTTACAAGTACTTCTTCCATTCCTATAATCTTTTGACCCAGCAAATGTGTGACGAAAGCAGTGTACATAAACTTTAATGTACACACAATTCTGTTTGCCTGTGGAGTGAACATCAACTGATGATTCATATGAGAAGCTCACAGGCATCGTTATTAGAAACATGTGGTGTTTTACAAAGTTAGTTTTTTGTTTTCTCACGTATCTCTGACTTTAGTGACTTACCTCATTATTGTTGATACACAAGGATAGTGTGGCCATATGTGTAGGGTTTTACAGTGCCTTGCGAAAGTATTGATCCTCCCTTGGCATTTTTCAGGATTTACTACCTCATAGCCTGGAACAAAAATGGATTATTTGAAGAACATTTACAGAACATGCCTACAACTATGAACATTTGACTTTTTTTTACTGCGAAGCAAACAAAAAATAGGACAAAATAAAAATTCAGTGTGCACAACTATTTTTGCCCATTCCTCAAGGCAAAACTACTCCAGCTCCTTGTACTTCTCAATTGGATTAAGGTCTGGGCTTTGACTAGGCCAATCCATTTACACATGTCCCCTTAAACCACTCGAGTGTTGCTTTAACAGTATGCTTTGGGTCATTGTCCTGTTGGAAGGTGAACTTCTGTCTCAGGCTCAAATCACTGACAGACCGTAAACAGCGTTTGCTGAAGAATATCCCTGTATTTAGTACCTTTCATCTTTCCCTTGACCCAGTTCCCTAGTCCCTGCTACTGACAGAATGATGTTGCCACCACCATGTTTCACTGTGTGGATGGTGTTCTTGGGTTGGTGAAATGTGTCAGTTTTGCGCTAGACATTGCATTTTCCTTGGTGGCTGAAAAGTTCAATTTTGGACTCATCTGACCACCTTCCTCCCACATGCCTTTTGGTAAACTTAACCTTCATATTTTTGTATGTAAAGTAAATGCTTTATTTAGTTAGTTTGGTTAGTGGTGCCTTTTGTTTAATTGTGTTGCAGCCTCTGGGGCCTTTCAGAAAAGGTGTTTATATCTTTATAGATAATGTGACACTTTGATACATTGAATACATTTGGACCTCATTTCAGTAAACATGTGACTTGCACCAGAACTATTGCACATATACATATGCAAAATATACAAAATCTCAGTTTATATATATATATATATATATATATATATATATATATATATATATTGTACAGATGCACAATTTCAGATTAATAAAAACATTTAAATATAGGTTGGAATTTTCTTTAAAGGGCCTACCAGCTCTCTCCCTATGATTCTGGCCCAAAACATGACTGCACCACCTCCTTTCTAATGTTGCAGTCTTATTGGGTCATGGTGGCCATCCACGACTCCATCCATCTCGACCATCCAGGGTTGCATAGCACTCATCATGTCTGGGCCCACTGCAACTGTTTCTTTGCTTGTGAGCATTGGTTAGGGATGGCTTAATAATTGGTTAAAGCACAAAAGCAAGCCTCTTGAGGATCTGACACCTTGATATTCTTTGAACTCCTGAGGCACCAGCAGCTTCAAAGATTTGTTTGCTGCTTTGTAATAGCAGTTAACAGCTGCTCTCTTATGAATTTGTCTGTCAGAAACATTATACCTTTATCTGAATTAACTTGTCTGTGATCTGAGTCAGCTAAAAATCTCTTCACAGTATGATTATCAAGCTTAGGTTTTCATGAAATATCAAACACATTCATACCTTGTCTATTACACTATTTGATGCTTTTCAGTAGCAGGGAGATTCCTTTTCCTTCCCATATGGCTTGAAACATGTGGCCTGCTTAATATTCTTTTTAAGTAGTTTTCCTTTAATTGGGCTCACCTAACAAACTAATTATCACAGGCATCTGATATTGATTTAAGTGATCCAAAGAGCCCTGTGA
The DNA here is from genome assembly GCA_034509495.1 of Acestrorhynchus altus. NCBI lineage: Eukaryota > Metazoa > Chordata > Actinopteri > Characiformes > Acestrorhynchidae > Acestrorhynchus > Acestrorhynchus altus. The sequence continues at coordinate 10,709,030 of CM067512.1, read as the reverse complement.
CACTATACTATCCATGTGTTTAATTGAAAAACAGTAATTATCTTTTCTCAGTCAGTCATTTAATTGAAAAAAAATTATCTTTATGACAAATCCAATTTGCATAATAATTTAGAACTCAGTATGGAGTACAACATTTTTAAAAGAACTTACACCAAATTCATTTTCACATTAATTTTTCATTTTCAGGTTTCTGAAGATTGTAAATTGCAAATTTTAACTTTAATTAAAAAATGCACTTGAGATTTATTTTTGGCCTCTTATTGATCATTTCCATTTCCATTTATGGCATTTAACAGACACCCTTATCCAGGGTGACTTACAAAAGGGGTTTTCTGTTCACTCAGAAAATTTCCTTAGCTAGTAGACGAGGCTAGATTCTGTCACAAAAAAAAAATGTCAGACTTGGGACTACTTTGTGTCAGACTGAGGTCTAACTGATCAGATGAGTGATGATTGTGTGTAGTTTTCTGTTATGGGCTGTTGCCCTCCCCAGGGGCTGTTCATGCCTTGTGCCCAGGTAGACTTCCAACCCACAATGACCTGGACCAGGAATATAACAATAGGATAAGAGGATGAAAAAAATAAATGTTCAGAAGGGAACAAATGATCATTGATTTTAATTGTTTTAACACCTTATTGTTCAAAAAGGTTTGTAAAGTCTAAATGTTGCTTTTGTTCAACCCAAAAAAACCGATTTGCATTGTTTCATTAAAAGTATGTTTCAATTGAATAAACCAGTTAAATTACTCAGTTAAAGATGAGCTATTTCTTAGAGTTAAATTTATTGTAGTATATGAGTGTTGATTTGAATTTCTTTGTCCTTCATTAAACAATAAAAATAAATAAAGAAAACTGTGCCTTTATAGTTTAGCTCTGCATGGCTGAATTCTGACTACTGTGAACACTGATCCATAAGAACTCATGTTTAATTATATCACTTGTTATAAACATGTTATCAGCAACTTCACATCTTGTTTATTTGTTCTCCTGTAGTGGCGAGTGGACACTTGAGTTTATAATAGAGATCGTTTCAAACATAGCCCAAATCAACGCAAGTAATACCCTCAAGGCCAAGGAAGAAGAAGATTTGCGATGTTGCCCTCAGGCACACCATTCTGGTAATTTGTAATGACATTTATTGTCCATGATGAGGGCTGTATGAGCAAGGCTTTTAGAAAAGGAACAGAAGGCAACTATTTTACAGTTTAATAGCAGAAGCTCATGTGCCTTCCCGCATGGAAGTTGACCTATCTCAAACACATGCATCTGAATTAAACAACACTTGCCATTCACCGAGCTTTGCCCTCTGCCAGAGCCAATGTGATTGTTTAGGAAAAAACACAAGTGAATACTCTTGGTTTATATATTGTCATCAACTTTCTATAATTGCATAATAGATGCCCTCACAGATGCCTTGTAATAGTCAGTTTAACATTTTTCCACATTGTGTATTGATTTCATGTTTATGTTCTTCCACCATCTCTAATAAAGTAGTGCCTGAAAGTTTGATAACCCTTTAAATATTTCTACATTTCTCCATATAGTAGATCTAAATCTTCATTGGATTCTTCATGTCCAAAAAGCAGCTAAGGAGAGCCAAATCAAACAAACGAGACGAAATATTACACTTAATATTACACAATTTATCTATTCGGGAAAACAATCCAAAATTGACAAATGTATGTGGAAATTTGGAATTCGCAGATGATTTTAAAGTGAACATAGAACCACGTTTTCAATTAATGGGATGACAGTCAGATTTAGTGTGAACCATATTTTATTTAAATAACAGGGATCTGTTATCTCTATGCACAGGGAACTGCATAATGATATAAACAAAGGATGTTTCTGAGGAACTCAGAAGGAACAGTTGTTGATGATGCTTATCAGGCTGGAAAAGGTTCCAAAACCTCTCTAATCTCTCCCAATCTCTAAGGAATATGGACTCCATCAATCCACAGTCCGACAGGTTGTGTGCAAATGGAGAAAATTCAAAACCATTATTACCTTCCCAAGGAATCCTTGACCAACTAAGATCACAACAAGAGCACAGTGTGTAATAGTCAGTGAGGTCCTAAAGGTCACAACCTGCATCTTGCTCAAAATTAGTTCATGGTGCAAAAGCAAGTATATATGTCAGTGAACATATCAGTGTCATCCGAACGACAAAGTCTTTGATTATGAACAACATCAACAAAATGCTTTCTGATGTTGTCAGTAATATTTGATGACAAGGCACATGCCTGTGCTTTGTCTGTGTTTAATGTTTCAATTGCAAGGGCTCAGTGTTACTGTATATGGATGATTTTTTGCAAGATATTGGAGAGGATTTATGATTAGGATTGTATAGTATATGTTTGTATAGTAATTTATTGAGAGACCATGTCAGTGCACTACAGAAAATATATAACAAGTCATAACACATCATGGAAACATGGAGACATATCAGTGCTGTATATGCTGCGTCTGAGCCAGGACAGCTTGTCATTATTGATAGAACTACGAATTCTTAATTATACCAGCAAATTCTAAAGGAAAACATCAGAACATCTGTACTGATACACCAGATAGTGACAGCAAAGGCTCCCACATATTAAATATTGGATTATTTCTCTTAATAAATAAACAAGCAAGTGTAATTATTTTGCCTCCTTCTTTAATATGGTTCTCCTTTTTGGAATACTCTTCTACTTTTGGGACTTCTGTGAAAATCTGTCTTGGGAAAATATTAATAAGTTTTATAAATAAATATAAATAAGTTTTAGGTCAAATTTAAGCAGAAATATAGGAAATTCTAAAGGGTTCACACATTTTTAAGTACACTCTACATTAGATAGACATTTCTTATTCAGAGCCATTTAAGCAATAACAGAGGGCGTGCTTTAACATAGGATATTGGCACCTGGTATACTGCGGTTTTAGGCATAGGGCCACCAACTGGAATTGTGATTATACCACACAGTTCTGTTATCAATGATTATCTTAGATTTGAAGATAAAGACAACAGAACAAAAACAATTATATAAAAAAAATACTTTGTTTATCAACATTCTACAAGATAAAATAGATTTATTCTTCAGTTCAATTTCCCAATCATCAGGATCATAAGCCTAGGCTAAAACATTAGGCCATGTTACAGGTTAATGTTTCTGTTGAACTTGTTGTTTGTTCTACCTTTTTGGATATTTGTGATTACTACAATAATAAATGAAATACGGAAAAGGCAAATATGTAATTATTTGGCAGCTTTTTAATTATAACAATGTTTAGGTACAGCTGGTGTTGACAATTTCTGGTGTTGCTAGGTTACATTTGTTTGTGGTGGAGTAATACTTTCAATGCTTACAATATGGACACTTGTAGAATGCCTCTCAGCCAGTCACATTGGAACTAATATAAGAATAATAATTTTCTGCATATTTTGTTAATAATTCAGACAGATGTTTTGCTTCTTCTGTTTCTGTCTGGATTCATCACATTTTGTTAATGTAGCTTTGTTTAATGTTTGCATACATTGATATGATTTTCAGAAATATTTGGACAGTGACACAATTGTTCATCAACATTGCATTAACTAGGATTTACGGGCTTTTCTATATAGGCCCTCCATTTTCACAGGTTTAAAAATAATGGAGCAAACTAACACAAATATTAAACTTTATAAACTATAAACTTTATAACTTTAATTAAAACTTTATAACCATAAATTAACAAAACCAGGTAAGGACACAATTGTAAGATCATTCATTTTTCTACAGCTTCACTGAACTTTATTAAAAATTATAGCTCTATGTATGTCATTCTGCTACTTCCGCAGGTCACATCAGCACAAAACACCAGTTTTACTGGCTATACATGCCTATGATATAAAGACTAGTTCCTGTGGTTCTGACTGTTGATGTGGTTTATTTGTCCAATTGTGTTCCAATTCTTGACAGGTGTTACAGTAATTTGTGTCTTCCATTAAACCCTCCATATTTAAATTAATATAAATTTCATTTCAGGTTTTTTTTTTGTACAGTGGTACGTCTATCTCCTCAAAAGTATTCAAAAGTAAAAGTGAGGCTTTGATAATGGAGGGTCAGAGTGCACATAGGGAAATTCTTCTTTGAGGACTTCATTGGGGACTTCTCTCTCTCTCTCTTTAGTAAGTTTTTTCTCAACATAGACTAAGTCCATTGTAAATTTTCTAATTCCCAGGGTGCATTCCATATGCACTCCCTGGTGCCTTTGGTGTGATAACTGAAAGCTTTATAACCTCTGACACAGGGTTGCTTTTCTATGTTTTTGTCACAGTTTATTTTTCACTATCTGTAAATAGTATTTGACACCCAGGTCAGGGCAACTCCCCAGACTCAGCTCTTCCAGGAGCCTGGGCTGCATCAGGAGGCAGCCATTGCACATGGGGGGTCTGGCAGACAGAACAAGCTCCTGTTGAGAGGAGGTATAACTTGTCATGTGTCTGTCATCCCCTCAGAACCTAGGGTTCCCATGACCACAGAAACAAACACCTTTGTTTATTTGTAATAAAAAATAGTTTGTTTTGAAATATGTACAAAATCTGTTAAGGCTCAAAAGTGATAAACCACATTTAAGTGCAGAGAAAAGCCACTTAATGATGTTTTTTCAATATGAAATTAGATTACTTTTCCTAAAATGTCTCCAAGGTTGGTAAAAGTGAAAAATAACCATTTATATTTCCATGACAGTGGTACACCTACAGGGAATAACAATTATGTAAGGGTCATTTTAAACCTGCCAATTATAAATTCATTTACATTGCCCCAAAACCACATGACACAGGCACACATGCATGCACACACAAACACACACACACACAAACACACACACACACACACACACACACATTAAAGTACATGTTAATGTACTTTACCTTAACAGTACTTTAATGATCAGACATGTGCCAGTTTGCACGTTTGGACCTAACTATGTCACTACTTAGTAACATCACTTGTGGCAGATACAACACTGTGAAAAAGTATTTGCCCTCTTACAGATCAGTTTTTGCTTTTTAGTCACACATTTTCAAATTATCGAAGAAATTTCAATAGCAGACTAAGATTACCTGAGTGAATACAAAATTCAGTTTTTCAATGATGATTTCATTCATTAAGGAAAAAAGCAATCCATGGTCCTATGTGAAAAATAAATTGCCCCTAAACCCAATGTTATGCCACCCTTGGTGGCAACAACTGCAATCAAGCATTTGCAATAACTGGAAGCAGCAAGAGATCCAGGTTCAGAAACAGCAAAGCAGTCCCTGACCATTACACTACCACCACCATGTTTGACTTTCGGTGTGATGTGCTTTTTTCTGAAATGCCTTGTTAATTTTCCTCCTGACGTAACAGTAAACATACCTTCCATAAAGTTCCACTTATGTTGGTCCACAGAATATTTCCCCAAAATCTCTGGGAGCATTACACAACCCGGCTGATTATAATGCTTCTAACCTACACACTGTTATCACCACGTCCAATGGGTCCAACCTGACCATTGGCCTTGCTGCTAACTGGTGAGAGCCTTCAGGATTCCAAGTCCAACCTGGTCACTGACTGATTTGCATAATTTGACATATCATGGTACCTCTGTTCAATGAAACATCATTTGCACCTATAGCAGAGTTGAATCCTGAGGGGTGCTATTGAGGCAGAACTGACCTATATATGGAAAAATTTATTTGAGCAGTTTGGAATGATGTGTCAAAAATGTAGGCAAGGTTGGTAGATTTTATTCCTAATGAGCAAAATATTTCAGCTGTTCAAAAAAAAAAAGTAAAATAAAATAAAACATAGATCAGACTGCAGGGATTATAATATCCATTTCATATCCATTGAAAACCTTCCTCTGCCTCATGGGAATCAGGTTTTTGTTTTGTTTTGTTTTATTTGTTTTTTTTGGCTTAAAGATTTTCAGATCCTTACAGCATAGACGGTGGTAGCAAAATGTTTGAGTTTGAGAATTTATTTTGCTTTGTAACTTCCATCAACTAACATTTTCTAATACCAATTCTTGATCTACAAAATCAGTCCCAACACATTAATAAAATTCTCAAGCTTTAACTTGAATGGTACACAAACATTTCCCAATGGATTCATTATTTTTTCTATATTTTATTTATTAAATATGTTAATAAATGAAACTATTACAGAAAATTTTGCAACATCTGCAGAAAATGTTGATTTATAATAGTTTACTGCATGGGTTGTTTACTTTTTTCTCAGAAGCATTTTCATTTTCAATTTTAATGTAAAAATATTAGGCCATGTTATAATATAAAGTCATAGAACTCAAAATAATTGTGCAGTATTTGAGAGTTTGTACCTCACATTTACTTGTTTAACATCTAGAACCTTAGAGACAGCATAATCAACTACTGATATATTATAACTGGACAGATACAACTATTTGTAGCTCTACAAAGATTTCTACAATTTTTTTTTTTCATATTTTGAAGTTGTATTTTTGAAACAGTCATTTGACAATCTATTTCAATTGTAGCTTTGAGTATTTAGGATTCTACACAGATAAACTGCATTTTAACGAGGGCAACCAATCCCCTCAAATTGTTTTGGTCTGCACCACACCATGTCACTTTCACTAACATTACTCTAATTAGTAACTAGGCAAGATGCATAGCTGAGCTCCCAGGCAGACTCTAAATTCCATAAGGATGGACTAGTTGGGGATGCAGTTGTTTTGGCTTCTTGCTCACAGAGTGTCCATTGTATTCTGGCCTCCCATCACATGATACCTGGTCACCCAGTCTTCAAAAGAGTTATCTAACAGACTCACAATGTTTTTTTCACAATTGAACATTTGTGAAGTCAATGGCAGCTACTTCAGTCTTAGATTGATAGTTGATTAGCTGGTAGATTTGCTTGAACTTTGTCTGCTCTCTGAACAAAATGCATTTCATTTTGCCACAAGTGAACATCTTGTTTTTCCCTCAGAATTAGTGAAGCCCTAGCCATAGAATGACATTGCCATACAGGTCTGGTCATTATGACATTTTGAAAGATTCTGGATAAACAAGATGATAAAGGCATCTGATCCAGAAAAACTAGAGGGAGGATAACTGTATGAAGCCAAACCAATTCTATGGCAAATCTAGCATGAAATATCAGAATTTCTTAAACCACAGCACAACATAGCAAATGTTAACATGACAGCAATTAATGGTGTTAATTACTGAATACAATCTTTGCAACTGTTAAAATTGAAATGCAATGCTATGTACTCTTCTTCAACATCCATAGACCCCTCTAGCAGCTGTCTCAGAATTTAAAAATGCTGCAAAATGATACATCAAATCAGGAGATGCAAAGTGTTTCCATGTCACAATTGTCCTCTGTCTGAAATATTATTACGAAAAGGTAGTTAATGTGAACTTAGGAATTCAAGGCAACCTGAGGAAACTTATTAAATTCTCAGACAAAATTGTTCCCAAGAGGTGCAGCCATTTAAGTACATCCCTTTTCATCTGGAGATGCAGGTTCAATCCAAGGTGGTGCTACACCAGTGCTCAAAGTTTGCAGTGGCAGCACATCTACCAGGTCCTCCTTCTGGGTCCTAAAATTGCAAAAAACAAATGATCAGACTTAATGATAAATCTGTCAGATTTCTCAGTTGTGCTTGGTTCAGAAGCAAAAAATCTTGGCATCATAATTGATTCAGATTTATTGTTTGACCAATACATAGGTAATATTACTAGGACAGCTTTTCTATCCTATCCTAAAAAAAAACAAAAAAAAAAAAAAACACCCTTAATTTCCCTGAGGGAATCCTCCCAAGGGATCAATAAAGTTCCTATCCTATCCTATCCTATCCTATCCTATCCTATCCTGTCCTATCCTATCCTGTCCTATCCTATCTTCATCTTCATAATATTTCCAAGTTAAGAAATGCCCCATCGTTGTACAATGCTCAAAAACTCCTTCACGCAATCACTCTGGTTTGTGATTCTCTATAAATCTAAACATCAAACTAATTACATCTCTTTAGCTTTTCTGAGATAATGATGACCTTGATGAAACGCTAACCTTGAGATCCTTCATTCCCATCTGAGAAGGATTCCAAACTCCCCTGCCACAACTTCACATTGGCATCCTACCTTCTAGTTACTGAACCTGGACTAGTTTCCCACCTACCATCAGCAACTATGTAGAAAGTGACATAGACCCAAATTAATTCCTACTGATACTATTATGTCCACCAGCAAACTAACATTACACCAGTACACCAGAGTATTAGAACAAGTGTGTGGGGGTGCAGTGTCCCCTAAAGAACTATGTATAAGTTCTTCAACCAGAGGAGAATGGGTCCACCCCTATGAGCCTGGTTCCTCCCAAGGTTTCTTCTTCCAGCTCTGAGGGAGTTTTTCCTTGCCACCATCGCCCTTTGGCTTGCTTGCTTATTTTTGGATTTCTATAGAGCTGCTCTGTGACAACATCTGTTGTGAAGAGTGCAATACAAATAATTTTTGATTTGATTTGATTTGATTCTAATATTTGCTGTACTGTTTTTTCATGCACTTCTCACAAGAGGCCGGGCTGAATTCTGACTCCAATTCTGATGGAAATACAGCAGCTCTCTTTTCTACCCTCTACATAAATACGCCTATGTAATGTATAATTCATAAAAAAATAAAATAATTCTATATATGTACATGCAGATTTTATGACTTTGGACATTATTATCTGTGTAGACACAGACAGGGAGGATGGGGTAGCTGCTCTTTAGGGTGCCTTCTGGAATACAGAAATGTGATGTTGGGGGATGGGTAGCAACTGAAGATGACTCAGAGATACACTTTGTGTTTGTGGTCACTGCTTATTATGAATGCATACAGGAACTTTGAGTTGCACCTTTTGCTTACACAGATGCGCAAAAGCACATGCAGCTTGTTTAGCCCCTGTAGAGAATTACTGCCAATAGAACATTGAGCTGTGGAGCAGTGGAACTGTGTTCTCTGGAATGATGGCGCTCCAGCCAATATTTTAAGCATGAGTTGAGTGGTTTGGGATGAGGTGAGAAAGCACGTGTCAGAAACCTGACAGAAAGACAAGAAACAGAGCAGAACAGAAAGGCAGGGAACAGTGTGACACTAAAGTGCACACTTAATTTGAGCTGAATAGGAAACTACTGTTGCAACAAATTATTTTTGTAATTTTTTCCCACTTACATTTTACATGATGAATTATGATTCATATTATTGAAAGTGGAAGTTGCCAAGTTCCATACCTTTTTTTTTCAGGAACATTACACAAAAACTGAACACTATGGGTGTCCATGGGCCAGCAGTTGCATGCAAGCCTTGCATCACCAAGCAAAATGAAAAGCATCAGATGGGGTGCTGTAAAACCCTGCACTAATGGACTCTGGAGAGCAGTGGAAATGTTTTCTATTGAGTGATGAAGTACACTTCTCTATCTGGAAGTGTGATGGATGAGTTTAGGTTTTGCAGATGCCAGGAGAATGTTACCTGTCTTACTGCACTGTGTCAGCTGTAAAGTTTGGTTGAGGGTGGATAATGCTACGGGGCTGTTTTTCAGGAGTTGACTTAGGCCCCTTAGTTTCAGTGAAGGGAATTCTTATTGCTTTAGACATTTTAGACAGTTGTTGCTTCCAACTTTGTGGATACAGTATGAGATGCCCTTTGCTGTTCCAGCATAACTGTGTATAAAGCAAGGTCCATAAAGGCATGGCTGCATGAGTCGCATGAGGTTGAAAATCCCCATCAAAAACCCCATCAAACAACTTTTGAATTAATTATAAAAGACATTCTGAGCCAGGCGCTCTCGTCAAATATTTGGGTCTGATCCCTTCTGGATGAAACTCCAAAAGCTTGTAGAATGCCTTCCAAGATGTCTAGAAGTTGTTAAAGCTGCAATAGAGGGACCAACCCTATATTAATGCGTATAGATTTAGAACTGGATTTCGTAAAAGCTCCTATGTGTAATGTGTAGAGCTCCCAATATGTTTGTGCATATAGTGTAATAATAATAATTCTTAATAATGAATATGTTTTCTGTGTCAGTATCAATTGGAAAAGAAAGTGTAATGTTGTGCCACTTATCTGAACACACAACAGAGATGTACTCAGGATTAACTCTAAATTCAGGTCCATATCCAACCACTTAGCTGTGCTACATCTGGATATATCATAGTTAGAATGTTGTGTTGGATTTCTTCCTTTCTTAATAGGAAAGTTAGGCATCATGCGTTCTCCTGATTCATGTCCATTCTCTCTTCTGCTATGTTGCACATTCTGTTCCTTTCTGTGATACACAAAGTGTATGGACAGCCATTCCTCTGCCTAACTGTTGCTCCATGTTAAGGCATGGTCAATTTCCAGGGACCCCAAATATGAAAAACAAAACTAAACCAGATGTCCACATCTGAAGGGTGGATGAATATAAGTGTGTTGCCATATGGTATTGAACTGGGTGTGTGTATGTGCTTATGTTCCATTGTGATGTACTTTTGCTATAGTGGTTGTCCAGAGTTGTGTAGGTTCAGCTTACCAAGCCAGTCAAGATGGAGAATTTCAAACATGAACATGAATCAGGGTGTCGCAATAACAACACAATTGTGGAATTCCATGATATAGTCTTACTGCCATGCAGAAAGCATATATTAAGTTTGCTGTGATCTGCATTCTTTTGTTACTTTATGAATTTCACTTGGTTTGTTTATCATTTGGTTTGTTAGATCTTTAAAATCGCTCTCTGTTTTTGATTATTACCGATACAATAGACAGGTCACTGGTGAGCTGTCATGCCAAATCTCATCACACAACAGTTAATAGATATTGAAGGGAAATCTGTCAGCCAGAATAATTGGATGGAGAATACAGAATTTTCTCCTGACATAATATCTAAGTCAGTATGAAATAGGGCTTCTTTCTTTGTTTGACTTTTCTCTTTCAATATTTTGGTGAAACTGTGTACGGTTCTATTCAGTGATCCAAAAAAATGTTCCATTGTCTGATTTACTGAATTAAATTATGGATAAAAAGCAGTGCTTCATCCAGAAATCCAGAGAGCTGTTTGCTATTAAACATCAAGAACTTTACAAAGCGATTGATTGACACTGGCAATGAATGTTTCATGGACTGACCTCCCTGGCATAAATCAACAGTTGATGGTGTTATGTTGTTCCTTTTCCAGTGTTGTGGGATCTTTTCTACTACATTAATTGCACACATAGGCTGATCACAATATTGCTATTTTCTTATTCATTTTGTTCAACCTGCTATATGCAGCAAATGTTTTCATCACAATGTGTACTTATTAAACTCATGGAGTGTTTTTATTTCGTATTCTGTATCTTAAAACCATATAGTCTGTTATAGCTATAAAGAATGTTAACTGAGAGTTTGGCCTCATCATTAAAAGAGCTTCATTAATGGAGCACCACTGTTAGCTAGTTAGTACATAACGTTTCACCTCAGCTTGCCTTTGACAGTCATTTAGCTTTCATTAGCAATAGAAAATTCACTGCTGTAAACGAAGAACTTTCATTATTTTGAACCTATAGGTGGGAGCAATACATTATTTCCTGTTTTGAACACTGCCACAGAGCTGCAGGACACTTAAACTGAACTAATTTTTGACCTCATCACTAAATCTTTCCCACAGAAAACACTGATTGGTCTTTGAACTATCAGGATTCTCTTTTAGATAATTTTCTTGTTGTAAAAGCCATCCCTCAGCTACAGCTTTTTCACAGATAGATCCGCCTTCATGCTTCACAATTTGTAAGGTGTTATTTTCATGAAGTGCAGTTCCTTTTTTCTCTGAATGAACATTTGCTGACTTTGAACAAATAATAATTTATTTTATTGGACCAAAACACTTTTTCCAAGATACTGTTTGTGTAAAACACCACTGCTCACTGAAATGGTACCCCACCCTTTTGAATCGCATGTGGCCATTGCGAAATTACCTGTCTTACCAGCAAATGAGCAATTCTCTTCATTGCAAAAATGTAATCTGCCTGTTTCCATGTAACCTTCTCCTGCTTTATGTAAAGTGGTGTTTGTTTTCAGACCTTTAGATCTTTAGTTACTGAGAGGAGTATTTGAGTGTTCAATTGTCAAATCTTTATTACAATGGTGAAATGTTTTGGCATTATTAATTAAGGCCTCTTTAATATCTAATAATTTGGTGTTTTTGTTATGAAAGGGTTTTACTATAAAATAGTGTTTATGACAGAAGAACAGGTTAGCAGAGGAACTGACACATCTACCGCACCCTCACATTAGCTGTGTAAGTGCCCAAGTTAACAAATTCAAAACACTGTGCAAGAACCAGGACAGTTTTACTAGTCCTCCCTATGCGTCTGCCTGTCTGACCTTTTCATCTTTTATATTCTCTGAGTGTGATCAGAGCAATAATCAGGGTTAACAAACTCTTACATCTGGTGTTCTGCTGCCTTGATGCTGACTTGAGCTCAAGGCCTCTGGGTGGGTTTGATCATTCCTAAAAGCTCCCGTCAGGGGACTTGCCACCTCTTCACAATAAACTAGAGGAATCACAATAAGAAGCAGATGTCTCTTGACCTCTAACCTGCTATCCTGTAAAGCGTGTCTTATCAGCCCTCAAAAATTCTATGTTGTAATAGTCTTGCTAAGGTTCCTTTGTAAAAGTGCCATGTCTTTTAATAAATCCCTCAAATCTCTCCCAGCTGGACTTGACACATGAGGCTCTCAGTTTATGTGTAGAGAGCGGATGCAACACATTCATTGTTACAAGCAAGGACTGCTGACATTATGCAAGATGTTACATTTAATAAAAAAAATATTTATAGATAATAATCATTTAATTATGTACATATTCATGATTTTTCAAAAAATTGTTCATAATTTATGGTACGAGTTCCAGGTTACTGGCTTGGCCTGCATTTAGAGCAAAGATTAATTTACTTCCAACCTTAAACAGAACCTTATGATTGATTGCAGCTACATATTAAGCTATTTATGACCTCTTTATTAGACTGTCATAAAGAAATGCACTTATTATTATTATTATTATTATTATTATATAATAATAATAATAATAATAATAATAATAATAATAATAATAATAATAATAATAATAATAATAATAATAATAATACAGATTTAAAACAGATTTGGCCTTTTGAGAAAAGGTTTTTTTTAATTACATATGATCTAGTGGTTTATTGTCATCCAGCAAGTTTCCAGACTGTTATTTGGATTGTGATTCCAATAAAATAAAACATCCTCCAGGTATCAAACCAGAGTAGTACATTCAAGTCTTCATACAGATATATAACCAACAGGGACAGGAAAACTAGAAAAGGATTGTTTATGTTGAATAGAAAAGAATATTTGCTTAGACAGAGAACTGCCCTGTTTGGCTGAAATACATCTAATTTTATCAAGCTCCCCCTACATTTTTCCTTCTAAAGAGGCTCTGTTAGGGATTATACGCTTAGACACTGGAGCTAGCCTGGCAGGAAGTGTTTAATTGAGATAATATGAAATATGTGAAATTAGCTTTTGGCTGCTGAAACTGTCTTATGTTCTGGCTAAAATGACCGGATGTTTATCATTTTTGCTAACCCTGTTCTTTTTTCTCTGTTTTCATTCATTGTGTCCCCAAACTCATTGTTGTGATAAGGCAGCTGCTTAACTGAAACCCATTCTCAAATGGGCAAAAGAGATAGAATAGCAATGGACATGTTCAGCACCAATAAGTATTGCTGACGTTATGTGTGCAATTAAGCTTGAATGATTTATTTTTTCATTCTATATATGAAAACAATGACCTCACGTCAAGGCCTCTGATGTTATCTCATTTCACTGTAATAATGGAAAGTAGTAAATAATTATGACAGTAAGTAGTAAAAACCAGGAGTGGACAAAGTACGCCACTCCTTTACTTGTACACGTGCCATTTGTATAATATTGCTTAGGTTAAATTAGAAGTTATATTTCTGTTGCTGTTATTCAGTTGCTGAGCGTGCTTAAATATCAAAACTACTACTTAATTTTTCCTGATGTACATATTGTGTAATTGTTTCAACTGAAGTTCGATTAAGACCAATGTGACTGCATTTATGAAAAATTCAGTTCAAAATTATCCTCATTGATGCATAAGACACCGTCTTAAGTGCTGCCGCTAGCACAGGAGATGGGAGGCTTGACCTTGGGTCTGACCGCAGTATATGACTGTGGCCAGGAATCCCAGCAAACATAAATGGCTTCACTTCTGGAGGGCAGAATGGTGCTCCATCCCTCTCCATCCCTCAGCCCAGTCCTAGCAAGTGTGGGTGTCTGTTAGCTGGAAAAACAGAAATGACAGTTATTGGTAATCAGTAATCAGTTTATGTTGTTAAAAGAGCTTTAGTTTTCTAATAATCTAATATGAATATTATGAAGACCATTAACCAGCACACACACTGTTACATAACCCAAACACATTTTTAGAGATATTTGATCTAATTCCTAGATAGCAGCTCCATTCTCCATTATCTGCTCTGAAATAAAAATGTAAAAACAACACTGATACAGCACACAGAAAACTAACTCTCCTTTAGCCTGGTCAGATTATCTGTAGATAAATCAGTGACTGTTTAGGAAAAAATAGAGAGTTTGGGATTCAGGATAAACTACTCAAAACTCAGGACTATTCTGGATTTTTCAAGGTATCTGATACTGTGGGTAATGTGGTCACATCAATTTGACCATACTCTTCCACCTGAACCTGGCTCTGTTTTCTGGGGAAAAAAGTGAATATATATATATATATATATGGCTGCCTGGCTGGCCATTTTAACCACATACTCTCTATGGTTTTAACATTTATTCAGTTTATCAATCAATCAATCAATCAATCAATCAATCAATCAATCAATCAATCAATCAATCAATCAACCAACCAACCAACCAACCAACCAATCAACCAATCAATCAATCAATCAATCAATCAATAAATCAATCAAATTTTATTTATATAGCACTTTTTACAACAAGAAGTTGTTACAATGCCGCTTTACATAGATCCGGGTCCAAGCCTCAAATGAGCAGCCAGTGGGCAAACAGTGGCAGGGAAAAACTCCCTCAGAGAGCATAAACAATGGCACAATCATGGGTATAGAAAAGTAGAAAAGAAATGAAATAAAATAAAATAGAGGGAGGGAAGATAAAGATAGTTTTGCTTGTAGTAGTGATACAAGTATGAATGAATAATGGCAGTGGAAAAAAAATTAAGTAGCATGCAAGCCGGTGTTGGTAATGAAGTCCATGCAGGTAATGTAGTCTAATCTGGCAGTTGGTTCTTAGAAATGGATGGGTAGAGGGGTGGACCGTTTATGAGAGAAAAAACTTTAACAGCAGTTAAAATGGTGTGCTACACTTACTATTTTAACAAGCAAGGAGCAATTTGTAATGGTATACAGTTTTAATGGGAGTCTTAAACATTGAAACCATTATCTGATCATTTTGCCTCAATAAAATGTAGAAAAGCAAATTTTAAAGATAGGTTTTGTCAGCATAAAGAAACACATATAAAACAGTTGTTAAGAAATGTTAAAAAAAATATTGCATATATTTAATATAACATTTAATACATAATAATATGATAAATATGATATTGGTCAAATTATTTTCAGTAATTTCAAATCCAAATCCAGTGAGAGATTCATGGCACACTCCTGGCAGCAACAAGGAAAGAGGTGAGAGAATGAGTAGGGATGGTGGAACAAACAAGGCTACAGTTACTAAAGCAATATTTCTTAACCACCACAGTTCCTAAAATGCCTTGCAAATCCAACGGCTTATAGCTTAAGGTTTCCAGGTGGCAAGCACGCTTGTGAATTACCATATTTACCCTAATAGTGTGTGCTATGTATCATTGTGCAACTGTGTATACCAGATGACTTGTACTCTCCAAATACATGCACGTTTAATACATAAGCACCATTGTAATTTTAGATCTAGCAAATAAATATTTGGGAAAAAAGAACAGTCCTGGGCCAATGTTCAACACTTTAGGCTCTTAATTCACAAAACAAGCTTAAGAAATTGAATAAATGAAATGTAAAAATCAGTTTAGGTGACTGTCAGTATATTTTCAAGGATAACTGCTTTATACTGCACTTCTTATAAATGCAATACATGAATGTAAACAAATCTCTAATAAATAAAGCAATGGCACATAAACAATTATACCATAAGTTTCTACTTCAGGTGAGTGGAGGTGTATCACCTAACTTTTAAGTTTTGGAGCTGTAGCCCCAGAAGCCCAGGCCCAGGTCCCCACCAGTTCTGTATTTTAATGCCAGAATAAAGCTAATGTATTTTCACTTCTGTTGTCTGATAAACTTTCTAATTTGTGGCATCAAGAAACTTTAGAAGCTCCATTTACATATAGGAATTCCAACATCCAGGACAAAGGAACAGGGCCATTTTTCCTTACACTGAACTAGCCAGTCCAAAACAAAAGACAAACCAGTGTTGTGCAACACATTCAGGTTCTTTAGCATTCACAAGTCATAAACTTTGTATCATAGTCAGGCATCTTGGGGATCGTATAACAGACACATGATCCTTGTATGAGTCTCCCATACATTTTGTTCAGGAGAGACTTGCACACTTTCTTTCTACATCTGCCATAAACTATTATGCTGACATTCACAAAATGATATTTGAGCTACATCACATCTGTTATCATCCAAAATTTGTTACACTGGGTGTGCTCAGGCCCACCAGACAATGATGGTTGTGATGGTACTTACTGGATGTTTCTGATTCATAATTCAAATGAAGCTGTCGGTTGTTTGAAATTTCATCATAAAGCCTTTGATCAAAAGAGGTAATTCTGCTAACTGTAATTGATATGGACTGCTGGACTACAGTGTTGTGTATTGAAAGATGAAGGAATGTTGAGGATGATACAAAAGGACATATAGCTTTCAGTATAAATGTATAAAATATTAGATAACTGATTGTCTAAACCTTGTGAAAGCTATAGACAAATCAAAAAAGCTCAAAAGTGCATTTTCCTTTTTCATTGTAGAATAACAGTGTAAAGCATTCTGCAGAGCATCGCACTGGACATTTTCTCTAGAAGTTAAATGGTAATAACATGGGAATCAGAACTTGAATAATGTGAACTATTAGCACCAGGCATTACATATGATTTTCAGCACAAGTCAGCACATGATTAATTATAAGCATTTAAATAAATATGGTTAAGTTTATGTAAAGAAATAATAAAAAAAAGGCTATTTGTTGAATAAAAAGTAACTATATGACTTTGGTTAAGGCCAACATGCCCAGCTGCAGTTTTATACACTCATTAAATTCATGTAATTGTGATAAAATGATAACATAAAAAGCATAAATTTCCCCCCCAAAAAAAACCAAATCTGGCAAGTGACTTCTTGGGAAGTATTGTGGTCAGGGGTCCTGGGTACCTCAGTATGGAAGCATATTGCTACCAAGTATAAAAAATATCTTCAGCATGTCATTGTTACTTTCTGAAAATTACAAGATGATGTATGTCGTAATGACCACATAATGTTTTTTTTATGGCAGGTTATCTCATCCAACAAGATAGTTTCTCATAATTGCAACATGTTTATGGCAGCAACACAATCTTATTCCTCTGTAGTAACATAATTTGTTGTAAAAAATGTTTATGTTACATTTAATCTAAAAAATCACTAGAAGTCATAGACTTTTGGGCTCTACTTTTAGATTCATCCATCCATTACATTATTGGATGAAAATAAATGTTTAGTGATCCATCCATTCAAAGTGCCATGTGGTCACATCTTTGGCTTAATCTAAATCTGTAGAGCCGTGTGTCTTGTTTGAATCTGTCTATTTATTCACTTAAGCCCTGACCTGTTTATCTGGTCAAACAAAACTGCAGCAGTGAAAAAAATTGTAATTGCCCCATGTTTACTTTTGTTTATTAGTTTATTTTGTACCCATGTTGTCACATTGAACTGTGGTTTATTTTGAGACCCTGCCAAGAAAATGGCAGCAAAGAAGAAATGTTGCTTGACCAGGCTTATTTCTGTGGTCAGCAAACATAGGGGTTACGAGTGGAAGAGAAAATGAGTGAAAACAGCAACATGGCAGCTGAAAGCATTCAAAGAGAGCCTTTGGTGTTCAGGTCTAACGCAATCCTCAATGAAGATGAGGTGCATGGGAATTGTGCACCATGCCAGCATCCATCAACGTCTCGTGTACTTGTGTGTCATGCCTCAAATAGTGAATCATGTCAAAAGGAAGCATGCCAATGAAACAATCACAAACACATGTTCTGCTGCGCTATAGAGTGCTTGGCTATGTGGGAGTATATTACTTTTCAGTACTTGAGAATTATGTTTGCCAGCAACAGTTTCTGCTTGGGGTGTAAAATCTAGGTTTATTTTAATATATCTACATATTCATATGCATTAATATTAATATATTTGTATTTTTTATTCATAGACATGCAGCAGGAGCAAAACATTGTCTCTGTTCAGGTCTTGAGACACAGTCAACATTGTAAGCAAATAAGGGATAGCTGTTGGTGCTCTAGGTGACATCTCTGGGAATTAGAATATTGTGATGTTTCATTTTCATACATTAATTAAAAAATACCTATTGTATGCTTTATATTCATTACATGTAAACTGAAATATGTTAAGCCATTTTGCTTTCCTTTTCCTTTTTATCATTAGCTTATTGCTCATGAAAATCATAAATGCTGTATAACTGTTAGTCATGGGTGTGCACTGAGCAGATGAAGAGAGGCAGGCATACTTGCTGGGTTTTGATGATTTATTTACAAAACAAACAAAGACAAAGACAAAGACAAAACATGAAGCACACGCTCTGACAAACAAGTGGCATCCAACACAAAGTCTCACAAAGACTGACTGATACAAGGAACTTAAATACACAGACAAAATTACAAACACCTGGGACTGATTGACAAACAGGCAGGGTTACAAATGAGACACAGATGGGAACAAGTGGAGCAAGGGCAGAGACAAAACCAAAACAAAGCACACATGCTAAGAAGCATGTGGGGGATCCTAAACAAAACAGAACGACAACGAGAAGGGATTGACAAGGGAACCAAACTGGACAGAATACATGACAGTTAGAATATTTCATAGGATATTTAAGACATTTGGCACTGCAGGCAGGTGTTAGGTCCTACTGGAAAAGGAAATTGGAATCTGCATAAAGCTTGTCCACAGATGGAAGCATGAAGTGCTTTAAAATCTCCTGTTTGAGTCTGGAGCTAGCTCTCCTCTGAAGCAAGTTCTAGAACTGTAGGATTCTTTTTGACAACCCTCTCAAGGCTGTGACCACTGCTGTTGCTTGTGCACCTTTTCCCTCAATATATGCCTCTTCCAATCAACTTTCCAGTAACATGCTTTGATACAGCACTCTAACAACAGCAAACAATGACCTTCTGAGGATTACCCTCTTTGTGGAGGGTCAGCGGCCTTCCTCGTGACTGTGGTTGCATGTGCTGAACTTCCCATGGTAGTTACACTGTCTGAATAGTAATTTACTGAAATTTACTTCCAAATCTCTAATAATTTGAGAAACAAGTCCCAGACTCATCTGCACCTACAGCCTTCTTTCTTACCACTCACTTCAACAATCAAGACTAAACTCAAACTAAATGTCTGATGTTTTAAACAAGACAGCCCTCTCTAATCATGTTCTAATCATCTCCAGCTGATGTAGCTTCTAACTAGGCATTTCAATTATTAGTAATTGTGGGGGTATTCTAACTTTGTCCTCTCAAGTAAATTGCATTTCTAATAATTATATATTTCTTTAGTTTTATGTTTAGATATATTACCATATAGATCTCTCAGCATTGTTAAAATTAAATTCAAATGTGTTCAAAAGCACAACGTTTGCATATGATCTTAATTTATTCACACAACTGTATACAGTGTCTGCTGAAGCTACTGATTTGTGTGTCCTGGTCTGCAGGACAGTACATTGTGTGCTGGTATTTTGAGGGTGAGAGGAAGTTGTGACCTGTCAATGCAATGCACTCTCACATACCATTTTTGATTTCAAAAACCTCCTTGGATAGTCACAGGCAGATTTCTGCAGGAGAAAAAGGCAGTGCCTTTCTGTAGAAGAAACAAAGATCTTCTACCATGATAGTAATTTTACTATGTTCTGGTTTACACCTCCCTCATTCAACTCTACCCAGAGCATTTATTAAAACAATGTGACTGTTAGATGTGTCCAATTATGTTTCAGTGTCAATTATATGCTTCATTCCATATGAAAGTTTAAATGGTCTCTAATGATTTTTCAAAAGGGTTATCTCAAGTTCATGCATTCAAACAGTATTGTGCCTAATTCTGATGAAAAGGCTTTAAATGTTTGAGGCATTCCAAAATGACCAGGATCTATGTGGGTCTCCCATGTGGTACATAGTTGAGGTCAAACATGAATTCACCTTGGAAAGGATTCCATGACAAATGGTAAAATGTAAGTTTTCACGGAACCTGCCAGAAGCCCACATTACAGTTGAGACTAGGAGAGAAGAAAAGGGAATCTGGGTTGTTGACCCTGAACAAAATACCTGGATGTTACATTGTTTTAAAAAATAACAGTAGCCACAGATTAGTTCAGGTTTGA
The DNA here is from genome assembly GCA_034509495.1 of Acestrorhynchus altus. Taxonomy (NCBI): domain Eukaryota; kingdom Metazoa; phylum Chordata; class Actinopteri; order Characiformes; family Acestrorhynchidae; genus Acestrorhynchus; species Acestrorhynchus altus. The sequence goes on along the minus strand of CM067512.1, from coordinate 10,688,359 downwards.
TTTAACAAAGAATATTTACTGTCTGAAAATAAATGACAATTGATCCCAAACTCTTGGGTGCTGCCCAAGTTATTACTACTTGGTCACTGGCTGTTGCAAAAAAAGCAAACCTTTGCTTAACCCTCAGGATAAATGCAGAATCATAAACAAACCAGCAAATAAAGTATACACTCCTCTGAAAAGTCTTAGACATGTTCAGTCGGTCATTCATTAAAGTAAATCATGTAAGCGTTTGGTGGAAAAGAGCAAACCACGCAGTAACTGGAGTTCACAGAGAAGTCAGAAAACAAATCTGGTGTCCTGTTTTGCTCTGTTCTCCTAAAGCATTTCTATATATTGTATGCTAAAATGGTTAAAAGGATTCTATGATTTCTAATAGCAGTGTCAGAGAAGTAAAGGTTCCACAACATAACTTTCTCAATGCTTTAAACTTCTAGCATTTAATTTTCTTATTAGTAAACTAGTAATCTGGGTTCATTTTAAAGCACAATTACTGAATGGATCAAATTGGAAAAATACAATGTACCATGTTATGCAAAAGTTAAAAGAGTCAGGATTTCTAAGTCAGGATTAAACATTTTTGAACGTTTTAAGCAATAAAAGTTCCATCTTATTACAAAATAAAACAAGATTGTAGTCAGAGTCAGTTCTTCTTTGGGGGATTTTCACAAATTCTTCCAAGGATTGTAATACTGTGGGATTCTTGCACTGACATGCATGCACTGCTCCTTAGAGCTCTATTGCCAGATTTTGTCTTGCATGCACTGCTCTTTAGAGGTCTATCCATGAATTTTGGATCATGGCTGTGAGGGCCATGACGAAACCTGCAGGTTTTGTCTGATAAACTGTGGATTTTGAGAAAAGGATTTTGTTAAGGTTCATTATCCCACTCTGGAAGCCATTCCTGTGCTTATCCCAGCTTTTTCTTTTTTTACAGACAGTCTAATGTTTGCTTCCAAAATGTATTGCTATTTAATTGAACTCATTATCACTTAACAGTTGGCGAGGTGTTTTTCTCTCTCTATCGATGCCTTTGCTTGCTGTAGTCAGAAAGATTATATTTTTAATTTTGATGTTATCCATAGGACTTATCAGAAAGCATCAGGCTTGTTTATATGTACATTTAACTGCTTCTAATGCTGCTTTTTGTGTATAGAATGCAGGATTGATTTTCTTTTGATAATTCTGCCATGAAGGTCATATGTGCTGCATAGTACATCAGTGCACCATCTCTTCAGAGTCTGCTAAAACAATACACTAATCCTACTTAAAAGGTTCCTAATCCTGCTTAAGAATACTTAATCTATTTAATTCTTCTACCATGGGTGCCAGAGGTGCTAGTTCACAGTATGTGTGTATTAAAGCAGTGTTTCTCAATCCTAGGCCTGCAGGCATCCTGTCCAGTATATTTTAGCGGATTACCTGCTTTAAGGCACACCCGGAAACTCTGAAAGAGCTTGTTAAAGAGCTGATATTGACTAGGGAAAGCTGTTGGGACTAAGGAAAGCACTAGAATGTGCACGGCAGGGTGCCCCCCAGGACCAGGATTGAGAAATATTGAATTAAAGTGTGTAGTGGTGGTTTTCATGGATTTGAACATTTTAAAATGATGTATTTTAGACCATGGGTGTCCAAACATCTGTACTCAACTAAGATTGTAAGTGGTTGAGACAGTGCAAACAGAAAAACTGTGGAATTTGCAGATAATCATTAACTCACCACAAATCACAAATAATGACTGGCAGCATCTGCACAAATTGATCACACCTGTTTAGCACTATACTTAATGGAGCAGCTATTAAATCATTTAGCATTTAGCAACTAGCTGTTGGGTGTGTGTGTGTGTGTGTGTGCACGCACTGTTTGTTTGCTGGATACTTTCTCTGTCCTTTGCTCTACACTTTCCTGGCTGCAGACCAGTTTTGTGATTTGAACCCATTTCCGCTGTTCTGTGTGAAAGTCTGCAAATAAGTAAACGATCCCTGAAATTTCAAGTCCTGATATCCTTGTGTACAGAGACTGACTGATTCAGGGAGTCCCCAATACATTATATTTTAGTGAGAAATTGATTTACAGAAAATGAATCACTCATGCTTTAACTTTGCTTGGAGATGCTGTGCTCATGGAGTCGCTTGGTGTCAGTGATTCTTGTCAGTCAAGTTTTCCCTCCGTAAAGTGAATTTGTTCGTCATTCCAGTAAATTGGTCCTTGTTTCTCAGTACCTCAGTGCCTTAGTTCTCAGGGGGTTTTTCTTGGGGAAATTTTTGAATTTTTTACTCGTAAAGCCCCTGGTGGCTTACAGCACTTTGTCACTTTAGCTTTAGCATGAAGTCCATATGTGACATATACTGAACACCCTGCATGTGTCACAGGATAGTCTGTAAATATGTGAAAATGTGAGGCAAAAACCAGTTCATTTTAAAAGTGTATGTTTATTTTTCTAAAGTTCTAATTTAACTCATTTAATAATTCAAACACCATATTAAAATGTCATATATTACATTTAACCAGTTCTGAGCCCATTTTTTCAAAATAAATAATGTGACATATTATATTGTCACATTAATGAGTTTTGCAACTAATATAACAGATTCAGCTTTGATCAAATTTCAAAGCAATGTTAAGGGTTTTATAGGTTAAACCCATAAAACATGGAGATAAAATGTCTTCATGACTGCAGGAAGGATGTTCTTTTATCAAACCCAGATCCAACAGATTTTGGAGTAAAGCCCCCAATAAGCCCACCCTAATCTAGTAAACATAGTTTTCATATGGAGTTTCTCAGATTTTAATAATATACTGAATTGAAGGGTTAACACTTAACAAAGATTACTTTTATTATTGTCATATTATCTTTATGAAGATTATCTTAAAATAATAATAATTAATATTATTTATTTTATCCAAAAAAATTATCGGTATTGGGCTTAATGAGTCCCTTTTGCCATATAAGCCAAACCTTCTTTCTTAATCCACACTTAACTGGTCCTGAAGGCATTTCCTTCATATATGTGTTGTCTTTTGAAATGAAACATATTTGTGAAATGAGAGATATTCTGATCTAAATCTAAATAAATAGATAATATAGTGAATATATGCATGGAGTATGAAAATGTATTTGCCTCCTTGCAGATTTCTTTTTCAGTATTCTTTCTTTTTTAGAATACAAGTAATTGCCCAATAAATCCAATGACTGGTTGTACCACACTTGGTGGCAACAAGTGCAATCAAGTGTTGAAATAACTGGCAATGAATCTTTCACATCTTTGTGAGGAATTCTCTTCTTTGTAGATTCTTTTATTAAATTCAGCGAAATTGGAGGGTTTTTCGAGTCTGGACAGCCTGTTTAAGGTCATGCCACAGCATCTCAAGTCTGGATTTAATTCTGGACTTTGACTTGACCACTCCAAAAAGAATCTACACTCCCCTCCAAAGGTTTTGGAACAGTGAAGCCAGTCCCTTTATGTTTGCTGTAGCTTATTTGTAGACATGTGCCATTAAAAGGTGAATGTGAGACCAAAGATATATATTTCAGCTTTATTTCCAGGTATTTACATCTGGATCTGATATATATTTCAGAAGATTACACCTGTCTAAACCCATCCATTTTTCATGTGAGCGAAAGAGCAAATACACTTAAAATAGATTAAAGTGAATAAGACTTACTATTTTGTTGCACATCCTTTGTTTGCAATAACTGCATCAAGTCTGTGACCAATTAACATCACTAAATGTCTGCATTCTTATTTTGTGATGCTTTTCCAGACTTTCACCACAGCCTTTTTCTCCTGGGGTTTGTTTTGGGGGTCTTCCTTCAGTCTCCTCTTTAACATTTAACGTGCATTCTGGAGATTGACTAGGCCAGTCTGAAACCTTCCACCTCTTACCCCTAAATGTGACATCCTCAATGAAGATTAATGAGCCCATCCCAGAAGAAACCATGCATTTACATTTTCATTTATGGCATTTAGCAGACGCCCTCATCCAGAGCGACTTACAAAAGTGCTTTGCTGTTCACTCAGAATATCCTTAGCTAGTAGACAAGGCTAGAATCTAGAAATTCTTCACACTTAGATCCTGTTGAACACAAATGTCTTTATGGAGTTAAATACTCCTGAAACAGATGAGTCTTCAGTCTGCGTTTGAAGACAGTGAGGGATTCAGCTGTTCGGACCCCCAGGGGAAGTTCATTCCACCATTTTGTTGCCAGAACAGAAAAGAGTCTGAATGTATGTTTTCCTTGTGTTTTGAGGGATGGTGGGTCAAGTCGAGCTGTAATTGAAGCTCGAGGTTTGACCATTGCCATCATGTATGGAGGGGCTGGTCCATTTTTAGCCTTGTAGGTCAGTATCAAGGTTTTGAATCTGATGTTCAGCTACAGGGAGCCAATGAAGGGAACGCAGCAGCAGGAGTTATGTGACTGAATTTAGGAACATTGAAGATGAGCTGCGCTGCTGCATTCTGGATAAGTTGCAATGTTCTGATGGTCTGCATAGGAAGGCCACCCAGTAGGGAGTTGCAGTAGTCTAGTCTTGAAATGACAAGAGACTGAATAACACCTGAGTGGCCTCTCTAGACAGAAAAGGTTGAATTCTCCTGATGTTGTAAAGGTGAAAACTGCATGACAGAGTCAGGTTTGCCAAACCCAAGCTGAGAACAATAACTGGTCATCCACTACTACACTAAGGCTATTTGCTTCAGGGTCAGGACCAGTGGTTCCATGAATGAATAGTAGTTCAGTCTTGCTGGGGTTGAGTTTGAGGTGATGGGCTGCCATCCATGATGAGACATCAGAGAGGCAAGAACTGGTGATTCCAAGGCCACCAAGGATTGACACTACCTTCACTGTGTTTCACAGATGAGCTTGTATGTTTGGAATCATGAGCAGATAATTTCCATCACAGTGGGAAATATACATATTTGCTCATCAGTACATAAAACTTTGTCCCAGAGTTTCTGAGGTTTGTCTTTGTACTTCTCTTCAAATTCCAGTCTGTTCTTCCTAATCAAGGGTTTGCATCTTCTGTTGAAGGCTCTGTACTACTGTTCATAAAACTTTCTGTGAACAAATCTGGAACTGAACGTCGACATTCTGTGCTATTTATTGTTTAAAAATACATGTAACAGGATACACCGGGGCAATAACCAACACCTGTCATTCACATGTTCCAATTCTTTTGCTCACAAGAAAAAGATTAATTAAGAATTAAGAATAAGATTAATCTTCTCACTGTTCAAATATTTTTGGAGGGAAGTTTAAATACACTTGAGCTTAATGTCATGAACTGATGGACAGAAATTCTCCTTCATTATTTTCTGGTAGAAAGCAAAATTTATGGTTCCATCAATGACAGCAGGTCATACATTCAGGACAAGGTCCTGAAGTAGTAAAGCAGCTCCACTACCACCGACATGTTGTACTGTCGGTGTGATGTTTTTCCCAAAACTCTCAGGGATTATCAAGATGTTTTTTTTGGCAAACATGAGCTAGGCCTTTGTATTCTTTTTGGTCTGCAATGGTTTTCACCTTGGAAATCTCCCATGGATATCATTTTGCCCAGTCTCTTTCTTATTGTTGAATCATGGACACTGACCTTAACTGAGACTAGTGAAGCCTGCAGTGCTTTAGATGTTGTTTTTGGGTTCTTTTGTGACCCTCTGGATAAGTAATTTTTGAAGGCTGGGCATTCCTGGGAAGGTTCACCATTGTTCCATGTTTTCTCCATTTGTGGATAATAGCTCTCACTGTGGTTTGAATGTCTTCAAATCAAGGTATAATGTGTTGCTTTTTGAGATCTTTTAGCCTGCTTGTCAGACAGGTTCTATTAAGTGAAATTCTTCATTCTACAGGTCTGGCAGTAATCAGGCATGGGTGTGACTTGCTTCCCAAAAAATGTGATTTGTCACAGTTAATTTGTGTGATTCAAGTTATTTTTTCACATTGTGCCAGATTGTTTGTGGTAGCATTTTTTGCTTAAAATATGAAGTCATAATTTAAAATGATGTAACATTTAACATGTTATTTTTGTCTCATATTGAAATGTGTTTGATAATCTGAAATATGTAACGAAGGTAATAACAAGAAATCTGTAAGGGGGCAAATACTTTATCAGAGCACTGCATATATATCAATATTTACCTATTTATCCTAGTTTCTCCACAGAAAGATGACATTGTGGTTCTGCAGGCAGTACATGTGTTGTACAGCTCCAGGGGCCTGGGATTGTGAGTTCAGTGCTGACTCTGGTCCCTGTCTGTGAGGAGTTTAGTATGTTCTCCAGTTTTATCCCGTTTTCCAAAAACCTTATGTGATATACAGTATATATATATAGTACATATGTACAACACATGTACTATATATATATATATATATATATATATATATACTGTTTTTGTTTGTGCAATGTCTGGGATAGTGTACAAACAGAATGATCAATAAATGAATGCTGCATAAAATGAAATCTTGCCTAGGACACCACATTGGTCAGGGCTCTAAGTTTAATTAATAAGCAAATAATTAATAAGCTTAAAAAAGAGAAATAATACATATATTGGCTTGTTTACAGTTTTCATTTCAGTCTTTTTTTGTAATTTTGTGGGTGTAGTTGTTTGCTGTATAGAGCTTATACATTCATGACTGGTTCCTCAAGGTACAATATACAGTTAATGTTAGAAATAAAAATCAAACATTTCCTCACTCTGTCAGGCTGCATGAGCACATTCGTCATGTCAAACACGTAGGCCAGTGCTACTGAGAAGTGTTTTACAACCAGAGTAAATAAGGTGTGTCCTGTTAATTACTCTGAATGCCCAGTTCAGTCTTAAGATTAGCTTTGATTTCCGATGTGCTAGTTTTTTCACAATTCTGGAATAAACCACACTCTGTGATAATTACAATATTGGATTAAGACTAAGTACTCAATATATTCATTCACCTGCTTGATAAAGTTTAGAAACAGTTGTTTTTAATATCTGAGAAACTTGATGGACCTAGGTGGTGCTGTGAAACTGAGTGATTGTAATTATTGATTCTGGTCAGGATCGGTAAGACACACATGTGATACATGAGGTGGAACAAAATGATGTACTTAATTTCCCAGTTACAGCAATATATATATATATATATATATAAAGGATATAAAAATAAACTATAATTCCCACATATTGAAAGAGTTGCATCATATTAATACAATGGCTAATCTTGATAGTGTTTCTAGGTTGACGAATGTGGAATACTCTCTGCTCATAGCACAACACTCCTGATTTTCCCAACAATGTGCATTGTTGTGGTGTATTGATGTTTTCAAGGTCAAAGTGTCACCGGATGTGGCGGTAACCTATGTTCCATGCTTGTAGACAAGTTGGCATGTGGTGAAACATTCGAACACCTGTCTTGCCTAAAGCATTATCTCTCTAAATTTAGCAAGTCGTCAGACTATTTTGAGATATTTTCAGGGAATTTTACAACTGCGCTCTGGGCCCCAAGAAAGGCTGCCTTTGTTAAAAGCAGCCCATACTAATTTTAAAGCTATTTAGGAGTTATGTGCTGCTATCAGGTGGTGTTTTCTTTTCCCAAATAGTCATGGAGTTGGCCCATCCAAATGCATCATGCTGTCACTCTCAAGTAAGAGCCTACTCCTGCTGTGTCCCTTATATTTCCTGGTGTAATCTCTTACCATAAAGAGAATATTGAGGTTGTAAAAAGCTATTCAATTGCAATTCATAAGCAACATGTCTAATGTTAAAAATGTGTCTAGAAATAGCTTTTATGAAGTCATGAAATCTGGGAGACCAGGAAAATATTGATAGAACTCAAATCATTTTGAAACTGTGGGATGAGAATTGTTATATCAACACAGTTCCTTTTGGAAAGTTCACCAATTTTAGACAAATTCAAGCAAAATAAGGAATATACTTCTGGTCATCTTTTAAAGCTCTAAAAGTATGTCTGTGACATTAATTGGACAAATGTTTCAGAAGATTCAACCTGGTTTTGTACCACAAATTGTATTTTTTCATCCTGTTATACCCATTTATCCCTGTTACTAAGCTGTCTGTATAAATCACACATCACTCTGTTGGCTGTCTAGCCAGGCATGCATACAGTGGGGTTAGCTGTAATGCAGTATATATCTATATGAATTCAAAACATTAATTTTTTAATCATTCATGTTCAGATTTATCAAGACTTTCCATAGCTGTTACCTTTGAGCATTACTGCCATTTTTGAGGTTTTACGTGATGCTGAGACAACTGCACTGACAAATCATCATGTCTGCACAGGAAAAGGTTTGTTATATTCTGATCATCCCTTTTCTGGATTTTCTGAATATTCACAAAATATTCCAGGTGTTAAACCAGCAGAATGGAATTAAAGTTAGCTTAAACAAGGGATTAAAAACTAAATGTGAATGTAAAACTGAGTAAACACAGAACATTTTCTTTAAGAGTGAATGAGCACTAGCCTTGAAACTATACTGTAAACATAGTAAAGTAACCTAAAATGATTGTGTTCGCAACCAATTTAACTGCAGCAAATCACACTCATTATCAGAAAATAAATAAAAAATAGTTGCACCAAAAAGAATCATCTGATTGCAACATATGGCTGCAATGGTTTCATACCAGACTGTCATGGAGTCACTCAGAATGGCAGCAGTCATCTTTAGTGACGAGTCCTGCTTTTGTCTTGTTGGAAACAATAAACAAATTGTCTGTGAAGGCACCATGATCAGCACCAAGATCCGTTGCTGTCATGTGTCATGCGCCCAGAAGGCCTGGTGTCATGGTGTGCAGAATTATTTTGTACAATGCCAGATCACCTTTGCTCACTATTACAGGCACTTAGACAGCCCAAAGTTATGATATTAAGGCCCTGCAACCACTGGTCCTACCTTTATTTAACACACACTCTTTTGCACTCCAACAGGAAAACACTCCACATTATCGATGGGTGCACTGATGTCCAAACATTCATACTTCTGTTCCATTGTATTTACTTTTAAGAAGTAATCATGGCTCAAGAATATTGATATCATATTTATTTATTTAGTAGGGTATATGTGTATCCAATCTCTTAATGAAAACTCAAAGAAGAAAATTAACTGCTACCATAAATACTGATGTAATATAGGAACTATTTTCTTGACTAAACTTTTTTACTATATAAATCACTACATCTAGTTATAGGATGGGTTCTTTATTTAAAGTAAACTTAGAAAACACTAAGATTTGTTGAGTGATATTATTAAAAAGTTTCAAGAGCTGGCCTTGAAGATACTATGCCATGGCCAGTCACATTGCCAGACCTATCCCTGACTGAAAAAGTGTGTGATGCTATTGGATGTACTACTAACATTCCACCCACCTTCCAGTGAGAATATTCAAGCTGCATGGGATGGATAATTCTAGGACACCATTAGGAACCTCTATAACTCAATGCCTGATATGTTGCATTATACACAATGCCATACTTATACTGATTCTACTTCTGTATGTGTAGCTCAGTAAATAGTCCCCATATCAGTCAAAACATTTAATCATTATTTTTCCTGGTAATCTTTATCTTCCTTCCGAACAGCATTTGATCCAATACTTCCTTTTGGGTGCAGCAATTTATTTCACAAGTGTATTTTGATGTAAAGTGTATAGTCCTTATAAGTAAACCAACAAACAACAATAACAACATAAAACAGTACATTTTACACTAGTAAAATCAATACATGGTCAAACATATACAGATATTAAAATCCTCATAGTTTTAACTTCTCAAATGAAGACAAATTTAGAAAGTTATGTGTTTTGTTTTGTTTTTTAATGACATCAAACTAGGAAAACGTCCCACAGAACAGGCCTAGGCACTTCCTAACATCCCTCCAAACTTTAAGCACACTTCACTTTCTACAGCTCATAAATCCATCAGCATTATTAGAGGAAGTGTAACAGAGATGCCATCCACCCACAACTGCCAGCATGGCAGATTAAAATGATAAAGAGGGTGAGAGGTGGAGTGCCTGTGATACGTGCCCAAACACTTCACACTTCATTACCTCCTGCTTCCAGTTTCTGACTAATCCAATTTGTAAGACAGATGTGATGGTTTTAAGGGGGGACACTGTGTCCCGAGGACAATATGAAGCAGTTGTGCCCGTTTAACATAAAGTGACAGACACTACAGCTGAAGTGCTCGTGTGTGTGTGACAGAGCAGAGGGACAGTGAGGGGACATGTGAGTCCTGTGAGGACTGAAGTGTGTGCTGGGAGGATATCTCAGCTCATTGGTCCCCCACACGAGAACAGCGGCTATAAAACGGAGCGCAGCGCAGTCAGCAGTTAGAGCCGCTGTCTGCAGGATGGGATCTTGAGGCGCTTTGATCGAGCAGCGCAGCAGGACGCGGCCAACAACAGAGCGCCTACAAACAGCTTAAACCCGAGCTTTTCCGTCGGATAAGCATCAGTGGACTGAGCAACACAAGCTGGAATAAACAAGGAATTAGGAGAACGAGGGACTGTGTGTGAAGGGGGCTGAAGTCCACAGTGAAGGTAAACTGGTTGTTTGTTTACCTCTCTGACCTGCAGCTGTTCCTTATTCTGAAGGAAAGTTATGCAAAATATATATGTTTAAAAAAAAACAACAGCATAATAATAATAATGTGACTTTTTGCACTTGTTTTCTGACTGTTAAAGATACATTAGTCGTTTATTCTGGTAAAAGTCTTTTTTTTAGTATTATTTATATATGTTTTTTTAGAATAAAGTTGTCTACTATGAATTAATCTAGAATATTGGAATGTGTTTATTACTTGTTTTCTGTCTGGGCTAAGCTCCAGTGTGAAGTAAAAATAACTAACTAACTAACTAACTAACTACACAAATAAATAAATAAATAAAACTAGATGTTAATAACATGTTAATGTGTTAATTAACTCATAAAATATATAATTAAAAAAGCCATTGGGATAATGTGACTTTTTTCACTTGTGTTCTGGCTGTTTTAGCTATGTTAGTAAATTAGTAAAGCATTTTTTTATAAGTTGTCTACTATGAGTTAATCTAGAATATTGGAATGTGTTTATTACTTGTAAACAAGTAAACTAAGTAAACAAACAAAATAAAAAAAATAATAATTTGGAAACCAATCCTGGTTGGTGATCGCGCTTTACTTCCTTAAAATGAGATTCTTCAAATGGGGGTTATTTAGGGATTATTTAGTTGGTAGTAGTGGTTCTGTATAGATATGGGTGATAAAATAAGGGTAGCCAAATAAGCTGTATCCGTTCCTCATTCTTCTCTCCTGAGTAGAAAATTAAAGCTCAATTTCTACAGAAATGTTGAACTCTTTGTGCTTTCTAGGCTTCCTTCATAGAATATATCTCATCTTAAGCAATGCCACATTTCAAATGCAATCAGATTACTGACAAGCAGTGCAGCTTTTTCTTCAAACAAGAACTTATTCAAAAAAACAAAACAAAACCCAACAACAAAAAAAGATTTACCCCCAAATGTAGTCATATGAGACATATCTGTTATCTGAGGTTTGCCTCTTTATCAAGATGCTTAGTAGACTTCCATTGTCTGTTTGCTGTCTGAACCCCCCGTTCCAGTTCAAGACCAAAGCATCAAACTTTGGAAAACAAACCTGCTTTGGCTAAGTGATATTTCACCCTGAAAAGGAGCCATCTTTAAAGTAAAGGTTATGTAGTAAAGAAGATATGTCATTTAAATTAATGACATGGTGAACAGATTATATGGGAGCAAAAGGGTTAATTTGTATTGTAGATACCTTGTTACAACTTGCCTATTTCAATAATACACAGCACTCTTTTTGCTAAGAATGTGAGAATGTGGGGGTCTTTAGATAGAAGAATATGTAATGGCTATTTGTAGATCTAGATGTAGGTAGTGAAACTACTACATCTTGAAAAGTGGAAATTTCATCACTGCCACTTCACTTTTGGTAGCAAATAAAAAAGAACATGCGTTAGCCAAGATTGATGGCACAATTGCAGTCTTTAGCAACTGGCTTCTTTCTTACTGATACTAATTGTTTTCACTGGGACTGGGGCTCAGCTCCAATGTGAAAACACTGTCTGTCAAAGTTCCCATTTGGGAAAACAATAGAAGGATTCAAAAAACTCAACATTTCCCTGAGGCTACTTCAGCATGACTTGATGAACTGGTACATGGTAGCAAGGCAGCTGGTCCATTATGTTTCTTCCCATGAAATGTCTTGGCTTTGAGTGTGTAAGTGGTTTCTGGACAAAGTCAGGACTGATGGCCTCTGGCCTGCTCTTTAGTTGCCTTCATCATTAGTTTCAGTGCTTTTGTGTGGCCACTACATTGACTCCTTTGTTTGATATGCTGTCATATTGCTGATGTTGGTCTGTAACCAAATTAATGTTAATTACAATTTAGCCCTTATTTTGAAATTAAAATATGTTTGAAAGACAATTTCTGTACCTCTAAATATTACAAAATCCTAGTTTAGTATTATTTTCCCTCTTCACCCTTAATGGCATAATGTGATTATTTTTGGTAAACACCATGTTCAACATACTGCATCATCACACAGTATCATACTGTGGTAATAACACAATCATTGCCTACATTCTCACAATGCTCTTATTCTCAGCATTGCTCAACAATTAGTAATCTGGTTTCCCAGTTTTCAAGTTGTGCCACATATGTTTGAATGGTAAGTCAATCAAGCTATTCATACTGAGGGGGCACACATGACTTGTGATGACCTTCAGACAAGGAAAAAAGGCCTCCTCTGTCTATAGTCCCAGCCCAGATCTCAATAAGTAATATAATAATATTCAGGGGCCCAGAGGGTGGTGGAGTGGGGTTTTGAAGAAACAGAGGTTTGGGTTTACGAAGTATAAAAAACTATCACACAAAAAACTTCTACAAGGACTTAGCCTACCATTGTTTAGAAGCTTATACTAAGCCAACAGAGACAGAAATAGTGAAGGCCTGGATATTCCTCTGTATTGACAACTGAGTTGTATTAAAATGCGTCCATTATCTTTTTTGGAAGTTGGAATTAATTTTATTTTTGTATCTTAATTGAATGCTCACAAATAAGGTTAGGCTGGTCATGATTAAGAGATCAACTTTACAAAGCTCTAATTCAGCATTTAACATCTCAATGAATTGGCACTGATTAGATGGATGATGGATTGCATGACTATAGTTCATATTTTAACTATTAATATTCTGTTCATGTTTTTGGGCAAAGTACATTTTGAGTCATTGTATCTTATGAAGAAGGTGTTAAACTCAACTGATTGTGCCAATGGCAGAGGTATGTTAAGCTTAAAAAGTTTACTAGAAGTCACTTCACCTTCAGCATTATGCCTTTTCAGTTCTCATTCATTGAAGACTTCAACAACAAGTAGGCCTTTCACAGTAATTACATTATCATTTGTTCCATATGTTGACGTGACTGACAATTTTTGCTGATTTGTATATTACCAATTGAGTTTATGTTTGTGTATTTTGGCAGATATATTGATTTTAGCCAGTTGTCCTATTCTCTTCATCTTCTCTGTTAGAAGCAGGCCAAGAATCTGTGAAAATACAATGACTTCTCAGGTTTAAACCACAAATTACTTAATAAAAACTTAAATAGTATGGATTATGGTTGTACTGCTTTTATATTTTTCTGTACAATTCAATTCTGAAAATATGTTTTGACTGAAAATATTGTGACTCCACAATCCATTCTGAACAGAGGGTTCAAGAGGATCTGAATAATGTAAAAGAGCTGGTCAACTTTGCTCAAAAGAGTTTTGGAATGTTTTTGGAATGTAAAATACTTAATAATCAAAATTGAATTGCTCCTTAACAAATTTGTAATTGTATTATTATACTATTATATTATCATTTTATTAGTGACATAAAGTGGTCTTATAATAGCAATAATATAATTTATTGCAATAATTTCTGGGACAATATATCATCCACAAATATGTTATTGTAACAGGCCTACCCAATCACTTGGTTTTCACATTCAGGATGGGTTTTGATGGAATGTTCTCTGTAGTACCATGGCACAAAGAGCAAATAAATTTAAAAAGTCACAAAAATCAAAACATTGCATTTCCCTTTTTGTGTGTACCTTTCTGAAAAATAAATACAAAAAAACAAGAATATTTTTCTTGGTGAGGACATTCAAAGGTGAAAATAATCTGTCGGACTTTGTCCTAGTTTCCTAAAAAAATACACTACATGTGTATGGCCATGCGCAGCTCGAATTATCTAACATGATGTGTTTTTTGGCACAGGTAGACCGTGAATTTCTGTAGGACCGAACCACTCCTAGTGTTTCCATCACTCCTTCAGCCGAGGATGAAGACAGTGGAGTTGATGATCCTGCTGTTGGCAGGCTGCTCTGCTGCTTTGCGTTTCAGCCGGGACTCCACCCAAGTCAGCCTCAATGACGCTGCCAATCGGGAGGTAGGGGCTGCAGGATGGAATGTGTCCAATGATGAGCGTCCTGTGCTGAGGAACTCTCCCCGTTTACCCGTCCCACCAATGTGCACCAAGCCCACTGAGATCAAGGAGACCTTCAAGTATGTCAACACCGTCATATCCTGCTTGATTTTTGTGGTGGGCATCATTGGAAACTCAACCCTTTTACGCATCATCTACAAGAACAAGTGCATGAGGAATGGGCCCAATGTGTTGATCGGCAGTTTGGCTTTGGGTGACCTGCTCTACATCCTTTTCGCACTCCCAATCAACGTTTTTAAGGTGGGAGACCTCAGCAACAGATTTTTGGTGTCAGAATGCACTACAGTGCACTACATTTTTAGCATTGCAAAGCTTAAATAGTCACATGCAATGAGGCGAGGATGAAGCATAATTAAGTTGCAATGCTTCAGCAGCCTCAGTCCAAACTCTCATATGCTTAGAATGAATTGGATTCAAGGTGCAGCACATTAGAAGGCAGTTGTGCCCATGTAGTAAACATTTCATGACTTCTGGTTGGGCAGGGTTCACAGATGGAAGCAGATCCAAATTCCTAGAATGACAGATTGGTCCATTGTTTACTGGAAGGTTTAGTGCTGGGCAGCAGCTTCAACACAGTTAAGTGTTCTGACCTCATAGTCCAGTTGAGCAATTTGCTTTGCTAGTTGCTGGCAGACTGTGAATTCCCAAATATATGCATTAGAACAACAGTGGTCTTATAATAGTGAGAAATTCTAAGGCCAATAAAATGTCACAAACATTTGAACTCTGCCTGATATTCACTCCTGTATGTAGCTGAATTCAAAGCATGACATTTACAGAGCACCAGTATCCTAATCTAGCTGAATACTTTTCTTATAATAATTAACCTCATAGTAGTTTATTGATGATCATATGAAGCAAATTGAGCTTGTTTTATTAACCCTGATATATGTAACATTTCACTTTACTGTACTCAGACTAGCACAATATCTGTATGAAGGCATTTTTATGTTCTCTGGCTGATGTTTCTTTATCTATCTTCAGTATACAGTATACAGACTTTTCTCTGTGCAGATGCATTCTGCCAAATCAAGCTTTGCAACAAGAATTTTAGGAATTGACTTAATCTCTACTATTGGCTTTGTGTTTTCACAAGACATAATTTTTGTTATACACAAATACCTTACATTCATAATCCCAAGAGAAAGGTTTTCCAAAGTAGTTAAAGTTCCTTTGATATTTAATACAATGATATATGTTTGACTTTGTAATATGTTCATTTTTGCATGGTTGGGCATGAAAGTTTTGAAGAAAATGTTTGAAACCAAATATTAATTTTCTAATCTAATTTATTGATCTTATTAGTATAAGAAAAATCTGTTGTCTTTCCAGCTACTGGCAGAAGACTGGCCATTTGGTGTTCATATCTGCAAGCTCATGCCATTTGTCCAGAAGGCCTCAGTTGGCATCACCGTGCTTAGCCTTTGTGCCCTCAGTATCGACAGGTTAGTCGAAGAAAGTCTCACACAGTCTGCTCACAAATGCCCGGTGTTTATTCCACATGTATATGTTTTGCATGTCTGTTATTGTTGCAAATCCACCCAAAAGATTGAATACATGTTCCTTGCTGCTGCAATTTTTTTTTTTTTTCAAACACGATACAGCAACTGCACAGGTATTTGTGGACTTAAGCTCACATTGTAGCTACTGAGACTTAAATGTAAACAATAATTAAAAACAAAATAAATAAACAAGAGTCAGGAATTTAGCACACTTTAATCATAATCAACTATAATAAACAGAAGTTCATTACTGCTTAATTAATGCTGGTGGTGTTTTAGTTTTTGAATTTAGTTTAATTGAAGTGTGGTGTTTTAGTTTAAGAAAAATAAGAGAAACTGTGAACCTGTTATACTTATTGAACTAAACATAACAAATGGCTACAATTCTAAATGTTAAGAAGCTGGCCTTCATTCAGTCTGAAGTACAAAAATGAGGCAACCTATACTGTAAATCCCCTTGTCATCCATCAATGTAGTGAAAGCCAAAGAACTGTCTAATGGAAATTTCATGTTTTCTGACCTACGCAAAGAAGATTTTAAATACACAAGTACATAAATAAATAAACATGTCACTTACACCTGTTAGAATGACAATCAAAAGCTTTCAAACATCTGGAAAAGTCGGTAACCTGCCAGGAAAATGATGAAAATGCATGCTGTTTTCACGCATACTGAGGAGGATGGAGTAGGGAGGATAAGAAGAACTAAAAGCACACAGTTCAAGTAAAGTACAGGCATTACTTTTTCCTTGGGGCTTTAAGACTTCAAATCAAAGCAATTAAAAGAAGTTAGAAGCTCTGTGGAAGAGATGCACAAAGAAAGTTCAGATAGTAAATAAGAAAGAAACAAACATAGAAAGAGCTTACCAAACATAGTTTGAAATTGAGTTTATAATCACATAATATATACATAATAAATACATCATTTCATCAAGCTAACATTTGTTTTAACATCTTAAACATAGTGGAATCACTAGTCAATTTAAACTCCTATAATATAAAACACTGTCTGTTAGTTTACATGTAGTTACTGAATGATCTGTAATATTTAAAATTTTTAAATTTTAAATTTTTAAATTAAATCTTTATCTATTAATATTAAACAGGATGATTTTGTTATTGTGACTAAAACTGGAAAATGTAAATGTCTCTGTTCTTATTGGCTGCCATGTATTTTTGTCTTGATTGAAACACTTCTAACTTCAGCATGAATGGGCTGAACTGAACAGAAAGTGCTGATGCTCAAATAGGCAGAGAGTTTTAAATGATGTTCACAAAAATAGTTAATTCTGAAGAGGCTAGTTTTATTTCTTAGTTTCCATGTATGAACTTTTATGCCACTGAACAATGTGTGTGCACTGATCAGTCATAACATTAAAGCCAGGTGACAGGCTAAGTGAATAACACTGGTTATCTTGTTACAGTGGCACCTGTCATAGGGTGGGATATACATACAGTGAACAATTCCTGAGTTCATTTTGCAGGAAAAAACAAGTATGAGTGGCTTTGATTAGGACCAAATTTTGATGTGTAGACCTCTGGGTCAGATCATCACCAAAATGGTAGGTCTACTGAAAAGTGGTCCAAGGAAGAGCAACTGGTGTACAGGCTACATGGGCACCCCACATATTGATGCTTGGTGCCAGATACCACAGGACAACTTCATAGGTCTTGTGGAGTCTGTGTGTCAGAGCTGGATTATCAGCATGATAGTGACCTACAAAATTAGGCAGGTGGTTTTAATGTTATGACTGATCAGTATTTTTATACAGAATATTTTATATTTCATTAAAAGGTTGAAGTACAAAAGGTTCTTTTGCCATTTTAATGGCATTTGTTTATATTGATTTTAAGCATGATAGTGCAAGCCCTCATAAATTACATACTGTTGTCTCTGCCAGATATCACGCTGTAACATCCTGGAGCCGAGTGAAGGGAATGGGGATTCCATTATGGAAAGTTCTGGAAGTAGCTCTCATCTGGTTGGTGTCTATAGTGCTAGCAGTGCCTGAGGCTTTGGCCTTTGACATGATGGAGAGTCCTTACAGAGGGAGAAAGCTGCAGGTGTGCTTCCTACATCCTCAACAGAGCACACCGTTCATGCAGGTACTGCCACGCTCTTGCACATTCTGATTACGCTGGTCATGCATATGGTTCTTGTGACTAAATTTGTGAAATGTTGCATTCATTTCTTCGTGAATCACCTTTATCTCTAAATGTAAAGAATGAAAATGAAGATAGTCATTCTCCATCATGCTGTTCACTTCATGTTGAATGTCTGTTTTCACAGTTTTATCAGGATGTGAAGGATTGGTGGCTGTTTGGATTTTACTTCTGCTTACCCTTGGCATGTACTGGCATCTTCTATACCCTTATGTCATGCGAAATGCTGAGACGCAAGAAAGGAATGCGCATTGCCCTCAATGATCATATGAAGCAGGTGTTGACATTTTGACATCTCTCATTTAATTAGAGCCACTCACATTGTCCACTTTGTTCACCATACTTTCATGTGATTTTCATTGGAACTCAAACCACTCATTTACAGGTTCTTTTTCTGTATGTTTCTTCTTACTCAGCGTCGAGAAGTGGCTAAAACTGTTTTCTGCCTTGTGGTGATCTTTGCATTATGCTGGCTGCCCCTTCACCTCAGCCGCATTTTGAAAAGGATGATTTACAATCCAAATGACCCTGACCGCTGTGAGCTCCTCAGGTATTGGCCTCCAACTCCATGGTTATCTGCTAACTGACACCGAGTTCAAATTTAGTTGGAAATGTCAGTGCTGATAATTTATTGTCAAAACTTTAAATAAATAGTGTGCAATCAACAGATCTTCAGACTAGGAAGCATGGTTCTAGTACAGTTCATGGAAGTTCAGTTTAAAAAACAGCTAACATCCTGTTTACCTCTTCCTCCCCCTTTCCCCTTTAACCCTAGTTTCCTGCTTGTGATGAATTATATTGGCATCAACATGGCCTCCCTCAACTCCTGCATCAATCCTGTTGCACTGTATTTTGTCAGTCAGAAGTTCAAAAACTGTTTCAAGGTAAGGACCAGATAATGTCATAACATTACATAACATTTCATAATGTCTACATACATTGTGTGGAGGGTTGGAGGTTTCCATGTGCAATCATCCTTTCTATCACTGCATATATAATTATGATAATCTTCATTGTAATGATTTCTAAGTGCACAAATCATGAAAGCAATTCAGATCTATACTGTACTATTCTGACTTCATTAACAATAGAAGGTGACTTATGTGAATTACACTCATTGTCATAAAAATAGTTGCACCCCGAAGTGTTTGATAACAATTCTATTCAGAAGGTTGGCAAAGTTAAGATTACAAGCAACAATAAATGATTAAATGTTTAGGTATGAGCAATATTTATTGACACATACAGAACTACTGTCTCTTAGTATGGTGTCTGTCATGTTTGGTAAGGCAACAGGCCAGATGTCTTTGCATGAAGCTGTGGAGGTTCCTAATGGTGTCCTGTGATAAACTATCCCATGCTTGAAAGCTCTCACTCAGTTCCTGCAGATTTTGTGGTAGGGGTGGAGTGTTGATAGAGCATCCAATAGCATCCCACAGATTTTCAGTCAGGGATTGGTTTGACACACACTGATTCTCTGTTCATCACAAAGACTAAAGCATTGAAGATGGCCTGCTGCCATGCTGAGTGGCCTGCTGCCATCCTGAGTGGCCTGCTGCCATGACACTCATTGGTTCTTCCTCTCCATGGTTCATGTAGGTCACCCAGATCCTTCATGTTGCTGGTGTGTGCCTTATTCTATCCACTACTGTTATGGTAATATCCACAAGACCAGTATGGCTCTCTCTATACCAGAGCTCTCTCGAACACTTCCAACTGCTTGGTTTCCAACTCTTCGCATAGTTCACGTGCCAAGGATGCCAAACACAATAGCACAAGTCACAACTTTATATTGTTAGTCAGGTACAGCAATAAGGCCTGTCCTTTCTTAGGTCACATGTGTGGTTGAGCATGAAACTTTAATCATAAAGTGAAACCTACAAACCAAAATTCATTCTTGTCAGTCCAGTTGTTCTGGAAGCATCTAATGTTTTGTCAATGAGTGTATATAAGAAATTTACTGATATGAACTTGCAGTTGTGAATCATGGACGTGAATGTCGTAGTATTATTTGGCCTTTAATGATTTAAACTGTTCTTTTTCTGGGGCTGAAAGAGTGAATATTATACACTCTTTCAACACGCACATATAAAAAAGTCGGAAAGTCCTAGTAGCTCAATGCTGATATGAGGATGATGGTAGATTTACACAAATTAGGAATGTGTTCTGAAGCAATATCTAAATCACAGGTGAGTGAACATTAAAGGTATAGTCACTTTGCCAGGGTCTGAAAGATCCAAAGTGTCACCATCAGCTGAGAGGACATTGGTTTGGATGGTCAGGAAGAACCCAAGAACCATCAAGATATAGGCTTGCAATGAACTGGTTGCTGCTTGAAAACTGGTGTCACTGTCTAATCAAGCAATTTTAACATTGCCATGCTCAAAGAGTCTGCAGTCCAAATAAGATCCATGGTCCAACTCACATCTTAAAGCTCAAATAATGTTAACAGCTGACCACGTGGACAAAGAAAAAGGCTTGTGGAGGTGAGTTTTATAGTCAGATTATAAAATATAAAATGACAAAATGTTTGGAGGACCAAAGGTGAGGCCTACAACTGTTAAGCATGGTGGAAGCATCATTCTCTGGGGTTTTTTTAGGGCTGATATGCTGTGTGTATATGTTAAAATGTGCATCAGAAAAAATAATATATTAAAAGGTGTATGTCATGCAGTTCCTTTAAGCCAAATCAAGCAGAGCAACAAGCAAATGGAACAATAATTATTGAATCTGTTTATACTACATATCTTTTATGCTACAAAAGCTTTGTTTTTTCATGATATGAAAAGAGAAATTTGCAGACAGATGTTTTATTGGCACAGTAATAACAAGTTCATTTCTAATCCCTTAGTCCTGCCTGTGCTGCTGGTGCCAAAGGAATATTACTCCGATTGATGAGAGGGGTTCGGGTATACGCTGGAAGGGCTCGGGCCACGGCAATGGGCTGGACCGGTCCAGCTCACGTTCCAGTCAGAAATATAGCTCTTCCTAAAAACACCTACATTATCATAAGCTCCAGGGGCAAACTGCCCTATCAGCAACACTGACTGAACAAGTGACATATCAAAACCTTTACACTACAGTGAGGTAAATATCAATCTAAAGTTACATTTGATTCTGATTAGTCCTGAGGAATCATCTGCTGGGATGCCAGGACTTGGAGAAGTCACATCACTGCCATACAAGGAGTTTTCCAGTCACAGGAATACGTAAAGTCAACCTTCTGAGGAGATCACATGAACAGGCTGAACATTGCAGCCGAGTCACTTCAGGCCCACCCAAATGACACAGGCTGGATACTGGAAGTCTAAATGTGGAAAGGCCATTGAATGACTTGGTTCCAGGAGTCTTCGGTTATCAGAGTCCCAGGATGAGACTGAAATGCTACGACTGTGTCAGAGTGGGACTAATTCATTGTGCGCTGCTGACCTTAAATCAATGGACAGACCGCAAAACAAATGGGGTCTTGCTGGAGGAACATTTCTGAAAGCAGTCTCTGTGCATATTGAGACGCTTTACCTGTGTACTTACAGAATCACTGAACAAGCACAGCATTAACTGTTTGCTGATTTATAGCAATGCAATATAAAAAGGAATGTACAATGCAACTCGTATGTTACACTCTGCTCATAATGCAGATGTGCAAAGGCACAGCTATGCAACAGTTTTCATCATTTTTGAGGAGTATTGCAAAATCAGAGGGTTAAATGTAATAATTGTTTTCATGTGTCTCACCTAAATATCATTCTGTTTGACCATGCACACCACAATCTTTTCAAAACCACTTTTAAACTCTTCTGTCCAAACTTGCAACTTGACACAATAGTATGCTTTTGGTTTTATACCTAAAGAGACACACATTTTGTAGCACGTTATGGACTACTCACAGTTCTAGTTGTAATGAAAGATTTGTTCTGAAATTCTTCTGCTGTGTCAGAACCGGCCAGCAAGATGAACAGAATGAAATTTAGATTAGATTCATGCAAATAATGTCTATTTAGCTTTTCAGTGAGTTCATCCAGACTCATCCAGACCTACACTGAATTGTAGGTCATATTCCATTCATTATTTCTTTTAAACCCACAGGATTTATATGAAATGTGTCCCATTTCTGTATATGTATCTACCTTTTCAATTATGACAGTTCTTTGTCAACAAAATAAGTGAGTTTATGCAAACCCTGAAATGTTATAATTGTAAATTTCTGCTTTTGTCAGGACAAGGGAAATTTTACCTTGAGAACAGCTTCATTTTTAAATTGTTTTGAAAAGCACTTTCTCTCTGAGTGGTTTTCAAACTGGTACACAAAGACAACCAAACAATTTTCTTTTCTCAAGCCAGGTGAGACCACGTGAGAATTGCTTGAAAAATATATGGAGGTTTAAAAAGCTTTTCAGCTCAATTCATTTCATAACTGATTTTGTTTTCCAGGTGAAATTTACCAATAACAATCTGACTTTAAAAGTAGTAAAAATATATATTTTTTTACACATTAGTCCAGATTAACATTACTTTTATGACTATGTTGGTAGGCTGTGGTATGTTCAGATATATAGACAGTTGATGTACTTACAATTTTCCATGATGTATTCTGTTCCCCTTTAAAGTGTGTACATTATTTTTACTATTAACAATGCTTTTATACTATACCTACTTAATGTCAAATAAGCTGTAATAAATGGTATTTTATCACATGGTGGTGTTCTACAGTTTGTTTGGTTGTTTTGTTTATTGTAGAAGAGTAGCTCAGTGGTTGTTTCATTCTCAGAGTTCCTGTAAAACTCAATTTGTCTGAATGCACCCACCAATATGCTTGGTCTAGACAGTGAGGTCAATCCTTAAAGTGAGCTGAAAGACAGCAAGTAAAACTACTGAAACTGGATGCATGAAAAACAGTCGCAGAAAAGCATGAGTTTTAATCAAGTGAAAATTAGTCATATGTCAGAACCTGAGGAAAACTATTATAATCAGTTAATATTTCACAGCGTCCTCATTGTTTTGACATGGCCACAGAATGAGCCTCAAGTCTGTATGAGCTGGGCCTGTAATTATCACATTATACTTGAAAAGGACTTTTTCATGTATTTTGTTCTTTTTTTGATGCACTTGTTCTGAACAATTTCAATGTCTTGCCAAAAGAGAAAGTGAGGTCTAATGCATTGGCTGTAAAACAAAGCATTGAGACATTTAAAGAACTGTAAAACTTACAATAATTTAATCCTGCAATCTTCAAAAGCAAATAATGTAATGACACATGAATATGTGCTCACGGTAAAATATATACAGCATTCTTAAAGAAGAAAGTCTTCAAAAACAAACAAAAACAAACTGTACACATTCACTGATCATGTGAGCTTTAAATAGAGGGTGCATTTTCTTCAGTATCGTAGATTTCCATTTCTATCAGCTCAGCATCAAAAGTTGGTCATGTGACAATCCGCTCGCTCCTTCAAAGCTACTCCATGGCCTCTCCTTGCTTCAGTTTGAACTCCTTCACCTGTGCCTGTCAAATTAAATATCCAGTGGTTAGCAAAGGCTTTCCTTTCCAAACATATCTGTTAGAAAGTTACTTTCCATAAATAGGCCTGTTCCCTGACTATGATTTGAATAAAGCAAGTTTCAAGCTTGTTTCATTACAATGACCCTCATGAATGAATAAAATGTTGAATAAAAGACAAAGGTAAGGGTGCAGTATAGGCAATTATTTCTATAATAAAATACTGTACTACTTTCAATTCCCATTTAACACGAAAGGTTGCTTTTTCACAGTTCTATCTCGTACTCTGCTTCCACGAAAGCATCCAGCTCCTCTTCCCTTTACCTCACGGCCCTGTCACAAGACTTACACAATGAGGATCTGAAGCCCTCCAACACTGACCCCTTTTCAGGCTTTGGAACAACATTTCCATTTTTAGTCTACTCTCAAGAGAGACAGTCGTCTAACACAAGGAGCAAATTACACCCAAATCATGCTAGCAGGACTAAATTCAATAATGTGGCAAACAACCAGCCGTAACTGCAGTAAGTCTCTTAATAGAAAACTAATAGGACGGCATTAACAGCAGACCAAGAATCATTCGACCAATTAACTGTACTTATGTCCTTACTTGTTTACTTTTTGAAATTAATCATAGCTAAAACCATTGTAAATGGAAGAACTAGCCTATACTAGTGTCTCTCAAAATTGAAAAACTCATTTTAAATCTTTCTTTGTTTTACTTTTGATCAGTATGGCTTAAAGCACATTAGAAATCCAGTATCTTACATTTTTAGAATATTTTATTTGAGGTTTGAGCAAATTACTATTTAAACTGTATAGAAAACTGTGTCTAGTTCCACACCCACAACCGCAATCAGGAGCTATAACTGAAGCCACATATCAAGCCACTCCTGAAATAGAGACAATGTCAGAAGCATCTTAGCTGGGCTGAGAAAAAGGACTGAACTGTTCCAATGTCCTCTTTTCAGATGAAAGTAAGTTTTGCATTTCATTTGGAAATCAAGAGTCCTAGAGTCTCAAATCTAGCGCCTAGATATTTAAGGAAAAGTGAAAAGGCAAGTCCAGTGTGAACTTTCTGCGGTCTGTGGTGGTTTAGGGAGCTATTGTGTGCTAGTTTTGGCCCACTGTGTTCCATCAGGCCAATGCAGCATCTACCAGGATATTTTAAAGCACATGCTTCCATCTGCTGATCAACTTTATAGAGATTTCAATTTCCTTTTCCAACAGCACCTGCAGCCAGAACAAAGAAATTCTAAACTTACCCATGATTACTGTAAAAAACAAAAGACACCTATGTGAAGCCAAATTTTCAGCAAGAAACCCCTGCAAAGTCCCATTTTTTTAAAATATGTGCTTAAGATATTACAAAATGGAGCAACATTTTGCGGACTGGTGAAAGGAGGACTGTTCTTTTTGGATCTAGGGGCCACAGACAGTTTGTCAGACAAGCCCCAAACAATGAATTTAATCTACAGTACAATGTGAAGCCATGTGAAGCATGGTGGCGCAAGCATCATGATATAGGGATGTTTCTCTTTATGTGATAAATAGGCCTGACACACACACACACGCATTTATCACATAGTTTTCTTCAAATTTTGTAAAGTAACACATTTGAAACATTTGAATTGTAATAAGACGTTTCAAATCCGAGAATATTCTTTCAAGCATGTTGGGTTAAAACAGCAAAGAATTCAAACATGTACAATTATTCCACAGTTCTAGTCCTGATATTAGATTCTGAGACAACAAACACGCAGACCTGGTTAACAGAATTTATTTGCGTCCACCAAGATAAACGAGCAAGCACTACTGTATGTAAATTGAGAGAGAACTCTTCTGTATCATTTCATTAGTTCCTCGTAATCGGTTTTGGCTAGCGCAACCATATTTTGAGGAAAGACAGCTCGTTAAACACAGTGTGTTAAAACAATAAGCAAAGAGATAAGGCATACAGAGTTATCAGTACTCAAGGTTTCACTACTGGTATCAGAAATGAAAAAACTTTCAATAAGTCATTTTATCTTTTACTGTTATTTATTTACCAGCCTTCATTGTGAGATGAAGAGGCTTTTAGAGAACTATGAGAACTTTAGTCAGGGGTGTTGGTATAATACTGTTTCTTCTTGGATGGAAAAAAATATTCATAATGTACCAAATCTGTGTCAAGGAATGCTTATTGGATTGTCTCCACTGGGACACTTGGGCCATGCTGAGAACGAGGCTTTTTGTAAGTGTTGTTCAGACTGAATTTGAGCCAGTTCTCTGAGGATGCTGAAGTAAAGAAGCAAAGGCGTCTGAGGATATCCGGTGCTGAGAGAGAGACTCTCAGGGCTGTCCAAATAGCACACACCTGCTTAATCCTACAAGGACCAGGAAAGGCTGGGAGACCATCTGTGCTATCGGGCTGCCAAACACAAATAGGAAATCCGAAGAGAGAGACAGAGTTTATCTGGAAGTTGAGGATAGTAGGTGGCTGAGCTTCAAAAAGGAGGTGATGCAGGGGTGGGTGTATTTGTTTTTGTGCACTGTTTAAATGCATTGTTTGAGACAACCCGATAATGTCAACACCTCCAAAAAGGAATTCTATGTTTGTTTTTAAATGGAAATATTTTTTCAATGAAAATATTGCGATTTCCCTTAGAAGAGAGGAATCGTATAAGACATTTTAAGACAATTAAGACAATTGGATTATAAAAACATTCATAACACATGCTTTACACGTGAAACATACTTCACGATGAACATAGTTGCTTGAAGCTAGGCTCTGAATTTTGGCCGTTGGCTTCCGAAATGTGTCACAATTCACCTCATAATACAACACAAACTATGTTCCCTATTAAGGCTCATTTATATAAAAATACTTTACATACAAAAATGTATGTATTTTCAACAATGTATCAGTCACTCAAAAACGTATATGCATCATTTCTATTGTCATCCATGCAAATCCATTTAATATTTTG
The DNA here is from genome assembly GCA_034509495.1 of Acestrorhynchus altus. Lineage (NCBI taxonomy): Eukaryota > Metazoa > Chordata > Actinopteri > Characiformes > Acestrorhynchidae > Acestrorhynchus > Acestrorhynchus altus. The sequence goes on along the minus strand of CM067512.1, from coordinate 10,661,713 downwards.
TTCAACTTTTTGGTAGAGCATTGTTTGAGTCATTATGTCTAAATGAAGATGCTGATGAACTGGTTGTACCTTCTCTAACAATCAGCAGAGGTATGATAGGTCACAGTGTTCTTCAGTAGTATGCCTTTTCTGTGCTCGTCCATAGAGGAATTCAGAAAGTAAATCACACATGGGGATTGATTTCGGTGGAATTTTGGATGCACCACCACACAGAGTAAATCGGAGAAAATTTTATTGTGTTCATTTATTTATTTTTGAATTTGTAGTTTGTGGTCTGATTTTACCACACAGTGCCATCACAGATATTGGGTGGTGTTTTTCAAAAACTGTGAGGTCAAAAAACAAATAAACAAAAACCCAACACACTAATTCATTTATTATCACCCCATACAAATGAAAAAGTATAGTTTTTTGGGGGGAAGGACATTAAAGGGTTAATCCATACACCCAATACAGAGTGATTAAGAGTCAAATATACAGGTTATGGACAGAAGACATATCCATATTTAATGCTGAGCATAAATGGTAGAACAGCATGCAGAACGGTATGTAGAATATTTTCTGACCTCAACGTTTGGTTTAATTTCCATACAGGGATAAATACAGGCTTCTGTTTATTTCTTATTTTTTCCACCCATTTCAGACACTAATCATCTTGAGCTAAACTTTGCATAGCATATGTTGCTAACAGCTTACAGGAGGGGTTCCTAAACTTTTAAATGACAAAACACAACTCTAAACACTTCCACCCAGAACGTTGTTCTTTCAATTACTATCAATTAATCACCCTTATTTGTTCTGTATTTTAATATCCTACAGGACTGGGTTTCCCCCTCCGTGCAAAGTATATATATATCTGAGTATAACATACAATAAAGATTTATAAAGGTTCATTTTAATCTGTTAGTGGCTATGAAAAACTTGTCAAGTAATATTGGTACCCTACAGTGAAATGTTACAGCAAATTCATATTACATGTAATTTACACCTATCCACCATAACATTATGATCTTGTTTCGTCTACATTTTATCAGCTCCACTGACCATATGGGAGCATTTTAAAGTTCTATAATTACAGAATGTTGTCCATCTGTTTTTCTTCATACTGTCTCCCTCATTTCACCCTTTCAAGCAAAGCATACACTTACACACCACCACGTCAGAGTCACTGTATTGCTGAGAATGACATACTACCCACATAATTCATGCTCTGTGCTGGTCCTGACCACTGACAAACATGGTGAAAGGAGGCTAACAAAATATGCAGAGAAACACATGGTCAACAGCCTTATAATTATAAAACTACAAAGTGTGTGAGTGATCCAGCTCACCTCAAATGTATGAAGGACATGCTTAGAGGCATCTGTGAGGTCTAGCAGGCCTTTGCGCAGAGCCTCTGTGGCTGGGAGTCCTCCTAAATAGCAGAATGGAAGAAGGCACAAAAAGGCAGAGGCAGAAAAACAGGAACAATCAATCTCACTAAACAGGACACTACTTCACATGAAGTTGAAACATTTAGACAATTTCAGCAACTATGGAATTATTGTTGCTTTCTATACATTTCAGGTCATTACACTGTAGGAAAATCAAAGACAAACTGGGCTAACGTTGGGGGCTATACTGTTTTCAAAAGTTACATGCTTTGCTTTTTAAGACAGAAACAGCAAAACAGTGTATTTTCTTATTACTGAAGTTAAGCTTTAACAATGCTTTATACAGAAATGCCATATCATATCTTGATATTCTTAAGAGAATGGGGATATACTATATGAGGAAACCCTTACCTATCAGTATTTACCTACAACAGCAAAAACACAGCATGCTGTATATTTATATAGTGACCTTTAAATGCAATGTTTATATGGCAAAATGTGAACAAGATTGTGCTCTGTAGTGTGTCATCGCTTTGGAAGCCAAACCATTTCCACACAAACTACCCATTTGCAATTTCTTTTGGAATTAAATCGTACACAGATGGTAACCTGTGTAACAGATACCGTTACTGCCATTTTTTATATCTTGTACAAAACATCTCTCAATACAATGAGATTTACAATATACTGCCCAGCCCTAGCACCTGCTACTACTTTAAACACCACATACACTTATATACAAAGGTTTCTTCAAATTGCTTTTAGAGTCTAAGCACATTGCTGTCTGAGTATTTCCACTTTCACTGGGGTAAATATGAGGAAACACTGGTAATGTCCCCTTGTTATCCACCAACATGAGTTTAAAAAAAAAAACCCTGAGCCATCAGGTCCAACTGAACTGATTAGAGTGTAAAAGAGCTAAAACATGTAGGTCAGCTGTTGAAAGTACAGCAAGCACCAACCAATGAGACGCCACCTCCAAAACCAGGACCCGTTTGGACGAGTTTCACAAAAGGAGCTCTTCCTTACAGCAAGACAGAAATCTCATTGTCTGCCAAGCAATGTTTGACTTACAACTGAAATTGTGTGTTGTGGTCAAATGAGGCAATAAATTGAGCTTCCTGGCCATGGAGCATCATTTTTTGGCAAAAAAGGAGACAGAATACAAAGAACAGTATCTCATACCCACAGTAAAATAGATTGGTGGCTTTTTTTTCTGTCAGTGGTCAATAGCATAATGAAGTCCATTCAATACCGGAAGGTTTTAGCTGAAAATCTGATTGCCTCTGTCAGAAGACTGAAACGGAGCCTTGCTTGGGTCTTCCAACAAGAGAGTGACTAGAAGTGCGTCAAAATCCAACAGAGACATTGTTGCAGCAACACAAAACCTAGGTTTTGCAATGGCCTCTCAGTCTCCAACTGAATATCTGTGGTCTCAACTGAGGAGGCAAGCTCACTAAAGAACATTCAAGAATCTCAATGAGCTGGAAACATTCTGCAAGGGTTGTTCTGCAACAGTGGTCCAAGATCCCTCCAACTTTGTTAAACAATACAGATAAGGGCTGAATGCTGTCATTTTTGCCAGGGAAGGCTCCGCCAAATACTGACATTTTGGAATTTTTATTTGTATAAAACTTTGCGTTACTGAAGGAAACCCACTGCAACACTCACTGCATGTATGTTTTTTAAGTTAAATTTTGCTCATGAAGGTTGCCAGCATTTCAGGAGTGGACTGTATATGTTAGGTGTTTCTGACAAAATGTCCAATGAGTGTAGTGCGTGCAGGGACACAAGGGTACAAACTAACACAGACTAAAATGTTACTTATTTTTAAATATAGTTATAGTGCTAAGTTCAAGCAGGGCATACTTTTAGTGATGTTATCATTGTCTTGACATTTTCATCGTGAAAGCTGACCATAAAAATATATTTTGTCATCAAAAACTTGCTCATCTGCCTCATTCTGCCCTACTGAATAAACTGGACATTGGACCCCTACATCTTGGTAAGGCATATAACAAACAGGTTTTTGTGTTTGTATCAGGGTATACAAGGTAAGAGTGTGTGGTGTGTTGGCTTGACCAGTTGTGCTCTTTGATGTTAATCATCTACACCAGGCTGTGTGATGTCTGCGGTGTTACTCGGGACTAAATGGCCCTCAGTCCGTAAGCCTTCTAACTGTGAGAGCACACAGGCTGGATTGTCCCCAAGGACGTATAAATCACAATTATACCAGAACACGTGTTGATGTATCTGTACCATGATGTTCACACTTTGCACAATTAACATCTGTGTAACGTGCATTATATTTCCTAAAATACATATAATGTAACTAAAATCCACATATTATTCACAAACTTCCACACAGTTAAATGTCTTTGTACCTTTTTTTTGACATTCTTCTATTTTATTATTATTTTATTTATTTATTTGACAATTATTTGACTGTTCTAAAGCAGCAGTAATCAAAATTAAAAAGAATAGTCTTCCTGGGTGGGGAGGGAACAAAAATAATTTACATGGTACAATATAATCTAATACTACATCATTGTAGTATCAGTGTACTGGAACATTCATCCCTGCAACATATGCTATTACTATAAAAAAGTGGTGTGTGGGTTGGTTATCACAGAAGGTTTTCTCTCTATGTTTTTTCTATATCATGTCTTTACATATTTACATCACATGCAACGCCTCTGAAAGAGGATCTGGCAATCTTCTTCAGCACCACTAGCTAATGGAACTGGAAATACACAAGCCACTACAAACACGGATATATCAGAATGGCAAGTTCAGTGATCTGCTCATTCACCCATTGCCAAACCACAGACACACCACAGAGTTTCTTTGATTTCATGAATTGAAGAACCACCTTTAGCCATATTTAAATTTATAAACCATTTATTAAAGATTAATAAAAAACAAACAAACCATTAAACAAAACCCCACTTTCAATATTGTACATTTTATAAAAGTGTATTTTAAGTATTCTTTTATATACAAGAGTAGTACTTTATCACTTTAGTACTACTTTATAAGTAGCTAGTTTACAGCCATTTACATACACTTCTGATTCCTGAGTGGACCTGGAATTTTGGGTCAATTTGTTTATCATGTGCATTTTTAGGAGGTGGGAGGGAACCAGAGTACCTGTCTATAGCGGAAACAGTGAGAACACAACACACAGTGTGTGACCGAGTGGGGGCTGAATCCACAACTCCAGGTCCCTGGCACTATGCAACACATGCACTACTTGTCATGTCACTTGCCATTCAAAATCAATTACATCAAATACATCACAGATGAATTGATGGACAAATGACCCAAGTGCTTATGTTGCATTTGCAGAAAAATGTCAGTTACATTGCCTTGTGAAAGTATTCACCCCCTTGACTTTTTTCATGTTTTGCTATGGAAAAAAATTTAGAATTAAAACGTATAATGTATTATTTGAGGGTTTGCATCTCCAGTCTCTGCTTGGGAACTCTGCAGCTCCTTCAGGGTTACCTTTGGTCTCTGTGCTGCCTGTCTAATTAATGCTCTCCAATTTTTCTCATTTAAATTCAACAACTTAGTATTGATTACTAAGTACTTTGTACAGATGCATTACATACAATTCTGATAAAGAAATTAAATACAAGGTGTAATAAAAGTAGGTAAAAGCCACAAAATACTTTGTGAAACTGGCATTTAAAATAAAGTAATGCTATCAACAAGCATTGTGCCATTACATTATTTAGTTTCTGGCAGCCAAAGTGTTCAAAACAAATGCATAAATCATTGCACAGTGCTGACCGGTTCCAGTAAACTTAGAGTACGAGGTATTTATGAAGAACGGTGGACACAAACTTCACCAGCTGTCTGCACAAAAACCACCAGACTTCAATCAGCCTGTTTGTCTTGGTTTCCGTGAATCTTGGAAAAAATTCTGGCGTCATACGATCCAAGTTGTAAAGCAAGAGGGTAGAAATGCCACATTACTTGGTCCTTACCTCGTCATTTCATTGAATTATGCTCACGACTAATGGAATTAGACGACATTTGAGGCATTTTAAACTGTGGTTTAAGAGACAAATGTCTTTTTTCCTTCAACCTGTGTGTGTGTGTGTGTGTGTGTGTGTGTGTGTGTGTGTGTGTGTGTGTGTTTGTGTGTGTGTATATGTGTGAGTGTGTGTGTATTGATCGCACTTGTGTAAGCAGCAGCAGACATAACAAGGAGTGATGTGAACAGTATGTGAAGGCCCCCCTTCTCTAGGGTCTCTGCTTCCATTGACCAAATTAGATTACGTGCTGAAGGGAACCCTTTGTCCCCTCTTGGCCGGCCAAAAGCCTCCAACTTGCCCACAGACCATGGAAGGGGCAGCTCAAATAATCAAATTAATTTGATATGAACTCATCTTGTGCCAAAAAAGTCAGACAGAGGGCCAGGAAAGAAGACGGAAATGAAAGAAAAGGAAGATTATGTGTTGGGAATTTTTTCTTGCTCTCTTCCATACAATGCAGAGATTAAGATAAACATAATAAGCCATCTTTACAAACTGACCTTTCAATGTGTCTTCATGACCAACTATCAGCATTTATACTGTTCCACTCATTTATTACAGTACTCAAAAAAACAAGCCAAATAATAATGATGATGATTCATCCACAGCTTTCAATGTTTCAAATATATCAACTCAGACAAAAAATACCAAAAATGACCATCAATAAATGGAGTATGAAGAAAGAAGGGGGCATGATCCAAAGCCTCTCACAAAATCTGTCAAACATGGTGGTGGCATAGTTATGGCACAGGCATGTATGGCTGCCAATGAAACTGCTAATAGGGTGAATTCTGAAGTAAGGGTGGGCCATATGAGAATATATTTTTTTTACTGATGAATGAATTTTGCTTGTGATACAGAATATACTTTTCTTAGAATACCAATGATATCATCCGTACTCACAGAACACTGACCAAGTGGCCATTTCATCACAAAGAGTGTAATAAGCCCAGTATTTGGAGCTGAGAGTATATGCAACAGTTAAGAATCTGACACTACTGACAGATATTTTTGGTGATGTACCTTCATATTATACTCAGTCAAATGCTGCAACAAAGAAAGGATAGTCCTGGAAAATGACAACACACAGCACAGAAACAACCCAAGAGCTTCGCAAGGCAAAGAAAATGAATGTTCATTTCACCTGACAACAATCAGCAGACGCTAAACAGAAACCAGCAACAGGCTGCACCTAAAGGAATCTCGAGTGAGGAAACCCATCAAGTCAAGTCCAGACTTAGTTCCAGATTTCAGGCTTCCAGGTGGTGGTTTCTTTTTGATGGTAGATGCATGTACTTTCACAGCAATTACAGAAATAACTATCTGATATTTTAGGGTCTGCTCTTAGGCCAAACATGTTAAAGCAACTTGACCTGACTATTGGGCAGTTGCTTCAATTGCACTTTATTTTGTGCAGAATGGAATGGCTGATTTGTAATTGTTTTGAGATCATTTAAAATGCTTTCCCAGACTCATATGTACTTACAAGGCCTCAAAAAACTCTTGGTGATACCACTCACTCAAACAATCAAAAACAATCCAAACTAAATGTCTTAGGGCTCCAAGGTCTTCTCTGACTATGTTTAAGTAATCTACAGATGATGTGCTGTACATAATTCTAATTTTAGGCATTTTAAATGGTTTTAAATATTTTTTTCTTTCTTACAATAAAACCACAATTAGTTTCTTCAGTTTTATGTGTTTAGTCATATTACCTCCATCTCTCAATAATGAAAATCTAAATATATGGTTTGCACCAAACATGCCTTCTGTTACTGTACCCAAATAATTCAACTTTTCATTTTATGGTTGTTGGAGACTTTTTGTGACTTTTTTTGTGTTTTTGGGCTGAACTTGCTAGCATGGCCATATTGACAGTTGTTTTAAATGTTCTCCACTTATAAGTTATTTTACTGATGGTACTTTATTGCATTTGATGGTAAATGCATGTATTTTGATAGCAACTATGGCAGGACCTACCTATTTTAGGGTCTGCTCTTGGGATGAATGTGCTAGGATTGCTGACCTGGCCATGTTGCCAGTTTTAAATGTTCTCTGCTTATACATTATTTTCCAGTCAGTGGAATGGCTGATTTATAATTGATCTGACATCTTTTTAAATCCCTCCCCAGACTTATCTGCATCTACAACCTTCTTACTGAATGCCTTAGAAAGCTCTTTGAATCTTGCCTTGGTGATACCACTCACTTCAATATCAATCAAGAGCAAACCAAACTAATGTCTGGGGTTTAAATAAGACAGGCTTCTTGCAAGTCCTAGCTAATGAGGTCTAATCATTTACAGGTGATGTGGTGCACATGATTGTAATGTTAAGCAATTATGTACTAATAAATATGGGTGTGTGTCCTAGCTTTTTTTTTTTTCTTCTTAAAATTGCAGTTTACAAATTATTTTGAAAAGACATTTTCAGTTTTATTTATTATATTAACTCTATCCCTCAAATATGTGGTTGGATGTTTACAGTGTGTACAATATATGAGAGAAACTGAACATTTGCACAGTTAAAAATGTAGTATGAATAAAAAGCTCACATTTGTAGCCACAGAATAGCTCAGCCCAACGTGTACATTCTACTCTTCTTGTCTGACAATTTTCCTGCAGATACTGATATGATTGTGATCTATTGTCTTACATTCCAGATATTACTCAATTATTTTTTAAATCCAATAAGCAAAACAACTCATTAAAAAGACAGTGGATGGCTGAAAACACGGCTCACCTCGGGTCTGTATGCGGAAATTAATCTTGCTCTCCGAAGGGTGTGTGATACTGTATCCACAGAACTCTATGTCCGGACTGTGGAAACACAAAGCCATTAGCAAGTCATCCTTAAACTGAAATAACATTCACTAAGGAGGCCTGCCAAAACAGTCTGCAACCCATCGAGTGAAATAGTTTGTCCCTGTTAGTGTCCCTGTCATGCCTCAGGCTGTGTATCTTGGGATCAGACCTGTTAGAGGAGCATGATGGTAACAGTCATTTTTCAGAAAGCTGTTTCACCTTTTATAACAGTGACCTCAAAGATCATCACCCACAGATGCAATTTTCATACTGAGGCACTTATCAGTCTTAGACAGATGGTTTAAAACAACAGGACAAGACTAAAAGCAGGAAAAGGCATTCTGAATCATGCAGAAGCAGGATGTAGATATGTGTGTGCTGACCACCTCTGTCAGGTTAAATAAACGTGCAACCTCTCCCTTACTTCTTCATGACCATGTATCTGAGGGAGTTGCCCAAGGTGTGATCCTCTTCATGCAGGACAAATGTCACACAGCCATCGTCAGCACCGGCAGCTTGGACCTATTCACAAACACAGTAATGCCCAGCTTAGTCCAGCAGTGAGTATTCCAAATGCACTGTAATATAAATGCGGTCAAAAATGGACGAGCAAAAGGCCAGGACACCTTTAACCCTGTTATTACTCTCTATTAACTCTGAGGATCTCAGAGAGATGAATCATGCAAAAATTATTATTATTTTTTTTTTTTACATTACTTAATTTATTTTTGTCCAATATAGTCAATCAGCAAAAGATGTGTGGTTTACTTAGTAGGAAGTAGTGGTAGTCTGACACTGATACTGCATCAGATACTTATATGGGTACTGTCATATTATTTTAAATCCAGCTGTAGAAATGCTAAGGTATGTTCTTGCTCTGCTCATTATATCCCAGTAGCACTGGGAGGTAACTCCAGCTCTTTCTGAACATTTATTGAGATTGTCAAAAGCCAAAAAGTGGAAAAAACAACAAAAAAAAACTAAATGCAAAAATGATTAAAAATACAGAGTAAACAACTCTGCAAGACCACTAAAATGGCCCCATCAGATAAACAGCATTTTCATATTAGAGAAAGAAAAAGAACAAGCCCCATTCTTGCTTCAGATCAGAATGAAACACCACAGGTGTTTCTGTCTCTTGTTATGAGAAAACAGACCAAAAAGAGAAATATTTGCAAATCAAACAAAGATGCTGTTTGACTTCTCAGATCAATGGATTAAGCACACAGTCCACACCTTGACATGATTGAATGTGTTTGGGTCGACCTGACTGGTGAGAAGAAGAAAATGTATCCAAGACTGATCTTTGGAGGTGAAGAAAAACATAATTTCAGGAGATTTTTCCTTCAGGGAAGCTGTAAAAAGGGAAGAGTGGGTGGAGGCAGTAAACTAAAAATTATTTGAAGAAATGTTATTAAATAGCATTATTAAAAAGGAAGCAGAAACACAGCAACTCAGCCAAAACGTGTAAGATCATATTAATTTATACAGTGAGGTCACCATACTGAGGTGAATAGTGCAGAAATGTCACCAATGCTCTGCTGACTCGATAACTGGCCACATGATCTTTGAGCCACGAATTTCCTTCCATGGCAGAACAGCTGCATGCAGGCCTTAAATCATCAAGCATAATGCTCAAATTTGGATGGAGTGATGTGAAACACAGCACCACTGGATTCTTGAGCAGTGGAAACATGCTCTGTGCTTCTCTACCTGGCAGTCTGACAGACAATACTGGGTTTGGCAAATGCCAAAAGAACATTATCTATCTGACTGCACTGTGCCAACTACAAAGGTTGGTAGAGGAGGGGTAATGCTTTGGAGCTTTTTTCAGGAGTTGGGTTAACTTCAGTGAAGATAAAACAAATTTAATGCTTCAGACATTTTAGGCAATTGTAGCTCCCAACTTTGTGGAAACAGTTTGGGGAAGATCATTTTCTGTTCCACCATGACTGTGCCCCAGTGCACAAAACAAGGTCCATAAAGGCATGGGTGTGTGAGTTTGGTGTAGAATAACCTGACTGTCCATGTTATTAAATCAAATATAAAATTAATCACAGATTAAATTCAATTATAATACAACAAATATACTTTTTCTTTTCACACATTTGTACATTTGAGGGGGGAAAATAATTGGGGGCCAAACCACTGAAGCACTGCATCACTCTTGGAAACCAGCTCTTCTTCAAGATATGCTTTAAAATACCACAAATGAACCAGTCCTATTATAAATGAACCAGATTTCTCTTTATGAATGCGAGCCAGCAATGACTACAGACAGTCAGCGGCTATTTCTAAACAGGAAGGGTGGGCAAGGAGAGGGGTGAGAGAACTCCACTGATCAAAAGGGGAGTTCTGTTGTTTTGTTTTGAGCAGGAAAGATCTGTTGACACAGGACAGGAGGAGTGTTCTGCATTTAAAAAAACTTTACAGTGATAAAGAAGGTGGATGAAGGGAATGGCTGATTAAAAACTCCATTAACAGAAAAGTCACCTTGAAATGATTCGGGGTAAAATTCTGCAGACTGTTTGAAGTCTCTAATTGGGGGAAATGAGACAGTTTGGGCAAAACTGAGATTTCAGCCTCAACGCTGAGAAGCCTTTGTGATCCTTATCTCATACAGCATGTGACTAGAAATAAATAAAAGAAGAGATGAAATAGCAAATGAAAATGCAAAACAAAATAGTTTTCAAAAGAGCATTATGATTTTCAGTGATGACCTACAACATAGTCAAGCTGAAAAAATAATAATAAAAATAACAACAATAATTCAAAATTTCTGGATAATTAAAGCTTATCTACAGTTAAATAACAACTAGGTTAAACTATAAACAAAGTTATGTTTTGGTGTAAAGTGCACTGTTCTAACAAAACTTATTTTGTTCAGACTTATCCCAACTTCTCCACCACATTCACTGGGGGCTTTTGGATAGTAAATAAAATTAATTTGTGATGTAGACATCACAACTCCTTATTCCCAATACACTACTATAAAGAAAATCCAAATCCATTGACCCACTGGTGATTTTTTAAAGATGATTTTGCCTCTGAATTACACAGATTCATTCCCTCCTCTGTGTCTGCTCTGTTTTACAGTTAACACTTGAGCTCTGCATTTGATGAACCTAAAATTTTGCAAATATTTATGCAATATATTAAATTAAAAATGTAAACTAGTTTTAAATACTGTACATAAATGTTAATCTCTTCTTTATAATAGAAAATTTAATATGTATTGTTCCTTTTATTTAATATTGGTGCAGGCTAACAGGTAACAGCTAGGGTTGCAGTGACATACCGATCATAGATATACCATGATACAAACACTGATATTTATTACACCATAATCATAATATAATGTGCACTGAACAGAGAATCCAACCGATTTCTAACTATTTTCAGAATCATAAAGAATAAACAGTCACTTCAAGACAATAATCCGCAGTTATAAAATAATTATCTTCATCACTTCATTGTGGCTTATTTATTTATACATCCATCCATCCATCCAAAGGGAGACTTTTTACATTTACGTCCACAACTTTTTGTAATTACTTAATACAGTAAAGTGGTTGGTCAACAAAAACACATCTTCTAATGTACATTGTAACTAATAAAAAGCTGCATTAGATTTTATCAGCAGTAAGAGCAGAGATATAAGGACCTCAGTTCAAGACAGACATAAACGTTAACCTGCACAACATACCGCCCTCTAGTGTCTGGAAAGTTACACAGAACACAAGAACCAAGTCTGCATTTCCTGAACAACCGTTTATTATAAACCCATATAACAGAAATTGAACAGAAGCCTAAGATCTAATCCACACTGATAAGAAGAAAGAACTGAGAACTAGATCACTGATACACATGGATGATCCACTGAAGACGTTTGGAGGTTTGAGCTCAACTCATACTGTAGTTACACTGTTAAACAGGCGGCTAAACAGAAATGAGCCCTCTACAGCTGTTTTTAGAGAAATGTAGAAATCCTACCATCTCCAGAACAGGTTTCTTCTCTGTGTCTGTACCAGCCATGCTTACATACGAGGCTCGTGTCGCTGCAGGATGACGTTCCGCGCAGCAGTGTGACGTGTTTTGTTTTCACGCAGCTGAAGCGGAGCAGTTCACTATTTACCTTTCAGTGTTTTATCGCCTTGATTCCTATTCACTTTAAAACTCTTATGATGTTACAAACAAAAATAAAAAAGAATCAAACAAAAATGATAAAATTGTGAACTTTTTTTATTCTTGCAGAAAGAATGTTATATTTATAAAGAATAAAGAATAATATATAATATAAAGAATAACTCTGATGAATGTACCTGAAATATATATTTTAGCTGAAGTGGAAGCCTTTTTTTATAATTTATTTTTTTAAATAATTAAATACAGTTCATTTATTAATTTATCTTGCGCTCTCTCTATCAGTGTTTTTGATATTTTCATGGACCTGAATTTAGATTTTTATACCCAAATGTTGAAGATTTTAGTCCTTGAATGTTTCACATGCTAATTGAGAATGAACTTTTATAATTAAAATGAAATAAATAAAGAAAACTATAAGTATTCAGATATATTGTTAATGTCATGAAAACTTGCATTTTCAAAATGATAATTGTACTGGAGAAGGAAGAATCCTCATCCTTCAATGGAAGCCCTTGGAGCAATTCTGTTCATCCATTTATCAAAAGTAACTGTGGAAAAACGTATAATAGCATACAATAGCAATAACAAAAAGCAATAAAAAGTTAGATCTTTACATTGTTTAGCAGTATTTAGATATTTGGATAGAAGTGTACTGCATATATGATTTATGTGAGTTTTCCTGCACTGTTTTGAGTGAGGGGGACTGCTCAGGGTGTATGTTCAGGGAGTGCTGATATGCTGGTCTGGTTAGAGGTGGGTGTTGTGCTGCTCCAGGTTCTGGTAGGACATGAGTTGATTTGGTTGGAGGAGGGCGTTGTGTTGGTCTGGACAATGTGGACTGGAAGCCTAGTCCAGTTGGTGGGGTGTCGTACAGAATCAGAATCTCTTTATTTCGCCAAGTATGTTACACATACAAGGAATTTTTCTTGGTGAGAGCAACACATGTATGACATGTAACAAGTACACAGACTATTTACAAACATTACACTAGGAAGGAGTACAATAAACAATAAATAGAATAGAGAATATAAGTTAAATGTAAAAGTACTGAAGAGCAGAGGAGCCGAGAGATGCATATATTGTGTCTGATGTTTCTGAGGTAGATTTATATTAAATATTGATTATAGAGTTGCCGATGTAAACATTTACAGAAAGAGAACAGTGCAATAGATTTGTACAATTATGCAATGAGCATAGTGCAAATGAGCAAAACATGTATTGTGCAGTACTATTGAAAAAACAGTCAGGTCACTTCGGTGAGGTTTGGAGACTCTACTGCTGTTATGGAGTGCAAAATCTCTGGGAAAGAAGCTGTTAGCATGCCGTGTTGTGCTGGTTTTGATGGACCGAAGCCTCTTACCTGAGGGGAGAGTGATGAGGTGATGTCCAGGATGTGAGGAGTCAGTTGTAATTTTGCCAGTGCACTTCCTCTCCCTAGTGGTGTAGATCTCCTGAAGCGTTGGCAGGTTACATGCAATAATCCTCTCAGCTAACCTGATGACATGCTAGAGTTTGGCTCGCTCTCGTGAGGTGGAGGAACCAAACCAGATGGTTATGGATGAGGTGAGAATGGACTCGATGTTCGCTGTGTAGAACTGGATCATCAGGGTCTGTGGCAGGTTGAATTTCTTGAGCTGTCTCAAGAAGAACATTCTTTGTTGTGCCTTTTTCACTTCAGATTTCTTGTTATGGTGGTGTCCAGGAACTTAAGTGACTCCACAGTGGAAACTGCGGATCCGTTGATGTAGAGGGCAGTACAGGGGATGGATTGCGGCATGAAGTCCACCACCATCTCTACAGTTGTAGACTGTACAGTTCTGTATTAAGTAGCAGATGGTTGTTGTTGCACCAGGACACCAGCTGCTGGATCTCCTTTCTGTAAGTAGACTCATCACCTTTGGCTATGAGACTCACCAGAGTGGAATCATCTGCAAATTTCAGGAGCTTTACGGCTGGTTCCTTGGAGACACAGTCAAAGATGACAGAGACACAAGATGAGGTGGACAATGCTGTCCAGGCAGTGGTCTAGTTCCCAGCAGGTCAGATGGGTGGATTTAAGTGCCCTGGCAAATCCCCCAACTGTGTTTTTCTTTAGGTGCACATTGTCAAAAAGATGTTTGGGAGTGATGTAATGATGGGTTATATGCACATTAGGTAGGAGGGCACATCCTCTGGAGATATCTGCATTGACCCTGTGGATGGTGGCTGGGTGGAAGTCTTTGCGGGGCAGGAGGGTGGAGATAATTCTGGCATTAGGAAAAGACTCTGCAGCATGTCTTTCTCTGCTGTGGATGGTCTGCACTGTTTTTGCTTGCTTCCTTTGCCTTAGGGTTTCTCACCTGTGTGGGTGGGGCTTTGGGTGTATCAACGTGGGGTTCTTGCTGTATAGTATGCAGATTTTGGGTGTCTGGACAGTGGGGGAATCGGGGAGAGCTGTGTTCAGTTGCTTTGTTTTAAGGTGTTTAATTGTGTTGTCTCTCTGTAGCAGTTCTTCTTTGAGGCTCATGGTTTTTCTTGTTAGTTCCTGTTTAGTGGGTTCCAATTCTTTATTTGCATTGTCTTGAACAGTTGCCAACTCATGTGTTAGGGCTTCTCTGTCTTTTAGTAGGTTCTCTATTTCCCTTTTCGGTTCTTGTATAGACTCATTCAGCTGGTTTCTGAGCTGGCTTTGCAGCGCTCGCTCTCTCTCTTTCTCTCTCTCTCTCTCTCTCTCTCTCTCTCTCTCTCTCCCTCTCTCCCTCTCTCCCTTTTTCTTCCCCCTTGCTCTCTCTGTCTCTCTTCCCCTTTGCGCACTCTCTCTCTCTCTCTCTCTCTCTCTCTCTCTCTCTTCCCCCTTGCTCTATCTGTCTCTCTCTTCCCCTTTGCTCTCTCTCTCTCTCTCTCTTCCCCCTTGCTCTCTCTCTCTCTCTCTCTCTCTCTCTCTTCCTTGCTCTCTCTCTCTCTCTCTCTCTCTCTCTCTCTTACTCTCTCTATGTGTTGAACTTCTACATTCCCAGCAACCCAGAGCGGAAGGTGTCAGACCTCAGTGAAGCTGGGCGATGCGGAAAAAAGTGTTTATCAAGTTTTCGGAGGCTGGTTTAATGTCATCAGCGTGTAGATGGACTTAGTGACAGGTGGGTTTGTTGATATGCGGCTGTGGGTGTTTTCGGGGCTCGTATTAAAGGTCATATTTAGCCCTGTCTCAG
This sequence comes from Acestrorhynchus altus, assembly GCA_034509495.1. Lineage (NCBI taxonomy): Eukaryota > Metazoa > Chordata > Actinopteri > Characiformes > Acestrorhynchidae > Acestrorhynchus > Acestrorhynchus altus. The sequence goes on along the minus strand of CM067512.1, from coordinate 10,646,164 downwards.
TCCCTTTGTCGACTTGCTGGATCATCGAGCTGTCGGTGAAGCTCGCAGCTTCTATAGGGGAATGTTATGATTTACTAGCAGCTGTCTGTCTGTCTGTCTGTCTTTCTGTCTGTCTGCCTGCCTGCACGCCTGCACAGTTAGTTTGGCCGTTTTATCTCCTGAACGTGTTGTTATATTGTCGCGACTCTTTGTTGCAGCCTGTGGCTCATCAGGAGGGTGTTCTGCTTACCGTCCTGCTGCCGTCGCGCGATAGATATCACAGCAGTTGTGAAGTGGTAGTGTGTTGCTCTCGCCTGTGTCAGCGGTGTCGGTAACGTCACGGTGTGTTGTTTGTGTTGATCTGTCACTTTGCAGTCGTGTTCAGTCAGTAAACCTCCTCCCCGCCCTGTCCTCTGCTATGGCGATCCTGTTTGCTGTGGTGGCTCGTGGGACGACCATCCTGGCCAAACATGCCTGGTGTGGAGGAAACTTTCTGGAGGTGACAGAACAGATTTTTGTAAGATCCCATCTGAAAACAACAACTCTCACTATTCTCATAGCAGGTAGGACAGCAAAAGTCTAAGCATCTCATGTTCAGTGGTTTTAAACACGGTTCCAGGAGGAAAGTGATTTAGTCTGATTTCAAGATTGTGCTGATTTAATACTGTTAGATCTGCATTTCTTTTCTGTGGCCTTATGACCGATTATTTAAAAAGATTTTTTCACACACACACACACACACACACACACACACACACACACACATACATACATGCACATACACAACTATACTTTTTTTGATCAAAGCTTATTCACATGCAGACAGAGAATTATACACAGGCACATCTTAGTCAGTCCAGTCAACCCAGTCTAGCCAGTCTAATCTATGATATGTTAGGAGGACCTAATATTGATTGTGGAAGGTGGGGTGTCTATGCCAAGAAGAATTCAAATTCTCTTAATTTCTCAGACTTTTCAGACTTTCATCACCTCTTTACAACACCCACCAGTGTAGTTCTGTAGAATATTTGACAATTTGGAAGGTTCTCAATTGAGTATTCACTATTCTGCCAAAGATGACTTTGTCTAATTATTGCTGTGGTTGTTCTTGATTTCAGCTATCTCTTCCACTATGTCTGTCATGACAGAATCATCTATCTATGTATCACAGATGATGTAAGTAAATATCCTGATTGATTTATGTGGTTGGATGTTCTGCAGCTGAGCCTGTGATAGGATAATTAAATTCTATTTATGCTTATCATATATAGGTGTCAGGGAGTGAGATCTTTTTGTGTGTATCTGTGTGGATTTTGAGATCAGGCCATTGCTTCCTCAATGAGGTGGCAGCTTCCAGACCACCTATGGCTCTCGTTGCCCAGACAGCTTTACCATATGCCATGAACAGTGAGTTCTCAAGCACTCTGGCTGCAAATGGTGAGTGGGACCTTACAGCATATTTTTTTTATCTGTACACTTCCCTTTGTTACCCGTCAGAAAAAAAATAAAATATCTGTATTCACTTGCCATCAAACAGGTCTCTCAGGTACTGTAATAACTAAAGTGACACTTTAAATTTTATGGTGTTTTTTTTCACCTGATTTTCACACAAGACCTAAAAGTAGACCCACTCGTGCAGCAGTTACTGCAACTAAATGTATTGGGACATTCATGCTGAAATATGGAAAATGCTAAAGGGTTCACAACCATTTAAGCACCATTGTATAATCCAGCTAGGACAGAATCAGCCTAAAAATTGAGGATCCACTAATGAAGTCATGACCTGTTTTCTGTTACTTGTCTTACATATATTGTATGCAACTTGAGTCCTGTTGTGCAATATCCTACATGTTTCTTGGCCACAAGGCACCCATCCCCATGTTAATATTGGGTCTTCTGCTCATTCTGTGCACTATATAGTGGGTTATAGTAGTGAGTGTTCCTAATGGAGTTGGTTTATATGTGTGTGGAATTTTCAAGGGCATTTGGTAAAGAAAAAAAGAGTGACATTGCTACTCTGTGGTATTCCACACCAAAACAGCAGTGGAATATGTGAGATTGTGATTGCAGAATACTTTTGGAAATGTCAGTTCTCCCACTCTGTAAAATCATGTATAGTCTTGACTTTTTATCATTTGTCAGGATTAAGTAACCTTGTACTTCACAATTAACCTAAACTGCTTTAATGGTGTCATATTAGTTCATATCCTGTGTTTTTGGGACCTGGCATGTTGAGAAAGGGATCAAGACAACTGGTATTAGATAAGAAGTGGGTCAGTCAGGCTTTAAGATTAGGAGGTTCCCTTTCTACCAGAAAAAGTGCCTTTTGGTGCAGTCTTATGATTTGAGCATGAGGAGGTTGTTACTTACTAAGCTGGATTTACAACAGTTTTGGCTTGGGATTAAAAGGTGCCATGAGTGTGACTGGAAAAGGAAGAGTTTTGCCATCCTTGTATGTTTTTGTGTTTTATAAAATGTGTGTGTGTGTGTGTGTGTGTGTGTGTGTGTGTGTGTGTGTGTGTGTGTGTGTGTGTAATGCAATGTTTCTGTCACATAAAAACCTTTTGATTGGAGTTGTCTTTACTCTCTTTATATATATATATATATAATATATATATATATATATATATATATATATATATATATATATATATATATAATATTAATATAATATAATATAATTTCTACTTGAGTGCCTTTTTTTCAATTCTAGCAATCCTACAAGCATATGTATGCCTATATGTATGTATGTTCCTAGAAAGGTAAACCTCAGTGCAAAACAGCTTCAGGAACATGTAGCCATTGTAGTGCATTGTTACCAGCATATTGCCTCCAGGGCAGAGTCCTCAAAAGAAAACCTGTCCTGTGTCCTCATCATAAAATTCTGTGTCAGAAGTTTGCAAAAGAACATCTACAGATGCCTGATGCAGTTTGGAAACAAGTCTTTAGGAATTGATGAGTTTAAAATTTTACTTTTTGGCCACAATGTGCAAAGGTATGTTTGAAGAAAAAGGGCACAGAATTTTATGGGGGTGCATCAGTCATGCACTGGGGTTGTGATGCAGCCAAAGGCACGAGGAGCACTTCACAGGTAGAGGGAAAAATGGCAATAGCAGACACCATTTGTAAAAAAAATTGAAGTTGAAAAGAATATGGCTTTTGTAAATGAATAATTCTCTTAAGCAGACCTCAAAATACACAATAGACAATACACTTTAAAAAACGCAAGCTAAATGTTTTACCATGACCCTCACAGACAGCTGACTTGAATATCATTGAAAATCTGTGGATAGACCTCAAAAGAGCAGTGCATGCAAGATGGCCCAATAATCTCACAGAACTGACTTTTGTGGGTAAAAATGAATGTCTTCTGTGTTTTGTTGGAAAGATTTTCAATGCTACAAAAAGCATTTACAAGCAGTGATGCTTGCCAAAGGAGGTGTTACTAGGAGTACCATGCAGGGTGCCTAAAGTTTTGTTTCAGGGCCTTTTGCTTTTCTTATTTTATCATTGTAAAAGATGAAAATAAAAAATGTATATATTTTGCTTCAATGTAATGTCATCTTTAACTTCACTTATCACTTAGCAGTGTATATAACATAAAATTTAACTTCTGATGACAGAAACACCACTCAGACCCAAGAGGCTCAGATCGGTTGACAGAAACACAAATGCAGGTGGATGACCTGAAAGGCATTATGGTCAGGAACATTGGTAAGCAGAGTCCTATTCAGTCTAAAACCAACTAAATGCACTCAATGATGCATATTGTGTAAATTTTTCACACATTAAGTGGGAATTCTTTTATTCTCATTGCAGATCTGGTGGCACAGAGAGGGGAGAAGCTGGAACTTCTCATTGACAAGACAGAGAACTTAGTAGATTCAGTAAGTGTCTTTGTAGACATTTGTGTGTTGGGATTTTTGTATGAGAGAATTGTTGTCTAAGTACGTTTCCTTTTTTTTTTTTTTTTAATAACAGTCCGTCACCTTCAAAACAACAAGCCGTAACCTTGCTCGTGCCATGTGTATGAAGAACCTGAAATTAACACTCATCATCGTAGTGGTATCAGTTGTAAGTATGCGACATTAGATAAGAGAGCTGATTACGTAGCTCCTATGTTTTGCTTTACTTCTTTCAATTGAATGTATGACGTACTGTATACACATTTAGACACGCCATAGTTATGTCATAACTATCAAATAATTTACGTTTCATTCATTGAGATTTGACAATGCAGATTGTCTGTGGCACAGTTCTATAAAAATGAGTAATGAGTAAATAAGGAGATTGATTAAATTCTTTGCCTTTCCTTTGCATCAAAAAAAAAAATGAATGACTACATTTTTGACATTTAAACACCAACATATATAATGGCTTCTGTTCAGATTGGTTCCAGTACAAAGAAAAGGTTCTTTGTACTGGAACCAATCTGAACAGAAGCCATTATATATGTTGGTGTTTAAATGTCAAAAATGTAGTCATTCATTTTTTTTTTTTTTACCTAAACAGTAACTTCACTTTATAACATTTTAAAGGAACAAAACTACAGTAGTCAGAATGAATTGGTTATGTCATTACGTGTTAATGAAATAATTGATTTTGGTTCAAAGAGCGCAGGTTCGTTTGCTGAGTCCTCTGTGCTCTCAAGACACATTATAGATTTGTTTAGTTCCACCAGCTGCTCATCTGATTGCATCTCATGTAGGACTAGATAAACTAGGCATATGGTAACTGTGATCTTAATCAATAAATGCTTACTGCTCAGACAAATACCGTTGCATATCATTAAAATTAATTAAGAGCATTACTTTTATTTGGTGCAGTAATCAAGCAGCTTGTTAAATTATATGGTCATACAATCATGGCCACAAGTTTTGAGAATGGCCCAAATGTTGTTTTTACAATTTGTATTAACTATAGATTATGAAGAGTAATCAGATGAATTGCAACTAATTGCTAAGTCATTCCCTGCCATGAAAATGACAAGATCATAAAAATTACTGCATTCCATACACTGCATTTCAGCCCTACAAAGGGTCCTCATAGAACCCACTGTGCTGCCCTCAGTGGAATTTATCCCATCCCATTTAACCCTTCCGCACACACACACTCACTCACACACACACACACACACACACACATTGTGTGTTCACACACAAGATGGCTCATATCACTCTGTCATGCTGATTACAAGAGCAGACCGGTTGCTTTAAAACCAGTAAAACCGATATCAAAACATCCTCCAAGAGCAATGGTCCAGGAGCAATTTGAGAATGAACAATGTTTTTTCCAGCATGATGGAGTACCATGTCACAAGGCAAAAATGATAACCAAGTGGCTCTGTGAACAGAACATTGAAATTTTGGGTCCATGGCCAGGAAACTCCCCAGATTTCAATCTCATCGAGAACTTGTTGTTAGTCCTCAAAAAAGAGGCTGGACCAATAAAAACCCAGAAACTCTGATCAACTAAAAGCACTGATTAGGCAAGAATGGGTTACAACCACTCACATTTTTACCCAGAAGCTGAAATCCAGGATGCCAAGGTGAATTGCAGAAGTCTTGAAGAAGGGTTAATACTGTAAATATTAAGTATTTGCTTAAACTGAAGAAAAAAAAACAACAAATATATGGAAGGCTTTTAATTATATTTCATTATACTATATAAACATCTGACTAAAGGTTCTAGAAAAATGGGGCAGGAAACTTTATGAAAACCAATATTTGTGCCATTCTAAAAGCTTAAGACCACAACTGTACAATCACAGACTCCTTGGTTCACCTACAGATGTACACATTCCCTCTGACATGTTCAAACTTATTCAGACATTTTTGTTTTCTTGGTCAAGTAGATTTTTTTATTGGTTTTCTAAATGTAAGCTAACTGAGCATATTCTCTACAGCAGGTAAAACATAAGTATTCACAGCCTTTGCTCAAAACTTTGTTTAACCACCTTTGGCACAAATTACAGGCTCAAGTTTTTTTATTATGATGTTACAAGCTTGGCACACCTGTTTTTGGGAAGTTTCTCCCATTATTCTTTGCGGAACCACTCATGTTTCATCAGATTGGATGGGGAGCATCTGCACAGCTATTTTTAGATCTCTCCAGAGAAGTTAAATTAAGTCTGGGCTCTGGCTGGGCCACTCAAGCACATTTCAGAGTAGTCCTAAAGCCACTTCTTAGTTATCTTGGCTGTGTGCTTAGGGTCGTTGTCCTGTTGGAAGATAAGTCCCTTAGTCCCAGTCTGATTTCCAATGCTGTTTAGAGCAGGTTATCATCAAGGATATCTCTGTACATTGCTGCAGTCATCTTTCCCTCGACCCTAACTCGTCTCCCAGTTTCTGCTGCAGAAAAACATCCCCACAGCATGATGGCTAATACCATTTTGGCATTCAGTCCCAAAAGTTCAATCTTTTTGTTATTCATGGTCTGAGAGTTCTCCAAATGGGCTGTCTTGTGTCTTTTACGGAGGAATGTTATTTTTCAATCTACTATACATGCCTGAATGATGGAGTGATGCAGAAATGGTTGTCCTTCTGCAAGGTTCTCTTCTCTCCACAGAGCAACATTGGAGCTCTGTCAGAGTGAACATTGTGTTCTTGGTCACCTCCCTGACCAAGGCCCTTCTAACACGATCAATCAGTTTGGCTGGGGAGGCCAGCTCTACGAAGAATCCTGGTGGTTCCAAACCTTTTCCATTTACAGGTGATGGAAGCCACTGAACCTTCCAATACAGCAAAATTTTTCCGGTACCCTTCCCCAGTTCTGTCTCAATACAATCCTGTCTTGGATGTTTACATACAATTCCTTAGACTTCATGGCTTGGTTTGTGCTCTGACATGCACTGACATAAACAGGTGTGTTCCAGATCATGTCCAAATCAACTTAATTTACCACTGGTGTACTCCAATTAAGTTATAGAACATCTCAGAACATCTGAAGGATCATCACTGGAAACAAGATGCACCTGAGCTCAATTTTGATTGTCACAGGAAAGGCTGTGAATACTTATGTACATTATAGTTTTGCATTTTATATTTTGTCTTCATGGGGTATTGTGTGTAGAAAATGAATGAATACTTGAATACTTTCCAGATTCACTTTAGGTGTCAGGTAGTGATATGAATGCAACAAAAAAAATATAGGAACTATTGAGATCTTCATTCTGTTTTCTCCTCTCAGGTGGTTCTTTACATCATAGTGTCGGCAGCCTGTGGAGGCCTCACCTGGCCAAGCTGCCGGAAGCAGTAAGAGGGGATGCTGGAGCTGAGCTCCCCTTCTCTTTTTGGCTTGGAAGGGAAACAAACCACTTCTCAAGACCGTCACACCACTTGAACTCACCCATCCCTTTATCAGGCATTACTGACCTGTCCTCTGTCTAGCCTCCTCCTCCCTGTTAATGGTGACTGTAGCCTTATGGACAGAGGAGTTGGGACAGCTTTGACAACCTTTTTTCAAACTTGTCCTCCATTCTGAAAAGATTGCCATGGTGTTCAGACCCATTTAGCAGTATGTTTCACAAGATACAGTAGACCTGAAAACAGTTCTGCTCTTGTTTGCTTTCTTTACCCCTAAGCTGTGATGCAGTTATGCGTTGTTAAAGTAGAACTATGAAATCCTTGAATATGTTAGAAAATACAAAGTTCTGATATGAGATCCATGTAGGAAAGGCATATTTACTGCTGAGGCAGCTGAACAACCATTACACATTTAGAAGTGAAGAATATGTATGCAGTAGTACGATTACCTTTGCTGGTCAATGATTTGATGGTATCCAAATTGCCCTTTTTGTCATGGAGTGAATATGAGGCATATTATTTAGGTGCTTTCCCCTTTAATTTAAATTTACTTTCCAGAAATGGTTTTAATTGAAATGTTAAAAAGAGAAACATAACAGTCTAAAGCTGTCTTAATGTGTATCTGTGTATATCAAAGAATGTGTTACACTCACATTTTACACTTCTTCAGATGTTTATAGTTAAAATGACCTACTATTTGAGCAGCACAAGTATAATGACCTTGGCAGGCATGTGGTTTACCATGAGCAAAAACAGTTTTGCAGTCACCTGACTTTCTTCATGCATATGGGCATATGGTTTGGTTAACGTCTGGTTAACAAGAGGTCCTTAAATAATAAGATACTACCATTAGATGCATTTAGCCATATGCCTCTTTGGTGTACACAATGTCATATTCTTTGTAGACACTTATTGTCTATAGTAATGGTGACTGTTTTGGACCTTATTAAGTGGTCTATCATAAGTTTGCCAAAATAACCAGAAGAACTTGTTAAGAACAGATGTTAAGATCACATTATTTCTGTGATGTTACTTTAAAACTTCAACTTGGCCAATTGGCCAGTATATTTATGACCTTTCCTTGCTAATAGATTTGCCATATAGTCCATTAATTATACTGCACCTCATAAAGCTTGTAGTTTAACAGTATATTTGCCAATGTTCCACAATGTACATCCCTTGACTCATATTGAGCTCAACTACAGATGCAGGTGTATAGTAATGAGTAGTATTGCAGAACAGGTGTAAGGCATGAAAGACTGGTATGCACTAGTGAGTAAAGGAGATGATCCATCTCTATGGTTGAATTTTACATACAAGTCTGATACCTTGATTGATCTTAAATGTTGTTTTTTCCAAGTTGCACTTTTTACATATTTTGCTTCCTGCCATAATTTCAGTAATGTAATTATTTAATTATTGCTCTGATTTAAGAAAATAAAAACAAAGGAAATATTCATGCTTTTGTATTCTATGGAACTGAAGGATTAATATAACATTCTTATTGTATGATGAAATAAAGGGACACATAATATGAAGTAGAATGCTAATACAAGTACTGGTGCACTGTATAGAAAATAAGCTAAAATGGGGATAATAGCTTTAGCCAGCATTAACTTTGCCAAGTAAATCATATGCCATTAGCACAGCAGAAGAAATGTCACATGAAGTTGGTTGTTTAAATTTTACGTGTTTTTTAATTTTCTTCGAACTTTGACACCCATTCCTACCTCACAATTACATTTCTGAGGATTGTTTGCGAATGTTTAGTATGGCAGAATATGCCTAGTCATGAAATGCACAGCATTTTCCATTATTCCACCCAGATTCTTCATTAAAATTAAAGTTTAGTCAAGGACTGAGCTTAAGTCCTGTTTGTGAAACCAACCTAAGGCCTTTCAGATTTGCAACAAGTACTTTAATGATCTATATAAAACAAAAACAAAAACCCTCTAAGCTTCAAGTGTCAAAGAGTGCCAAGCTTCCAGGATTGCTGTGGATCAGTGAAAAGGTTTCCTGAAGTGACAAGGCTGCTGAAAATGTTTGAGATGAGTTAGAAGGGTGATCCAAAACCAAATATCCAGCAATAGTACTTGATCTCACCAGTGTTCTTAAAGCTGAATGTAATCGAATTCTCAACAAAGGTGAAAAACCTTATGAAAGGTTTGTGTGGGACAAGCTGCTATGTTTATTCTTTTGGATTTATGGTGTATATAGTTCATTAGAAGCAGAATATAATTACAAAAAAATAGATGCAGTCAGAAGGAATCAACTGATTACAATGCATGACTGCAATGTTTGAAAATAGAATTCTCAAGCTGCATGGGATGGATTATCGCAGGAATCTCTACTCAGTTTCGAGATGTCTGGCATGATGTCCAACACTATACTGATAGATGCTGCTTCTATATGTGTAGCTCAATAAATCAGTCAACCACTATGATCTGAGCAGTGCAGGTTTGCATCCTTGCAATTGGCAGCCGAAATCTGAGAGAGCAAAATTTTGCCATGCTCTCTCTGGGTGGGTAGATGGCACTCTCTCCCCACATCACTCGGTGTGATGCTGGCTGGGACAGGTGTCTGTTGTATCAGAGCTGGGGACCCTTCACAGTATTGAAGGAGGCATGTGCTCGTTCTCATCCTCGTAGTGTCAGATGCATCGTATGTGATAAGGGGAGAGTTCGAATGAGGTTGGGGAATTGGCACTTCCAAATTGGGGAGAAAATTGGAACAAAAACAAACATACAAAAAAAAAAAAAACCTAAATGTCAGCGTAATTTTATTTTATCAGCAAACAAATATAAACAAATCAACTTCATATTGGTCTGTAGAAAAGCAATGCTCAAATAATATTTTCAAGTAGGTATAATGTACATTAACATTCCTCTAAAATCAAGTAATCCAGTTAGAAGTAATGTTTTAACCAATGGATGATTTGATCCAGATGGAAATACAGTACAGGAACTTCCTATGCGAAATCTATGACAGGGGTAGGCAACCCAGCCTCCTGTGCAGTTTACTGATTTCCCTGCTCTAACAGCACTACTAAACCTGGAAGTTAACAGGTGAGTTGAACCAGGTGTGCTTGAGCAAAACTACAGCAGTCTGGCATGCCAGGACCAAGGTTGCTATGCCTGGCCTATGATGTAATATCCAAGTGCCTACTATGAATATAGTCATTTTTTCCAAAGGTGTTTCATAACTGGAGCTAAGTTACCATGGCCAAAAACTATAAAACCACTGTTGTATTACAGTTGGCAGTTTAGTTTTCACTGCCTTTTCTTTCTATATTATCTAAATCACAAAATCACCCATTCATCCATAATGATTTTTTTTCAAATTGGAAATATTAGCTAATGTTAAGAATTCCAAAATAAATGAATCTTTTGTAGAGTGCTTAAATATGACTAAATCGGTATAGGCCTACAGGATGTGCATGACTTTTAGGGATTGTTATGTATGTCACAGCTGTCATCTTTTATGGCTTTTTCAAGTCTGGTCCAGTAGATATCCAGAAGAGAGGAAGGATGATCTGCCTCAGTCTGAGACCTGCTGACAGGAATGAAAGAGTCCATGTTTTACTTGATATTCTGTCATTCAGAATGTCATTCATGTGAGAGTTTTCTTAAATAAGAAATTACCTTTAACTCCAAGTCCGACTTTTTCTGAGCTTTCCTGGTTTCCCTTTTTCTTGGACCAGTTCTGACCTTGGCCCCTTGAACAGTAGACAATAATGCAATATTCAGGTAATAAAAACAAAACCGCCAGTTATAACTCCATGCTGTGTGTTACAAACCACTGTTCTCACCATAGTCATTCAGTGTGGGATGGCCCTCTGGATCCAGTGGACTATCTGGCTGAGGCTCATCTGACTTTTTGTAGTAATAATCTTGATCTGCGGGGCCAAATCGCTGATAAACACATATAATTATGTCACATATTAACTCTTAAAACTGAATAAGCTGACTGTGAAATTGAGGCTTGGTTTCCTGCCTACAGATCAAGCCTAATTTAGGTCTGTCATGGTATCATACAATACATGGATGTGACCTTAATAATTTTTGCTGACAGTATCCATTGCGTTCACTTGCATGTATTTTACAAGAGATGTTGATTTTAGCCAGTCATACTGTTCTGTTCTCTTGTCTAGTCACTGTCAGATGTAGAGTTTAAGTCAGAAAGCAGGCAGTGATTTTATCATGTTGGAAAAGATTAATTTTTAAAAGATTTATTTTAACCATTGTAGTGTGGAAAACATTTATACAACTGCTGTAGTCTTTTTTTTCTGCTGATTCAAAAAATTATCTGATGCATGACTCAAACCCCAGATCCATTCTGAACAGGGAGTCTTGTGATCTGAGCAGAGCCAGTTAATAGCCAATGTAAAAGAGCTGTTATGTCAGCTTTGTTCAAAAACATTGTTTTTGTTTCAGGTTTATTTGTGCAGGAAATAGAAGCAGCTTTATATTACAATATCTGAATATTTAATTTAAAAGAGTGTAATTGTATGCTATCATATTATCTATATATCAGTGACATAACTGTCATAAAATGACTATATGACTATCATAATAATTTTTGGGACAATATATCATCTACAGAAAATTAATTTTCATGACAGGCCTAGCCTAGGTATACATATCATATATGGACAAAAGTATAATAGCAAGCTATTAAAAACCCAGCTTTATCCAGCTTTTGTTGTGGGAACGGTCTCTACTGTCCGGGGAAGGCTTTCTACTCAGTTTTAAAGAATTGCTATGAGAATGTGATTGCATTGAGTGACAAGAGTGTTAATGAGATTAATGAGATGTTTGAATAATCACCACTCGCCTCATCCTCACCATCATCCTCAACTCCCCAACTCTTCCCAACATTATTAGACAGATCTGTTCCAGAGAGTCCTTTTCTATTGGCAGAACCTCTCTACAGGGTCTAGAAAATCTGATTGTGTGCATATGTACATCTTTGTCAGCGATGAGTGCAACCTAGTGTATCTTAATACATTAATTAGAATGGGTGTCCACAAACATTTGAACATGAAATGTAGTTTATCACAACATTGATTCACCATTGTCACTGATAGTGATATATAACTACAGGAAAGTCCTCTTTCCTCTTTTAAATTGAGCTTCCAGTGTTATTAAGTATGTATAGAATTTTCTATTAAAAATGTTCCACTCTTGTTATGCGTCAAACCTCATTTTGCCAGTAGCAAAGAATGCAGTATATTCACAGGCTATTATATAAGATACACTGAGTAGGGAGAGAGCTACTGACTGTAGCCACCTACTGCAAAATATTTATCTAGTATTGTGTCATATGTTAGAACTGTATGTTCAAATCAAGATCAATTAAGGATCCTGTATTACATGAGTGTAATTTGGCATGACAGTACAATAGAGTTAACTTCTGTAAAGGTAACTGCATGATCCAACCAAGAATAATGTAGAACTTTTATTTTTTAAGACTGTGGGACATTAAGGTGAAAGGGGCAGTATCATGAAAAATGATTGTTTTAAAATGTACCACTTAGTCTGTTTTGATTTTCAACATAAAACAAGTGTTTCAGCCTGAACAACTTTTTAATGAGTACAGGATGACCAGTCAGAAGCTCACTTATGTCTCACAGATAACACCACCAATGAGGTGCCACCACACCATGTGGGAGACTGGGGTTCGATTCCCAGTCTGGATATCTATGTTGTGCCACACCAATAAGAGTCCTTGGGCAAGACTCCTAACACTACTCTGACCCACCTCTCTAATGTGACTAACATTACAGCTAACCTTGTAAGTCACTAAATGTCTGCTAAATGCCATAAATGCAAATGTATAGACAGGCTGGAAAATGCTAGGCTGGTTCCCTAACCACCAGTCCAGAAAACAGCATTCATGTACTCTTATCCACACATTTAAATGCACATAAAATTCTGCTGCAACAGGAATTAATTTACCTTATCAGGCCACATAAAACTGACAAAGAGGATGATGGGAAGTCCCACAGTAAAGACATATACACCCCACAACCATGGACGCTTTGCTGTAGCAAACAGCAACTGCTGCAGAATTCCAGGCTGAAAGACAAAATATATAGATATAAATAAAGTTCAGCATCTCACTGGAAATGATGGTAAGGAGGGATCTTGGGTTAAATCACTAAGTAGTCAAATGCTACAGGTGTACTTGCTATATAGTGACCACAGAATGCTTACTGTCTGCCTCTGTCCCCAGGTGTCCCTTGTCCAGCGTCTGGCAGTCTCTAGGTTGTCACACACCAAAATATTGTCAAACAGCACATCTCCAGCAAGGGACCACAGTTCAAAGCCTACTGCACCAACAGGACTCATTTTGAAGGGCTGAGTGTCCTCAAAGTAAGCTGGGTTCGGGATCATCCGTGGCTTCCACTTCCCCTAACACAGAAATCAACAGACAGGGTTCATATATGTTCATATATGTCTATATGTTGCATATAGAAAAAAATATATATGGATATGGATCTTTAGACATTTGTATTTATAAATAGACTTTTAGAATTATTTAATTAAACTGTCATCAGGTGCAGAAAACATTGAAAATGAGTTGAGGTTGGTTACCGTATTTTCTGGAGTATAAGCCACTACCTTTTTTTCCACGCTTTAAACCATGCGGCTTATAATGAGGTGCAGCTTTTTCTTCTTATATATGTCATTTTCCAGGTTTTTTTTTTTTAAACTTTGCAGGTCCAGCTTATATTCCCGTGCGGCTTAAAGTCCAGAAAATACGGTAGTTATATTTATGTTTGTAAGTAAACAGGGGACCTTTATGAATATTCATGTTTTCTGTCTAAAATTTTGTCTTTTTTTTTTTTTTTATTCTAAGGTGTGACTACATGGAAGCAACCTCAGGCCACTTGTGGAGCCCTAGGCATGGCAATAAAAAAATAGAGGCACTTAGACTAAAGAAGACTAATCTAAGAAGGTATATATGTTATTTGAGGGGCTCAGTAAAATGTTAAATATAAATAAACATATAGCACGATTAATGGATTGAGTCTTTATTATTAAAACCCAGGACTAATACAAACATATTTTAAAATACACTTCAATTCTCACAGCAATGCACAAAAATGTAGTAGAAAGTAATCCTTAGACAGTAGATACAGAAAACAAAAGCAGGATAAACTCTTTTTAATACCTTTGATTTCAGAAGAAACAATGAGCAGGTGTCCCAACAATTTTCATATAGTGTGTCTTAAATGAGAAAATATGCTTTGCACTGTGTTTCCTGTAGAGAATGTATGATTCTTTAATGAGAAATTAAAGAATAGAACCAGTAACCTGTTGGTCATACAGTGTCAGAAACCATAGATCAGATGTCTGAATGTATGTTTTCATTACTTATTAGCTATACTACAACTTGACAACTCAAGTGAAAAACCAAAGAAGCAACCTTTGGACCCCACATACACCTCCTGGAAGTCACAGCTGAGTATATTTGGTGTAAGGAGGAAAATAATGTAGCACTAAGTACAAATATGAAGCAACCCCAGACTTCTAATGTATTAACAGGCCCTTCCTACCTGATAATTTGGGTTTGCAATCATAGGTGGTTTCCACTTCCCTTTGTATGCTGGATTAGGCACCATGGGGGACCTCCATGGCCCACAGCCTGCAGCCTCAGCACAGACAGGGTTTGCAATCAGCGGAGCCTCCCACTCCCCATCCATCTCCACAGACCTGTTTAAACCAATGGCATGGAAATGTTGGTCAGATTTAAGACGAAAACGCGTGAAAAGGTTTCACCAGTTTTAAAAATCAACAGAACTAATACCTAACACATTAACTCGGTACCTGCTTATGTATCATTACATACATGACCAGTCAAAAGTTTTAGAACAGTCCCAAATTTTCAGTAGTTCCCAGGCAGAGCTGCATGACCCAGATGAGCCTGCTTTTCTTATTTTATCTTAGCAATAACTTTCATACTGCGGCTCCACCTGTCAGACTTGTAGATCCAAGTGTACTCTTCACAGCTGAAACTGAGACTTGCTCCAGTGTGTAGCTGAGCTACAAGGTGTGGTCATGTGAGCCCTCTATTGTCCAAGCTGTTGACTCTCAGAAACATGTCTTCTAATGCTGCTGTGCCCTTGACTGTCAGACATCTTCCTCTACCAGACCTCTTCCAGTTTCCAAGAGTCTTTTGATGGTGTAAAACGCGGCTCACAACCGATGAATCGTGAATTTATTTTATTTAAAAGGAAACAGCTTCACTTAAGCGTTATAATGCTCTTATAATAATCTGACACTCTTTGCTAGAGACCAGCGCTAAGCTTTTGACAAATGTTTCAGTTTTTATTTATTTATTAAAACTCCCAACAGTTTACTGCTTAACTTTGTATGCATTTAAGGTCACTGCACCATTTCAAGTTATTCACTGGACTGTAAGTGCTAATGAAATGGTGATACATGAAATGTTGAGGAAAACTGGATGAGAACCAGGGGTGTTCTAAAACCTTTGCCCAGTAGTGTAAAGATAATGAGAATAAAGGTGTCACCTTGGAACAGAGCAGTTTTGTGATATTTAGCCTTAAAATCTTCAATTCTATTTAAATATCAATGGAACTATTTGCATACATTCTAACATGCTCTTTGCAAAATGCTGCATATTATCCTGCAGTCTATCAGCACAGTCACAGGGTAAAAACTGCATCTGAACAGTGGAGATTAGGAAAAATAAAGAGTCAGAGGCTTGACTCATGACAACAGTCATGTGTGAGATAGCTGGCTTACACACCAGTCATGTGGAGGCTGAGCTTCTGGGTCTGAGACAAAAGGCTCTTCCTCTTCTATCCAGCTTGCGGGTCTCTGGGCTGAGGGGTCAGCAATAAGCTGAGGGGCTTCCTCATCCCTACACACACAATGAATAATTACAGACAATCAATACTTTTGTGTAGTGCATAGAATCAATTACTGTGTACAGTATGCACGGCTATTACAGATGTAGCCAGTGGGCTGATTTTATAGTACAGATGTGGTTCCTTGTTAGTCATGCAGCAGTATGTTAACCTCAGTCAGAGGTTACAGAGTTTAAAAATATTAAACTATTAGTATTACTTTGTAGACAATATGAGATTTACATAATATCAACCAACTCAATAATCCATTATATGACAAAAGGTTTGTGGACATCCCTCCAATTATTTCATTATCACAGATGTATAAAATCAAGCACATGGCCAATGCAGTCTCCACAGACAACCATGGGCAGTAGAACGGAAAGATTTCAGATATTTCTGCACTGCTGTATCTGCCCTGGTCAACTTTATTGTGAACTAGAAGCTTCTATGAGCAACAGCTAAGCCATAAAATGGAACATAACTCACAGAACTGGCCTGTCAAGTGGTGAAGCATATAATATGTTAAAATCACCTAGTCTCATAGTATCACTCACCACAGACTTCCAGAGTTCCTTGTAGAAATATGTTTTAAAGCTAAATGTGTCATATATTTTATGCTCATTAAATTTAAAGTGACAAATGCCAAATCTTGTTTGTTTTAAGTTTATATAATTTAAAATGAAATTTCAAGGATTTTCGTCTATAAGCCATACTGATCAACAGCAAAACAAAAAAACATTTGTTTAAAATGTATTTATTATTATTATTATTATTATTATTATTATTATTATTATTATTATTATTATTACTACTACTACAAGGAATGCTTACAGATGTAACATGTACATGATCATGCAATCTCCATGAACAACAACAACAACAACAATAATAATAATAATAATAATAATAATAATAATAATAATAATAATAATAATAATAATAATAATAATGCATTATTATTATGGATGGTATGTTAATGTTCAGATGAAAATGCCAGAATATGCTTGAAAAAAGCACACACACACACACACACACACACACACACACACACACACACACACACACACATGTTATCAATAACATACCACACATACAGAGACACCAATAACTTGTGTGTGAAGTAACTAGCACACATTATATGTCCACAAGGCCTGGTGTCATGCTGTGGGCTGCACGCATACAATGCCAGATCATCTTGGTTTTTCAATACAGGGGCTTTAACAGCCCAATGTTATATTATACAAGATCCAGCAACCTATGGCCCTACCGTTTCTGAAGGCACACTCCACTGTGCTATTCAGAAAAGACAACACTCAACTCAGAGCTTGCCTTGAAGAGACAAACACATATACTAATGGATTTGCTGTTGACACTCCACCCCAACTGCAAAATCTTCAGGAAGTGAATGAGGATATTCATGCTGCATGAGATAGATTATTGCAGGACACCAATATTCTCTGTAACACCACGAAGATATCTGGCTATATTTGAAGATATATTATTATATTCACTGCTAATGCTGAGAGCCACTGTTTCTGTGTGTGTAGTTCAACATTGTCCATATCATTGTACACTTTAATCATCATTTATTGTTTCAGACCTTTATCTTCCTTGGTGCAACTATTATTTTTGATGAGATTGAGTAATAATGTATCTCCAAAATGAGCAATCAGTTTTGCACTATGACATTTTAAAACTGAATTATAATACTAAAATTACTACAATAATACCTTTATAAGCAATGAATATTAAAGTGTATATTTAATTGAAATGTATTAAGATAACATTATTAGATCCACTAATATTAATTCTGTGAACATACCAGTCATGAAGTTTTGTTACTGTGGATCAGGATATGAATCCTGTCATCCCAGTCAGTGGGTTGTTCATCTGATCCTATCTCACGAGGAGGCAACACTGGTGGACCATGTCCTTCAGCAGATTCTCCTCTGACCAATGTTTGGTCGATGAGAATTTCAAAGGTGTTGTCTGGATATAAATCTGCAAAACAGGTCTTCTTTAGGAACACCATAATTCTAATCATTTTAATGTAAATCATAATTTGATTTACATGTATATTCACGTAAATGCAGGAGGCTGGTAAAGATGTGGTATACACTAGCAAATCTACATATTTGCCTATGTCAGCTAAACCAGCATTTCCTTCACACCTACATAATACTGTTGATTGAAATTGACAGCACAGACATTCTTTTCTTCATTGTTTTTCTTTGGCCTAAAAGACTTTTAACATTAGTCTTCAGTCTGGGTTTAATGTTGAAAGCTGTGCAACAGTTCAAACAAAAAGCAAATCAAATAATTAGATGCAGTCATTCAGCCAAGCCATGTTGTACTTGAAGGTGCTTTATTTTGTAGAACAACAGACATTAGTCTAACATTTGACCTGCTTGTTGTAATTTTATACTTTCAAACTGGATTGCAAATACACTGAACCCCATATTGTGCTGAAAAAAAGTGTAATTCCAGTTATTTCTTCCAGTTAAACATGTGTCCTGACCAGCGTGACACTTAACCCAGGGTTTGCCGCTTCTTTAACTGACATTTCCATTTTAAACTAATAAACAAGCCTTTGCTAATTGACTGCATCTAGGCTGATAAATCATGTTAATTTGCTATTGCCAAAACTATTCTGTCAATAAAGTTATTGATTAATTGCATTCTATTTGATGGTGCTTCTGATGGTTACACAATTCTAACAAATTGACACTTTTATTGCTTGAATTATTAAATCTGTTTTAATCTCTTAACATTTAGAGAAATATAGATATGGGCTCTTTGACATACATGCAATTCACACATTAGGTGTGTCTGAATAGGTACACAAACAGAATTAAACAACTAAAAGCAAAATGCTTATCTAAATCAGAAACCACCTCTTTTTGTCCATCATTAATCATAACCATCTCTTAAACATATATAGATATTCATATAATATAAAGGTGGAAAACCCATTTCCAGACAGTAAAAATTGTCCTCAGGATTTTGATCCATATACCTAGACACACCCTAAATTTTTCATTTAACTTAAATATTTCTTAAACTGAGAAGCAATATCACTGTGTGTTAATATCACAGTATGTGGGAATTAATGATATGACAGCATTACAATATTACATCAAAAATATTGTACAGAATAAAGTGATGATATTGTACTTAAAATACAAAATTAGGCAGAAAAAGCTGGAGCAGCAGATGTTAATCAACCTTAGTGCAAATTTGTTTCCAGAAATATAGATCTTCAAAAGCAGCATTATATGAGAATTTGTATTTCTGTATTCATCTTTTAGTCAAGAATTCATGCTTTGAGAGACCACTAATTATCTTGAAGGTGTTCAAGTAAAAATACTGAATTAAGCTTTTGTTCAAACTCACTGAGAGAGTAGAGGTGAGGACGGAGGTCTGTAAAGTAGTCTTTAGATCAGCTTCATATTGTCGAGCATGTTTCTCTCTGCCACATTCCTGTCAGTGGGTTCCGGTGGCTAGATGAATGCACCTTGTATCAAGCACACATGTCTGGACCAAACATGACAGGTACGGTACATCAGTTGAACTGACTCTGAACTGTAGTTTCCAAAAAATAAATAAAACCTTATTTTTACATCTGACTCTGAAACTCTGAAAACATGTAAACGTGTACAAAATAGTCTGGCAAAATGTCTGACCCATTTTCCCTTGAATGCAGTCAATTAGTCAGAACATATTTAGTATCTAAAGTTTGGTTTCTTTGTTTGGATTTGAGCTAGGATGAACTAGAGCTCCAGTTAACAATAATAGAAGTTAACAATTGTGCAAACTGCACAGTTTGTAAATCACCACTTGTTTGAAATTATGGTCAATTAAAAGTTGACACTGCTTGCTTATATACTCCCCTCCAAATGTATTTGATCAGTGAGCTAAATTATTTTGTTGTGGACTGAAATTAAATACATGTGGACCTTAACATGAATATGAAACAAAAGATCATTTCAGCTTTTTGTCCAGGTATTTAACCTGATCTGACACAGTTCAGAATATAGCTATAGCTATAACATTTTGCTTGAACTCACCATTTAACTTGTGAGCAAATATATTGAAATGTATGGCTGATAGTGATGTTTATTGTTATATATTAGAGAAGACTTCATCAACAAATGTACAGTGGCTTTACAAAAAGATACACACCAAAATTAATTAGCAAGAAGAACAGGAAGCCAGGCAGGAATTTGCCAACAAATACAGAGACAAGCCTCAGAATTTCTGGGACAAAATGTTTATGGACTGATGATTGAAAGGCTAATGTTTGGAGAAAGAAAGGATCTGCTCATGATCCAAGCTCATCTGTGTCATTCTTTGCTCAAGTAAAATAGGGGAGTTCAGACAAAAGTGCTATCTTCGGAACTGTGAATCAGATCCAGATCTTTTATCTCATATTCATCTTTTAACGTTAAAAACCAAATGTATTCATTCTACAGAAAAACAAAGTAATTGGCCTCACTCTTCCAATACTTTGGACGGGAGTGTATGGGTTTACTGGATTCTCACCCATGATGTGTCCAGTTGCACATTGTCACTTTTTCTGGGTGGCTACTCCCATTCGTTTCTGTTGTGTCTTAAAAAATCAATGCCTAATTAGCAACAGCACTCAGAAACCTCACCTTGACCTTTATGACATTGCAGTAGCAACTTTGTATCCTTTGCTCATACATTCAAAAACATTCTTTTTCATTTTAATTTGATCATACCAAACGGATCACCTAGTAGTTATAACTTTATGTGGTAGCTCCAATCGCAGTTAATCCCCTTGGAAGAGAATCCTCATACCTATGGAGAACTCCAAACATTTCCATCACACAAATATACTTAACACTTGGGACTTACTAATGAGGGTGGGACTAAATGCTTACTGCAGGCAGAGGGGTTTGTCTGTAAAGTGAAAATTGGTGCGCAAGTATGCAGCAATAGCATGATGATGACCTGGAGATTTGAGCACAAGGCCTCTGTTCCCTGGTAACACTTGATTCTTTGGCCCTCTATAACCCATTCTCCTACAGGAAACACAATGGAAACAACAACACAAAGTCTACAGACAGACAGATACAGACAGGTGATAAACATTTTCTACATACTCACATATTACAACAAAACTACCATCATATTTATGAATTTGAGCTCTCTTCAGTGCTCGTGGACACAACCTACTTTCTTCACCACAAACATGGAAATGACAAGTGAGACATAATATTTAAATTAGACAACAAATGATGGTGTGAACACCTGAAACCTCTCTATACTATGAGCGATGGATGAGAAATCAAAAGTGAAATTACCTATCCAAAGGGTCTTCATCAAATGTTTCTGCAAAATTTGCCTGAGTTGAGCGTGTGACTGACCTGTAAATACTCTGACAGAGAAAGAGGGTAACTTGGAGAATAATTAATTAGTTCAGTTGCTAATTTGATGAAGTATTGTATACATAATATTCCTAATGCCAATATATAGACATTTCTCATTTAAGTAATATTACTGTATTGTGCAGAAGTGCTTTAAATTATTAAAATTCAGCTCCTACAATGTAGTGTAGAATATATATATATATATATAATTTATATGGCTATAAAATTATTATTATTATTTATTATTATTATTATCATTACACAAGCATGATTTATTACTATATTATTATTCATTATTAATATCATTCAGATTAATATATCATCAAGACTATAATATCATCAAATATATTCAGCATGCAATATTAATATATACAACATTACATATTTAAAATAATAAAACACATAGTAGTAATACTACATTAATGTCTATTACTTTATATAATTATAATTATATGTTATTGTGTTTTATTATATCAAAATATTTATTCCATTATATTATCAGCATCATTATCATTATATTATCATTGTCATTATTATTATTATTATTATTATTATTATTATTATTATTATTGGGGAGGTAGTAGTTAACTTTATCATCAATTATTATTATTATTATTATTATTATTATTATTATTATTATTATTATTATTATTATTATTGGGAGTAGTAGTTAACTTATCACGTGACTTATTTGACTGGTCGATCTGGAATCATGATAGACTGACCTGATCCTGTTTGGTGGGAATAAAAGTCAAACAGAAACAGAAACCAGTAATCATCCCCTGCAGGCGGATCATCTGTCACACGTGCGATCATGAAGTCAGAGCCGAGTTCAGCTCAGTTCTCCGGCCGCAGATCTTCTCCTGGTGTCCTCCTGCGTCCTGGTCGCTGAAGAGTCTAACCCGTTAGAGGTTCAGACGCCCGGCGGAGGATCTGTAACCCGTTGGAACCGGAGTTTATGATGTGGTGTTTCAGCCTGCTGCGTCTGGCTCAGTAACAGCTTCCTGAACACTCGAGCGCCAAACGCGAACCTGGTCAGCAGCTCATTCAGGGACACACTGAGGAAACGTGACTGCACACTCATACCCTCAGTCTGAGCTCATATGTCTCCACATACAGAACAGTAACAGGCCTTCAGGGTCTGTTATTGTGTTTGCAGTTAATCATTTTAGCAGGGGTTAAAATGAGTTAAAATAACAGAATTATATTTAATATATTTCATATTTAATGAATAATTCAGTTAATGGACTTTTATTTAATGAAATGTCTTAGTCTTCGCAGCCGTTTGAACATGTACTTCGTGGAAGACACGGTGTTCTACGTTGTCAGCGCGCACTTGAGGCTCGCGCTCAGAGATCTTTATCTGTGGCGATGACGTCACTCGGTTGCAGAAATGCTAGCACCTCTATCGCCAAAAAGAATAAGAAAAATAGTGATTTATAATTATATTTCTTTCGCCTTTAACGGGGTACTTACTAATCCTTTTTAGAAATAAAGGAAAATCTTGGGAAAATGGTTTACAACAGTTTTACTGCGAGGTTTCAGCCGTTTAGCTCCATTCTCTACTATGCATCGAGGACTGCTCGCGGGCGCTCCTCTGGTTTTACCAATTCCTTTGATCAAAATCAGAAGTGGTCAGGCTCCCCATAAACCGTCTCAGGTTCAGCCTTCTACTGATTTACAAAATAAAAGTTCCCACAATTAATTATTGATGGCACAAAACATTAATTTGTGTCAAAGCTTTTATCTCAACGGGGGTTTATTTTTTAGTAGAGTTTTTAGGGTTGTTTTAGTGTTGTCTTCACAGTCCTATCCATAGAGTCAGTAATATTCAGGTATAACCAGGTATTGTTGCATTGCAAAATATTATGTGCCAATATTATATGCAATATGACAGTTCTACTGGGACTGCTGAGGTGAAACCCTTAAACGTTGTAAAATTTGCTTCTTTTTGAAGCTATCTTTCAATAGTTTGAACACAATACAGATTGTACTTTCTCACAAAGAAAATGGTGTCTTATTAAGGGAAGCAATCACTTAATGTCTAATTGTTATTGCCTGGTTGATTATTCATACTGTATTTTCATCCGTTATATATATATATATATATATACATATATATATATATATATATATATATATATATATATATATATTATATTTATTTATTTTTTTGGTGAACTGCTATTATTTTGTAATATTTGAGAGTCGTTCATTAGCTGCATTTAGGTGGATCCACAAGGTGGCGACAAAAAACAATTTAGTGTTGTGCGTGTAAAAAAATGAATACTGCGTAATTACCCCCCCCCCCCCATTTAACTTATTTATATAAACGGTTTTGTACAATGTTTTTATTTTGATCACTGATGTATGCCTCATGGAAATCAGAAATGAAATTTCTCAACTTATTATATTTCACAAGATCTAACAGAAGACGATATAAAAACAAAAACAAGCTCTACATTTACATAACATTTACATTTATGGCATTTAGCAGACGCCCTTGTCCAGACCAAGTTACAAAAGTGCTTTGCTGTTCACTCAGAAAATATATAATAACTAGTAGACGAGGCTAGTGAGGTCAAACAGTGAGTCATAATTATGAGACCGTCATAATAATATAATAATAATTATTATTATTATTATGACTCGCTGACCATTTTTAATCCAAGTGTCAGAAAAGGGTTTCCATGTAAAACAGCTGTCAGTCATAACTCAGTAAAAATGCAAAAAATGAATTCATGAAAGTGAGTGTTCTGCTGTTTTACCATCGGTTTCTGATTAATATTGCAAAAATAATACGTAAAGCCCTGATGTCAACATTGGACTCTTATTTTGAAGGGCTGGCTGGCCGCGGCTCTGATCGCTGGAGGAACAGGGCGCGAGCGGATTTGTGAGGCGGTGAGAAATTCAGCTCGGTTAAAGCTTTTTGATACTCAGGCTTTGAGCAGCACATCGACTTCAGCTCCAGTTAACCCGAGGCTGGTTCGTTCAGGGGAGAATTTGTGTCGCTTTGTGACTTTCTCTAGAAGCGGCCCAAAGCTGGCATTGAGAATAGCTTCGGCGGGTGTAGCCTAGCCTTTAGCTGGGTGGCCACCGGAGCCCAGCCTGCGCTCTGTTCGCTCCTTTTTCTCAGCTGTAAAAGCTACGTTCACGCGGCCTGTTCGGAACCAGGTGAAAGTGTTAAAATGGTTGCAGGGCTCAGTTTTGAAGCTGCCTTAAGTCTATTCAGTGCTGATAATGGTACTATATCCGGGTCCAGAATCTAAAATTCCAGCCCGTGTTTTCGATACGACTGCTACCGCTTCTCCGCCGCAGCGTTTCCATGGAGACGCCGGGCGGTCTGTTGAGAATCCCGGAGCGGAACGTTTCATTCCGGATCTGGATTCGGCTCCAGCGTTAGTTTAATGCGGTAAAACGTGACGGTCGGGTTTACAGACTTTACAGCTGTGTGACGGACAGGGTCAGACCCCCAATCGCGTCTGTACGTCTCAGTAACAGTGTTGGTGGTCTTTGTTTGAGCACTATCTGGGCGGAGGACTGAAAACCCCGCTTCCTGAATTCAACTCAGCATGAAGTAGAAATGTCTCCATTAACTTCCTCCTCCTCCTCCAGTGAACACCGTTCCTCAGACCAAGCGCCTGGCTTTCTGGGATATGAAGTCATTAGTTGTAGGATGCGGATTGGACTGGGATGGATGTTGTGCTGGAGTAAAAACACACTAACTACACTAATATGTGCCCATATGTGTGTGGACCCTCCTAATGAATGCATTCAGTTACTTTAAGATGCTCCCATTGCTTACCGTCTAATGACTGGTTTATTAAGCTCCCAGGATTTCTCTGTGGAGCAGTGGAACTGTGTTCCCAGGAATGGCTTTTTAACACCTTTGATTTCAGAAGAAAGAATGAAGGAATAGTTCCTTTGTTCATATCGTTTATGCATGAAGGAGATCGGGAGAGAAATATTGGCCAAGCAGTGCCTGCACTGATGAGTGAGAGTGTAATGGAGTAACATATGTCTTCAGATAACTTAAGTTCAGGCTGTTTGCATTATGGGAACTTTATTTTGCATATGGGATGAAGCCTTTACATAAGAGCTGGGAGTATGTGAACAAATATGAAACAAATGTGATCACTTGTGATTGAGGTCGATGTGTAATATTACAATATTGGAACACATTTCCAGTCTGCATCTTGATATTTATTTCTATTCAGGTTTCGTAATGGATCATGTTTATGTACTGTGAATAGGTTGTATAAAATAAAGTCTGGTTATGCTCTCTTTGAAAAGGAATGCGTAGTTTGTCAGGGTTATTTAAGTGCTGATGATATCCACAATATCTATGTAATGTAATTTGTTTCAGGAATAGTTTTTGTCACATTGCCCAAATTGAATTAGCTGTTGGTGTTCTGATGGGGAACTTTACACATTCTGTGCTGCTGCATAATAGAATACACTGTACAATCTTGACTGATTCAGATTTTATCAACCACAATAGGTGTGCCTGCTGCTGCGGACTGAAGAAGGATGCAGACGATAAAGTGTGTTGTGGTGGGCGATGGGGCTGTGGGGAAAACATGTCTTCTCATCTCATACACCACCAATGCTTTCCCAGAGGAATACATCCCCACTGTGTTCGACAACTACAGTGCCCAGATGAGCGTGGATGGCCGCACGGTTAGCCTCAACCTCTGGGACACAGCTGGGCAGGAAGAATATGATCGTCTGCGCACACTCTCCTACCCACAGACCAATGTGTTCATCATCTGCTTCTCCATTGGCAGCCCTTCCTCATATGCTAATGTTCGGCACAAGTGGCACCCTGAGGTCTCGCACCACTGCCCCAGTGTGCCCATTCTTCTCGTAGGCACCAAGAAAGATCTGCGCTCTGACAGTGAAACCGTGAAAAAGCTGAAGGAGCAGAACCTTGCTCCCACCACCCAACAACAGGGCAGCGCTCTGGCTAAACAGATTAATGCGGTTAAGTACATGGAGTGCTCAGCGCTTCTTCAGGAAGGTGTCAGAGAAGTGTTTGCGGAGGCCGTGCGTGCCGTGCTTTACCCTGTCACCAAAAAGAATTCCAAGAAGTGTGTGCTTTTGTAGTCTGCTTTGCTGCCCAAATAGTCTGCCCGTGGAAATGGACACACAGCAGTCAGTGGACAGCCATGCATTGGATGATTCTGTTCATCTCTGCTCTTTTACTTCTCCCCCCCGCCCTTTTCCCAAACCTCTGTTTTATTGGTTTTGGCTTCCCGATTTGTGTTCTCCAGTCACCAAAGTATGTGCCCTTCACTGTAACTGAAGCATTTTGCTCCAGTTGATTTTTAAACCACTTTCACTCCTGGCCTGCCTCTTCATTTTGGATTGATGTAGTTGTTAAGGTTGCTTGCATTTACCTCAGTGACTGTTTAAAATGGAATGCAAGATAAAAGGAAATGTTCTGCTAAAGAACTGTTAAGCAATACACACAAGGTTGGTTGAGGTTCTGATCTGTGTTGGCCACCTAAATCGGTGGCTCAAGCAACCCCTGAGAAGAAAGCAGAGGTCTCTTTTCAGTCTGATGTGCTTTTTCATTTTCACTGGTATTTTTATGCAAAAAAAGTCCAGCTCAGATTTTGTCCCAGTACAAAATCAATGTGCCATTGTGAAAAGACTGTTAAGTGATCTGGGCTCAACTGGCAGTAAGCCATGATTTTAATTCTTTACATGCTTTAATACCTGAGAATGTGGTGCTTCTTTCCAAAACCCATTTTGACATGCATTGTATTTCATAGTTGCCAATGCAGCACACAAAACTAGTCAAATTAGTGTTGTCTTTGTTCGTGACAAATGAGGTTTTCCCTTAATTTAAAGTATGTGCCTTATCCAAAAGGTCAAGCAGGGTTCAGTCTTCAGGAAAGGCATGATGTATTGCGAGGCAGTTCATGATTAGGCCAAGCCTAGTCTTGTCAGAATGACTGTACTGCTCGCAATCAGATGAACGGGAAATTGTCACCGAGGCTTCCTTGATGACATTTGTCATTTATGCATAAAATTGACCCTATAAACTTAATGGAATGCTTTGCTTGTGCCCCAGTGGCCTGACCATTTTAATTATAAGTGCCTGACCCCTTTCTTTACTGTAAGCTATCTATAATACTACCTGTCCCAAAAGTGTCCTGGCTTGTCATTTTGTAAATTCCTGAAGCCAAAAGGCTACAATGCCTCTTACAGTGCCTGTCTGTGTAAAAGTTAACAAATGTTTCAGCAGCAGACGCTGTGCTGAGACAAATGAACAAGCCATGAAAGTAAATGGAGCATTTGTCCCCTGTGCCTGAAGGTTGAGCACCAGGCAGCTGTGGCTGCTCTGATTTGTAACCCCTGGTTGCTCGTGCAGTGCAACCCCTGTGACTCCTTGCTGGTGGATGGGGTGAACTTTTTAATTTTTTAGAAGTCAGTAGTGAATCGTATGTGCTTAGCACTTATCTCCAGTTTGATAGAGATGACCACACATTTACTTTTGTTACAGGCATTAGCAATATGTGGTGGAATCCGTTTTTTTATTTTTTTTTGCTGCGTTACATCTTTGCACACAGCTAGAGAAAAAAAATATGTTTAAAAAATGTAATTGATGCATGCAGGCTTTGTGGGTTAATTAGAGATGTTCATCGTAACTGACAGATTTTGTTTGGTGTACCAAGCTAACCAAGTAAATTGGTATCTTGGTGACCAGAACGTCTTTTAAAGAGTTTTTTTACTGACTATTTGAAGTGTTGAAAGTATTGAAATATTAGTTAATCACTTTGCAGAGTCTATGCAAAAGGCTGCAAATTTGCTGATCTCAGTTGCATGTTCCAGTTGCATCTGAGGCCATGTTTAAACTTGGAATAAATAAACATAGATCAGTTTTCCATATGAGTGCAGGAAAAAATGCTTTTACCCTCTTTTACACTCTACTTGAAATACTTGATATGTGGGCCATAGGGAAGGAGTTCACTGTGATTGCCTTAAAAAGAAAACAGTGAACTCTGGCTTACCTTCAGTGCTCAACCCAGTAAACATCATGCACATTATTTGGTTGAGCTTATTTGTACCAAAACACCCTTGATCTGTTCGTCTCAGTCCAGGACTGCAGTCTTTTGCACGGGTGAGATTTCTTTTTGTCTCAGCAGCAAGTTTCAAATGTTATGTGGTTTTGACTTAGGCTGTCACCTCTCTGTTTGAAGCAGTTGAAAATGTGAGGCCTGTATGTCTGCGTGTGTGATGTCCCATTTAAAGCAGATAGAAATGCAAAACTGACTAAATGCTATTGTGGTTTGAATGCTGAAGGGGTGCCTAGTTTTCTTGTCAAGATCATGCTGAGAGTCGTTGCACATTTTTTTTTCTTTGCAGCCTAGTCTGCTCACAGTTGTGCAGCAACTGTTATTCTCATTTTTTTAATAGCTTTTGTCGTGGTTTTGTCGTGGTTTTACTACTTGGGTATTTGTCTGCAAATTTTAGCCAAAGAGTGACTTTGGATGCCAAAATGTTAAATCTGAATTGAATGAATCATGAATGATCTGAATAAATGGAACTTTTTTTTACTTCTAAGAGAAATGACCATATAAGCCATTCCTTACTTTTAGCCTTTTTTTGTCTTTGTTGAATTGAATGCCACAATGCCAAATAAATTGAACCACTGATCAATCTGTTTTTGTCACAGAGATAACATACGTAACAAAAAGGAACTAAAACTGTGGAATTAAGTTGTGATTAGTGTCACTAATTAGTGTGCGA
This sequence comes from Acestrorhynchus altus, assembly GCA_034509495.1. Classification (NCBI taxonomy): domain Eukaryota; kingdom Metazoa; phylum Chordata; class Actinopteri; order Characiformes; family Acestrorhynchidae; genus Acestrorhynchus; species Acestrorhynchus altus. The sequence goes on along the minus strand of CM067512.1, from coordinate 10,616,852 downwards.
AAGGATGAATGTGAGAAGGAATGGCAGTCTTTACCGTGGCTTTTTTTCTTTTTTTTTTCTTCACTGTAATGCTGTCAAAATTGAGCAGACGAGGCCTCATGTCTGCCCGCTATGGTGTATGGTACTACATGTATACACTGGGAACTTGATTTTGTCAAAATTGTCATTTTTATAACAAAACATTTGTATAAATGAACTAACAGTGTAATGATTTTTTTTTTAAATTATGCTAAATAAAATTATAATTTACGATTTATGTTCCACTGGTTTCTTGACCCTTCTGGCCTTGTATGTATGAGTATGGTACTGACTGAAGCTGAGGAAAAAAGCATGGCCGTGGAAAGAGAGTCACAATGGAAACGAGTCACTGCATAGATGGAAAGCGGGAACTGATCAGTAAGCGGGACGGTGTTTCGCTGCTGACATACCAGAGTGCATTGAGCCTATGCCCTTACTTGAGCAGGTTTCCGCTGTTCCTGTGCACAAGCCACAACAAAAGGAGCTGATATGCATCAAATCTTGCAACACTGCAGGCTGCAAAGCGTAAATGTAGTTTGCGAGTTCTCACCCTTGCTACACCCTTGTTTGTTGAAGGTATCCATCTTTTGCTTTCCTTTTCGGTTTTGTGGTTAGGATTAAGCTTGGGTTTACTCTCAGTAAGACCTGTTATGTAAAATTGCTCATCATCAGCACTACTACTGCTTTCATAACCATATACATGCTGTTCTGATAAGAAGTGCAGTGGTACCTCACAGTGGATTCAAATCTGGGCAAATCACAAAGTACAGTTTATGGGTGGGTATAGTCCTTGAAACCAGCGTACAAGAAAAAAACATTCTAGTATCTTTCTCTTGAGGTGTTCAGAGAGATCCATATCCAACAAAATCTACTGTAGTTACATTGTGTGCCGTGAATGAGACCATTTAGAAGAACTTTCCATAATTTTACCATTCCACTAGATGGCAATAAAGTATTGCTTTGCTGTTACTGAATGTTGTATCCCAAGACTGTTTGCTTCACATCATTGAAGGATACTGCCTTGTTGATATAACCAGCCGGACACAGCATGACAAATCATGAATGGGCAAAACGTCAGCATGACCCTTCGTTGCAGCAACTGCACAACTCTGCAGACAGGAGTAAATGTTTGTGCTGCTTGACATCAGTCAAAAAGAAAGACATAACCACTGTCAGTCCAATGCATTCCAAGTGCTGTTCTCATTGCTGAAAAATGTATGTGACCTTTAAGCCCAATGCAGTGTAGAGAAACAGGCCTGAAATAGTCTCTGACACCCTCAAGAAGTATGAGAACAATTACTCTGTGAGAGCGTCTTCTCTAATGTAATGTTTTTTTGAGCTTGGCGTAGGAGTGAGCATTGGAAGCAGCCACTCTGTACTTTAGGACCGTCTAGCCCAGGCATACTTTAATTACTCTGTTTTGAAATGAGATGCTGTGATTACTGGCATAGTTTTTCAGCTTTAATTTAGCTTTAATAAGGGATTTCCCATGGGCAGGGTGGAAACATTCACTATGGGAGCAGTATAGATAAAATAGTCAGCACAATGTAAGAGCTGTAGATAAGAGTTGTACATCCAAGGGTATTGCATAAGAGAAAAAGCAATAATGTCCTAAAGATGTTATTTACAATCTGTTTAAAGGGAATTTCACAGATTTTTAGGCATAATTAAATTATGAATATACTACAGAGGTGTTGTGCTCTGTCATGGAGTCCCTCAGAATGGCAGCGGGTCATCTTCAGAGAGATGACCAGCAAATCCATCTGAGAATGCACCATGCCAAGAGCACGGTGTCATGATGTGGGGTGCAATTTTGTGCAATGCCATATCACCTTTGGTCTTCAATGAGGTCCTGCAACCAGTAATCCTACGTTTTCTGAATGCACACTCAAGCTATTCCAACATAACAATACTTGTCCTATATTGTCTGTTCATTTATCCATTTAAATGCTGTGTAGCTTTTATGTCATGATATTCTGTGATGTCTACCCTCTTCAGACATCTAGTTCCTATCACCACCAGCATGAATTATGTCTTGGTAAGGTTCTCTAGAAGAGAGTTCTTAACCAGCAGCAATACTCTTACTAAAGTCCAACCAAAACTGTTATGCCTGAGGCACCACACATGTACTTACTCTAATATAGCAACAAAGTTAACACCACTCCACCGCTCAAGTAATATCTGATTGACAGTGGCCCTGTGGTCAGAACCTGATTAATAGTGAATGGGTTGGAGTGTGGCCAACACATTGTGCATGATAGCAGGTGGGCAACCATCCATAATGGTGTATAGAGGTCATTCTCATGGAACTGCCGCAAAGCATGCCCATAAATAATTAAGTGTCATAATCATCATGTGGATTAATATTATTGATATAATGCGGTAGATGAGTTGTTTAGGGTAGGTTGGCAAAAACTGACCTTTTTGGTAATTATTTACATTTTAACCTTTAGAATCCTTAGGTCACTTTTTGTTGAATGTTTCAACAGTTTGACAGAATTTTATTTGAAAAACTTAAAAACATATTTATAAAGACATATTGACATACAGTAGTTATTTTCAGGAGATCATAAGCTACTCAAATTTGTCTTCATTTGAGATTAAATATTAACAGAGTTTAGATGTAGGAATGTGTCCTACATCTAAAGCATTTTTTCAAAATACTTGACAGTAGTTAAAATTAAATTAAAATATCAAACAGAATGTCCTTTTTTGTTCTTTATGTCTGTATGTATTTGTGTATCAGTATTATTATGTCTCAGGATTTTTATTCTGAAATTTGATCACTAAAGAATAAAAAAGAGCAAACAGGCCCTTTCTTCTCAATTTCCTTTTTAACCCAATATCTGGGTAAGTGACATCATTAGCCCATCATTAATCTCAGCCTGCATGCAGGTTGAGCATGTACACTTGGAAAGACCATTAAATATGCACTGAAAGGCTTCGTTACCATTTAAACTGGGATTTAATTCAGTTGGATGATGAGCCTGCCATGTTTCTGTAGGGAAGTTTATAATGATATGTGTATCATGTCTGTAGATTATTCTGATTCTGAGATATGAAGAATGTAACTGCCTGCAAAATTCAGATCTCATATTTATTAGAGATGAACCCTAATTCTCGACATTTTAACATGTTCTTTGTGAACTCATGGAATGGAAAAAACTTAATAGCCATTAATGTGTTACAGTAATAAAGTAAAATTGCATAGTATAGACTGAAAGAGGAAAACTCAGAGCATAACATTATGTACATTAATTGTGAAGTGGCATGAACTGTGGGAATGGTTTAGGAACATTCCACACCTATGTATGTATGTATGTATGTATGTATATATATATATATATATAGATATAGATAGATATAGATAGATAGATAGATAGATAGATAGATAGATAGATAGATAGATCATTGAAAATGTTGTAAAATTGAAATTCAAAAAGATGTTTTAGATATACATTTAACTATTCCATCAGCCACCATTACATCACAGACCAATAGAAGTGCTCTCAAATAACTTTTATTTTCTCATGCTTTAATTACTTCCATTCAAAGATTTTTATTCTCCTGCAAAGTAACCATTTTGGAGATACAAGTTTTATGCTATATATAACCAATACTATATATAACCAATATAGTGGAGCTATAAAGCAGAGTTTGAACTGTAGAGGTAAGAAGTGAGTGAAAAAAAACAAGGTTTCTATACTGGGTACAGGAGGGTAATGCAGTGTTGTGCTCAGTAAGTAAAGCACAATGTGCTGAGCGTGGATAATGGGATAAATTACATGTAAACAGTCTCTCAATTGGTTTATTTATTTATTTATTTATGCTTGCTTTCTTGCTTGCTTGCTGGCTAGATCTAGCCAGCTCCAGCATGGAGAACTGTGATGAAGCACCAGGCATTACAGGCGGACTGCCTGTAGGGTTTTGCCTTTCTTCACTCTTGATTTGCTTTGACAGTGCTCCTACTGGGGTTCATTTGTTTTGTCTCATTTATATTTAATACACAGTATCAGAACCAGAGCAGGAGGCTAGATTGTGTTCTGTGATTTGTAAATTCAGAACTTGAACTTGAGAACAGCTTAATAAACACTGGCATGTTTGGCACTTTTATAGCCAATGTAAAGTATTTATTTAGCTTATGGAACATGTATGCTTAAATTAATATGTAAGTGTTTCAGAACATTACAGGACATTTCTTGGGATTGTAACAGTTCTTGCTTCCAACATCACTGTTTATTCCCACAGTTCAGCGTGATCCTTAGTCCTGGTTTGTGGAGATTGGCTGACTGTGGTGGAGTAAAGCACATCTGGAGAAGCTCCTCTCTGTCTTCTCTCACAGTGTTCCTGACGCAGTCGTACGTCATTATCATTACGCTTCTTTTCAGTTGTCTGAGGAGAAGGAATTCATCATTTATTACTTTCAGTTCTGAAACAGGCTGTAAGAAAAAAGTGTGGGCGGATGCTGCCTGGTGCTGCATGGAGTCTTTTTTCTTTTTGACACTTGTGTGCTGGAGACACTGAGACTATGGTGTTATTTCTATCAAGTGCAATAATATTTCCATCCACTTTATGTGTCTACACACAATATGTAAAATCCACCAGGAGCAAAGTCTTTTGTAATGAATGGCTATACTTCTGAGTTTCAGATGCTCATCATTGGCAGACTGTAGCAACATCAGTGTCAGTGTACACAATAAGGCTGTGAAACTCAAGTGCTGTCTACATCTATCTTTCTGGTGAGACAAGGTGTCCAAAGAGTTTTCCATATTAGGCCGTCAGGCTGGCAGTGGCTGTTTGGATATCTTTAATTCCTTAAAATACTTTTCCAGCGCAGCATTTTAGCACCCCACTGCAATGCTGCTCTCCTGCTACTACATAAACATTTATGGGACTGGCAATTTTCTCAAGGCCATGCCATTTTCTTTGCTGTCAAAACAAAGTTAAAAGATACATTAAATTGTGAAAAATAGCTGCTTCCTTTAATGCAGGAATTTTATTCAAGCAGTACCATTAGGATTGTCCTGGCATGTTATCTAGTCTTTGTTGTTTGTTTGTTTACTGTATTGTTTTCTTTTACAAACACAGCTTGACAGAAAACTGGTAAAATTGTACTGAAGGGCAAACATAAAGCATATAAGCCGTTAAGGGTAACTGACAAAAACCAATCAGCTGTAATATTAAAATCACTTGCATAATATCATCTACAGTACATACACACTAGTGAGCACAGAAACACACCACAGTGACACAAGGAGCACATGCTATGGCTGATCAACATTTATAATTCATGAGATACTGAATTTGACAAAAGCAACTGATAGGAGGAAACATTTGTCAATACATTATTATACCAGGTATCATTTAAAGCTTATGTAGTTAAATAAAATACACTAATGTGTATATACAATATACTGGTTCTCCTCTGACTACAATGTCTGCCTCAGCCAGCTTTGTCATATTTTCATAATGTTTCATTAAAATGATCTGATCAAATTTCTTCCCACACTTTCTTCATTGTGATCTTTTACAGTGCTTGTTTTTTTTCCTCTCCACACAAAGACCAATACCATCCCACAAGTTCTTAATGTTGTTTAAACGTGGTGGGCGTCTTGTCTGTGACATCATCTGAACTCCCTCACCCCACAGCCCACTTCCATCACATAAGGAACAGTATCACATTTTATGTTGTTTTGATGGTGCATCATTTTTTCTGCCAAAGCCCTGCCAAGCACTTCCAGAACAATGGAACAGTGTACGGCACACACACCTAAACAATTCCCGTAGATTCCTGCATTGATTGGCTTCTACTAAATACCTAAATGTTGTATTTAAATATCAGTGGGCCACTCAGTTTGAAAACAAGTTGAGTGCAAGTATGTAAAAGCAAGGCTAAGAGAGTGAGCAGGGTAGAAAGTATGTCCGGGGCTTCTCTGCCTCCGGCTCTAGGAGAACTTTGAACATTTGAAAGGTCACCACCCACCACTACATGGCCCTCCTTCTTCTCTAGTGCGACACTAGCTAGTGTGTTTGTCTGTTAGTTGACAGACAGAATTGATAGAGTTCTTCCCTTTAGCACAGTCAGCCATTCAGTATGCATTAGTGGCACTTTGAAAAGATTGGCTGATTTCATGTGTCAGGGGAGAAACCCAAACTAGCCTTTACCCTCCCAACACACATTGTATGATTTGGGAAATGACTAATATTGTGTGATATAGGAATAACTAAATTGGGTAGAAAAGGAGAGCGGCAAATTGTATTTACAGCATAATTCTCTCCTTTTTCAGGAGTGCGTGTTCAACATTTGAATTTTTGAAATTAGGAACTTATTTTGGTCATAATTTAATTCAATTAGGGAAAAATGACTATTTCATTCCATTCAACCCTGCGGAAGTACACACAGGGTTGGATATTTATTAAACAGATTACACAAACACTAACCATCACGACTATCGACAAGACTCGAGAAGTTGACAAGATGACTGACCACGACTGCCGGGAACAAGGGATATTTTACACAGAGAACATAGGGCACACCAGGAACATTATCATGAAGGGGTGAGGTTACAAATTAGACACAGCTGGGAATGGGCTGCGAAGAAGCAGGAGGGGAGATAAACAAAACAAAGACAAGACCAGAAATGGACAAGATAGATATGTGACATTTAGACGCAGACTATTTGAATAGTGGATGTCTCTATCCTGCCCCCCTTTACTCCTACACCCTTGCTAAGAACAGAAGAAAGAAGAAATGTTCTTATTCAGCTTCACTTTTCTAGTTAGTGTTATCTTGTTTGAAAAGCTTCTAGTAGTGAAAATCAAGTTTATTGTCACATCACATTACACAGGTGTGTGTATAGAAAGCCCATCAGGATGCTCTCCACTGTGCAGGTGCAAACCTCTTCAGCTTCATGAAGCGAATTGCAGTGGGTCCAGGGTGGCAGACAGTGAAGAGCAGATGAAGTCTCTGACCAGTCCCTCGAAGCACTTGCTGACAATTATGACAGAGGTCAGAGCAACTGGACACCAGTCATTTAAGCAAGTGAAGCTGGCTGTTTTCAGGAAAAAGATGTTCATCACACTGAGGTGAATTGCGGTCCCTCAGGTGCATCACCTAAACTTGAGCTTTAGTCAGGGACTTCTGCCTTCCATGCTGAAGAATGAGAATCGTCTGAGAGAATGAGTTGAGGACAGTGAAGAACACAGCTGCACTGACCCCACAATTTGTATATTTAATGTGAACAGCCGTACAGCATCTATGCAATTTAAAGGCCTATTGTTTTTCTTTTCAAATTCTAATCAGTGTTGAGAGAAGAGAAAACCAGCTGGAGCCCCTGCGGGCCCCTGTCATAGTAGGCAGGTGGAGCACTGGATCCTGTTGCTTTAGAATCATTCAGCTGTTAATTGTGCTGGTGTATGGAGCAGCAGCAAGGGAGCTGTCAGCCAAAATGATGCTCTGAAAAAAGAAGCCCATCGTGAATTGAGTGTTTTCAGCTCCTTACAATTCAGTCCTGTAAGTGTGTGGACTTTTTGTGCATGGGTATTATTTTTTTAAAAGGGGATTGAGGAGCTGTATATTTAGATATCTGTAATATTTTAACATATTTAAATATATGGACATTTGATCATTTAAAAAACATATTGAGAGACGCAGGTGACATGAGTAAAAAAAGAAGAAATACAGCGGTTGGACAATGAAACTGAAACACCTGTCATTTTAGTGTGGGAGGTTTCATGGCTAAATTGGAGCAGCCTGGTGGCCAATCTTCATTATTTGCACATTGAACCAGTAAGAGCAGAGTGTGAAGGTTCAATTAGCAGGTAAGAGCACAGTTTTGCTCAAAATATTGCAATGGACACAACATTATGGGTGACATACCAGAGTTCAAAAGAGGACAAATTGTTAGTGCACGTCTTGCTGGCGCATCTGTGACCAAGACAGCAAGTCTTTGTGATGTATCAAGAGCCACGTTATCCAGGGTAATGTCAGCACCACCAAGAAGGACCAACCACATCCAACAGGATTAACTGTGGACACAAGAGGAAGCTGTCTGAAAGGGATGTTCTGGTGCTAACCCGGATTGTATCAAAAAAATGTCATTCACAAGAGGAAGTGACGCTTTATTGGCCACAAAAGGAGGCCCTAGTTCACCATACTAATAAATGATTGTGGTCTCAAACCAGGTGTTTCCGTTTCATCAGTTTCAACCCCTGTAGCTCTTAAAAGCCATTTGTAGAATGAGATTCATAAAAATTTCAAGTAGACAAAATAAATCAATAAAAAAATAGACTAAATTTTACACTCATTATCCAGTATTACATTTCTGTTAGTGGCAAAAATATGTGAACCTTTATGATTAGCGGATAATTTGAAGTTGACGTCGGAATTGATGTCAGGTGTGTTCAATCAATGGGAGACAATGAGTTGTGAGTGGGTAAGCTGTTTGAATAATAAGAACAGGGATCTATCAAGGTCGGACAAAATGTATCATGGTACAAACAACATAGGTTTTTGAGGAGTTCAGAAGAAAACTAGTTGATGTTCATCAAACTGGAAAATGTTACAAAACAATCTCTAAAGAATTTGAACTTCACCAATCCACACTGAAACAGATTGTGTACAAATGGAAGGAATTCAAGAACATTATTACTCTCCCTAGGAGTGGTCGACCTACAAAGATCATAACTAGGCCAACAAAGATGATATCAAAGTCTGAGAGGAACCAAGCAACTAAAGGCCTTTCTCATCAGCTTATGTTAATGTTCATGAATCCACCATCAGGAGAACAACAACAATGGTGTGCATGGCAGGGTGTACATAGCCAGAAGGATATTGGAACAATGTTTTGTTGACAGATTAGAAATTGTTAAATGAAGGTTTAAATGAGAATTGTTTGGAGAAATGAAAAAAAGATAAAAAGTTAATGTTTGAAATGGCCAAGTCCAGAGTTTAATCCATTACAAATGTTATTAAAAGACCTGAAGTAAGCAGTTAATGGGAGAAAACCCCACAACATAACAGAGCTGAAGCTGATTATTCCTAAAATTCCTCCAGCCTGACATGCTAGACATGTCAGCAGTTACCAGGAATGTTCAGTTACAGTTATTGCTGCGCACCAGGTTTATTGGTCACACCAGATAATGAAAGTAAAAGTTCACTTAATTTTTTGACTTATGTAATACAGGATGATTTTGTCATTTACATCAATAAAAAAATAACCATTTCTAATATTTTTATCTCATTTATTTGACTTGTTTCACCTTATCTACCTTTAGGATCCCTTATTTTACATCTTAAATTTTAAGTCAAATTTATTCAGAAATATAGAAAATTCTATACATTTCACAAACTTTCAAGCACCACTATATATTTTTGGGAGGAAAAGTTTGTACACCCTCATGTTTATATCTACTCAAAATGCTTAAAATTTGAATGAGATGAATTGTATATGAGTCTAATTCTAAGTGATTTGAAACAATTTCAGAACAATTAGAAATCGGCCACTCCATAAAATGTTCAAAATAATCGACAGGTAAAATAACACCCAGCAGGGCCAGGGCAGGCCATACTAGCAAGTTCAATGCAAGAGCTGACCACAAGTTGTGTAAAGAAGTGACCAGCAAGCTTAAGGTACCATATTATGGCAAGGAGTAAACCTTTCAAACCTGTCCAAAAAAAGGGGGAAAAACTAAAGTTTGTCAGTGAAGACCTAGACAAAGGCCTGGGCAGTGTGCTTTGGCCAGATGACAGAAACATTTGAACTGCAGTTTTTGAATTGTTAAAGGAAAGGACCCTTTCTTGTTTTACATTAAAAAAAATCCTTCATGCTCAATGTTCATAAAAATAGTTTGTTTGGAAGAACTGGTACAGACTGGCACAAATCTCTGTGCACCAATCCATTTCACACTTTGAAGTGCATCTTCAAAGCTATGCCACAAAATGTATTCTTTCTTGAAGAGTAAATCAGTTTCACTCAAATGTATGGATCAAATCCATATTAATGTCAACTCTTTTGTGACATCAAGGAGATGAATGGGATGTCCACTTACTTTTGGCCATATAGCATATGAGAAACATCTGTGTTGTACTTAGACTCACTGGCCACTTTATGCTGTCACCCTCCTGTATAGGCCCCAAATATAGGCCATTACAGATGGTAGCCCATCTGTTGTCGCAATTTGTTAGCCACCCTCTTCTCCATTTATTAGTCCCCTTCTGTCCACACTACAGCTGATCAAACCAGATATTATCTAGGTGGTGGACTGTTCTCAATGTAGCAGTGACACTGACATAGTAATTACATGGTTCTTTGTGGAGCTGCTACAAGTGTATCGTGCGCAGCAGTGTTGCTGGGGTTTATACACACATCACTCTTACTGCTAATGAAACACCCACAAATATCCAGCAAAACGTGTCTCTGTGGTAAGACAGTGACCACTAATAAAAGGCTAGATCATGGCTTTCACAAACTGTGCATTAACAGATGGGCTAACGTCTCCAACAGGGTGGGTGTAACCATGAGCGTAACTATGAAGATCTCCTACTTTTGGATGTCTTTTTCTCCTTGTCATCATCTTTCAATTCAGATAAAGATTTAACCACTGGATTTAATAAAACTCAAAAGACAAATCCAGCAGTCTCGTTTAATACACACACTTTTGTTCACCTCAACTGCATCTTCATTATGTTTGCCAGTACAGAACCAAAACTATTAGCATGAATAGTCTTATAGTGCATTAACGTTTCCACCCCTGGATCATTATTTATGCACGTTAGCATGGATTGAACAAATTCAGACAAAATTGTTTGTCATCTGATGCAATTATGCATTGTGTAAATTCACCTGGTGTTTTTTTTTTTGGATTACCATACAAACACAGTTTTCTCTAGTGCTTAGTGGGTAAAAACAATCTCCTCACCTGTGGGTTTGTGTGATCTTATGAGGAGCCACAAGAGAAGCAACAAACCATAGGTTACTGCATGTTACTATTATTTTATCATAATTAAAAGGGCATGTTACCCAAATAACAATGATTTGGCCCAAATGTGGTGCACATCTGAGATGAAAGTGCTTAAAGTGGCCAAGATTTGCCACAGAGAACTCAATTCCTATTATACTGGTAGCACAATGCAATGTAGAATTAAAGCCACTTATTTGTACGAAATGCACTGCCAAATTAACTGTTAGCAAACAATACAGTTTACAGTATAATAAAATAAAATAGTAAAACACTGATCATCAATAAATATGTCCAATCAACCGATTGTCAGGCATGACTGCAATGGTGTTGTGCCAGACTGTCATGTCATGACTGTTCAGTAAAAAGTCCTGCTTTTATCTTGGTGGAGACCACCAACAAACCCATGTCTGAAGGCAATGTGATGAGTGCCAAGATCAACAGTCTACTGTTCCATATACAGACTGCCTGTTGTCATGGTGTGGGATGCAATTTGGTTTGATGCCAGATGACCCTAGGCCAGTTTTGTAGCAGTTTTGCTTATTTCTTTATTTTTCCTTATAAGGACTAAAAACATTTATGTTGGAAATTCATTATGCAGAGTGTTTTTGAGCTAAAAATGCAAAGGTCTTGATTAGTTATTTGTTGATTAAATTGACAATATATTTTATTTTTATTTTCCAATATCTGAGACAGTGATGTCATTAGCCCCATCCCCTCACACTGATAAGTCAGAGTTTGATTGCAGGTTGATTATGTACATAAGGGCAGAGCAGTAAACAAGTAATGGAAGGCATTTAAACTGCTATTTCATTAGTTGTAACAAATGAATTTGAGCTATTTTCCAAGATGGATTTCTTGTTGTCACAATGATGAAACCACAGTGGTTAGACAGGGTAAGTGTTGTTTGTTTCTTATGATATGGTATGTCTGTCGCTTAATGTAATTCTGAGATATGAACCTTAGAAAACAGCATGTAACATGAACAAGGCTACTCATAATTCAGCATCACTCAGCACGAATGTGAGGTCTAAAAATGTTGAGGTATGAAAAAAGAGAGATATCCTTTATGCTGAAGAGTCCCTATAGACAAAATGTGCTTACATTATAAACAAATAAAGCACAGGAGTCTATCCACTCATCTTCTTTTCTGCTACTTCCTTGACAGGATCATAGCAATTCCACAGCCAACACAAGAAACACTGGACACAAGGAAAGAATACCCCCTGTCTATTGCAAGGTACCACACACAACTATTCACTTACATTTACATTTACATTTGCGGCATTTAGCAGACGCCCTTATCCAGAGCGACTTACAAAAGTGCTTTGCTGTTCACTTAGAATATCCTTAGCTAGTTAAATACTCCTGAAACAGATGAGTCTTCAGTCTGCGTTTGAAGACAGTGAGGGACTCAGCTGTTCGGACTCCCAGGGGAAGTTCGTTCCACCATTTTGGTGCCAGAACAGTAAAGAGTCTGGATGCATGTTTTCCTTGCATTCTGAAGGATGGTGGGTCAAGTCAAGCTGTACTTGGAGCTCGAAGGGCTCTTGGTACAACTCGGGTTTTGACCATTGGCATCATGTATTCACTCCTACACCTAATGACAATTCAGATGCAATGTGTATTTTTGAGAGGTTACATTGACTGAGGCAAGGATCAATCCATCAATCAATCATTCAATCAATCAAAGTTTATTTTTATAGCGCCTTTTACCCTCAGACTAGAAGGAAGAAACCTTGAGCGGAACCAAGGCTAAAGAGAAGAACCCATCCTCCTCTGGTCGACAACAGATAGCACAAACATAGGCATAGACATAGGCACAAAAAGTTGCAAAATAACAGAGAAGTATAGCTAGAAGTAAATGTAATGTGAATGTAAATGGGTACTGAGTTATGTGGGAATGGAAGTGTGAGTAGGATACAAGTTAGTTTTAGTATGGAAGTCAATGCAGGTTAAACATTGTAAGCTTGCAGTGGAATCTCAGATGTGGGGTGAGTGGGCATCTGGATAGATTCATCAATGTAAACATCACGAGAGGATGTGAACCAATATCAGCCAGGCAGCAGGAGCAGCTCAGGACATGGGGGAGAGAGTGAAAAAATTTAGTGACCCCAGATAATCTGGTGTAGCACAATTTGGTAATATTGCGTAAGTGAAAGAATCCAATTTTTACTACCTTACTAATGTTTCAAATAAAAGGTCGTTGTCAAAGACAACTTCTGGGTTTTTTACAATGGAGCTGGATTATAGAAATAATGGATTTATTGGGCCCTAGAATTAAAATCTCAGATTTTTCAGAATTTAGTAACAGAAAATCCAAGTTTTAATTTCTTTAACATAGTTTGTTATCCTACTAATGCAATGATCCTCATTTGGTTTGGTTGATATGTAAAGCTGGTTGTCATTGGCCTAGAAATAAAACTTAATACCATGCTTTCAGATTACTTTACCCAGTGGTAGCAAGTAGAGAGAGAACAGTAGTGGACCCAAGATGGATCCCTGTGGAACACAATATTTCACTATGGTGTGATGACAGAGTTTATTATTAATGTTAACACATTGAAGGCGGTCGGTCAGGTAGGATCGAAACCAGTTAAGATGATCCTTTAATTCCTAAATGGTTTTCTAGTCTATCAAGCAAGATCGAATGATCAATAGTATCAAACGCGGCACGAAGATCCAATAGTACTAAAATAGCTTTGTAATTTCAGTCATGCAAGGGGAGCAAGAGGGATCGAACCCACAACACCAGGTCCCAAGAGTATCCCCTTTTGATTATTGCATTCAGCTACTTTAGGTTGCTTCCATTGATGATACATATGTGAAATTGTCTAGTCTCGTTAGAGGATTACTGCCAGTATAATAGGAACTGAGTTCTCTGCAATAATGATGTTCCATCCAGTACATTTGGGATGATCTTCTAGCAATATGACCTCATTAACTCTCTTTTTGCTAAATGCAATCCTATATATTTGTATCACAGCAGTACCCCCAAATCTATCTGAAAGCCTTCCCAGGACAGTAGAGACAGTTACTCCAGCAAAATCATGATGAACATTTTTAATTCCCTTGATTTCAGAAGAAACATTAGATATCAAAATTATTATTTTAAATTATCTAGGGAACTTTGGGTATAAACTGCATACTCACTTTAGAGTAATTCTAAAGCCCTATAACTGGTGCCTTACAGGTCAACACAGTTTACTGCATCAGTGCATTGCTACACCTCTCACGCACATCAAAACTGAGCTGAAAATTGCAGCATTTTCTGTAACCAGTGCTGCCATAATGGGCCTATGCTACTCCCCTTCTCCTCCTCAGCGTCTCAGTCCAATTAGCAGCTAACCTTCCTTTTGTGATGCCCTCCAGTTCAAACTGTCACGCCAGTGACGAAGGGTGCTTGGAAAACCAAACAGCATGGAGCCAAATGCCTCCCTCGCCTCTCTGTGTTCCATCAGTACCTCAGTGTCAGCTGATGATTTGCAGAAGTTGCTAAGCGAAGCACCAGGCCCTTCCTACTAGAACTGTCAGCCCTCACAGTGAAGAAAAGGTTACAAGGCAATTTGGCATGACTGGTAAACAGCTGGCCTTATGCCCAAACAAAAAAAAGGAAAAAAGAATAAGTTCTTTGGCCCAAAAGTTCAATGCACTGAGAATGTGAAGCCAGTTGGCAGATTTCTGCATCAATGAAAAAAACACTCTAAATTTGAAATAATCTTTAAAATCTTTTTTTTTTTTCAGAGTCTGACATTAATCCTTTTTCAGGAAGCAGTCAGAGCTTTTGACTCTCAAGTTCAATTAACAGTAGAGATTGGCTTTCGTCTTTAAAGAAAAATGTTAAACCAGGTGGAAAATACATTTTGAGCATGAGCCAGCCAACAAACAGCTTATCCCCTGGCTTTGCCATTTGAGGGTGACAAGCTTTTGATTAATGCTCATAACACTGCTTTTCAATCCCTCAGGTTGGTCACTGAGGATTAATGGACAGTTGCTGAAATGCAATTTCTTATGGCCTAAAAATGGCATCAGTCACTGTAAGCCTAAAAGTGGTGTTAAAATTGAGCTGTCCATGCAAAGACCAAACTTAAAAATTAAGGTGCTTCAAAAGGTTCCTTGAGCGATGTGAGTGTGAAAGAATTTACATCTGAAAAGTGTCTCTTTAGATTAAATAATAGACCTTTAATAGATTTAATTTTTTTAGAGTGACTGGCGCCAGTGCCGTAAGACTTAAGAGCAAATAACACTCTGCCCACAAATGCTTTCTTTCAGCTATCGTAAGGTTGTACAAGCCTTACAGAAAGACGGAAATAGAGTTCAGTCGATCTGTTCACAGGCTTTAGGATGTGGTGCTGCTGAGGGGGCTGCTATACTCTCAGATTCTGCAGCAACACTTTCAGCAAAAGTAAATAAATAAATAACAACAGAATTAGATATGATTGTCCAGAGTAAGGTTCTTTTCAAACCTTGTTTGTTTTGTGTCTTTGGTTCTTTAAAGAGCTCTAATGGCTAAATACTGATTATAATAAATCAATCAAACAATCAATCAGTCAATCAATCAACCAATCAATCAACCAATCAATCAACGTATTGCAATGCACACTGGCAATGGTGTCGTACCAGTCAGTCACTCAGAATATCAGCGTCTCATCTTCAATGACGAGACCCTCTTTTGTCTTGGTGGAGAAAACCATCAAATCTGTTTGTCAGTGCCAACATCGATGTTTTTCTGTCATGTGTCACATGCTCAGAAGGCCTGGTATCACTGTGCGAGGTGCAATTTTGTACAATGCCAGATCACCTTTGGTCTTCAGTGCAGGCATTTTAATCAGGCCCTGCAATTAGTGGTCCTGAGTTTACTTAATGTACTCTGATGCACTATTTCAACAGGACAATACTTGTCCACATACTGCTACTCTCTCAAGAGCTTGCTTTGCAGACAGAAATACTATGGCATGGCCAATAATATCACCAGCCATACCCCAAAATTACTGGATGGAGCACCATCATTCCAGAGAACACAGTTCCACTGCTCTACAGCTCAATGCAGGAGGGCTTTAAACCCCTCTAGTCCTATTCTATCCCATACTTCTCTACAATGTGTGCAACTTAAAGTAGCTAAATGCATTCATTAGAATGGGTGTCCACAAACAGTATGTTAGATGATGTAACAGAATTGGTAGTTAGAGTTCTCCTCCAAGTGTGCTCAGCGATCTGTTGCATTGGGATAATAGCAGTCTGAAAAGATGCAATTCCGCTTTATTTGTCTCAGAAGAAGCATGTGCTAGCATTAACACTCCCAGTGCTAACGACACTGTGTGATGGCGTAAACCTCTCTAGTGGGTGAAATTGGCAGTGACTAAGCTGTAGAGAAAACTGGAGGGAAAAACATCAAAGGCTGCTTGTCTACCAGTATTAGCTGCAGCTTGTGATTCATGAACAATATGAGAGTCTGTCTGGAGTGGCGGGATAATTCCCTTGTTTGGTGTTTCCAACCAGTAGCAAACCATCCCCTTGGAATTATGAAGTCCTTTCTGACATTTTTTCTAAACTCTGAATTATTCTGTAAAAACATCTTAACATTATGTGAGGTGTCCTTTTATGTTTTATGCATTTCTCTTCATCTTTATCTCCATATAAATCTCTGTGTAAATGTCACTAAAAAGACTTTAAGGCTCAATATCACAAAACTGCTCAGAATGGAGATAGAACCATATAATTCCAAGGGGACGAAACTGAACCACAGGCCAATTGTCTCACAGTGAACCGAACTAAAGGCTTACACCAGACAATGCACTGTGGGTCTAAAACCACCCTAAAGTTTTTGGCAGATATTTCAGACCCCTGAAGTGTTCTCTCTTATTACATATCTAGAGCCCTGTTGTTCTCTCTTTTCATTCTAATATTTTGTCACTTTCTATTTGATGAACATTTTTCAAATCCTTAACATGGAAAAAACTGACATCATGTAATGTTGCTTTTCTATCTACATTATGTATATGCTGTTTAAAAATTAATCACCATGGACTTAAAACACCTTCTCTCTTCATTTATGGACCCTCTGGAACTCTGAAAGTCCAGGGCTCATTGTATTGTCAGATTGCAGGCTAACAAAGATGGTGTGGTGTTACAAAAACTGTTGTAGTCTTATGAGATTTGATAAAAGTGTGGTCTTCTCAAACGTCACACACCTGACGGAGCCAAAGACAAGTTCAGTCCTTTGAGAGATGTGTGTGAACTGGAGCTGAAAGAGTCTGTGATTTTCTCAAATGAGCATTTGTTTCTGTGAGACTTCATAACACATTACATTTCAGTTTCAACAAAAGAGACATACCTGAGGGTGTTTTTCTTTCTTTTGAAAACCTTTTGAAGAATATGGTCTACTGGGTAAAAACAGCTTGAAAACTCTTGGCTTATGGCTCACCGTACGTGATCTGTTTTCTTTATTTTGAAAATCTGAGAATTAACTCTATTTGTCTTTTGCCAAAATAAAAGAAGCTTCTAGCAAACTATAATACAGGCATGTCATAAAGGAGATACAGCACAAATGAGTCTGTGTTTTTAGATCAGGTTTAAATTCAATTTGGCATTGTCGACAGATGTTCATTTATGTGTATATGCAAGTTTCTTCAACCAGGCTATTTGGGTGTCAGTTTGTTAGAAAAAGTAATGGAAATGTCTTCACTGTGACATAATATAGGTTATTATGTTAGACTTTCACTGTATTTTCATCAAAAAATGGTTTGTTTGACTTTATTGGAGGCTGTTGTGAGAGAACAACAGGAAAATAAATGAAATGACTGATAAAAAGTATGTGTGTATATATATATATGTGTGTGTGTGTGTGTGTGTATTTGTTTGTTTTTTTCCAAGATAAGCAGATCAATTTGTCTGATGTCTGAACACGAGTTTCACCTTTTGTTGTCTAGGTTAAGGTTAAATATTTGAATTGAATATTTTTCCCTCTAAATACTAGACAACCTTCAATGTAAATTCTTCATTTTACTTGCTTTATTGTTTCAATTTAACAGAGATTTAAATCGGTAAAGAATCTTTAGATTATCTGATGGTTCTTCAGACCTTAAAAAGGTTCTTTAGACCCACATCTTTTTCATCTGTTTTACAAACATGGTTCTTTATGGAACTAAGTGGTTCTTCTAAGTCATCTCTCAAATAACTATTTGAAACACCTTTTATACAATTTCAATGAAATTGTAATGCTTGGGATATTTCAAATTAAGATATGCCTTATGCATTATATTTTAATGCTACATGACACCAACAAACCTTTCATGATAACCTGTAAAATGTTTATAAAGGCTTATTTAAATATGATATACTGTATATCATAGTTGCCATATAAGTAATGGTTCAAGGTTCTAGGTCCATTTATTCATCACACACCTAGTTATACACAGTACAAAATGCCATGAAATGTTATTTTGTGATTGTCTGCACACACAGGGAGAAAGTAGGGAGAAGGTAATCAGAATAAATGCTATAAATGCTATTGCAGCTAAGCATTAGGGCAACTGACACATGTTAGAATAAAACTATTAATAAGACTAATCAGTCTTATGTAAATATTTTATGTAGATAGAGTTTTATGAACACATGCAGCTACGCATCATAAAAATGTGGAAAGATATCTTTAACCTGCATTTATAAGATACAATTGAATTTTTGTTTATGTGTACAGCCATTGTAATATTGAATATAATAGTTATCTATTAATGTTATTAGTTCTATAAATGAGCCTAATTGAATTAGATAAATGATTGAATTTTTGATTTTAACCTCCAGCTGTGGTGAAAGTACAAATGGAACCTGTTAGAATCAGATCCCTTACCTGATATTGTAGTATTTTCTACCCATTTTCAATGCCAAAAGTAAATGCAAAAAAATGCAAAGAACACCCTCTGGACAGTGCACCATCACAGAGTACAAGACTCACACCTAGGGGCAATTTAGCACAACCAACTGTATTTTTTTGGGAGGAAACCAGAGCACCCAGAGGAAACCCCTCGAGGCCATGGGCAGAGCACACCAAACTCTTCACAGACAGTAACCCAAGCATGTATTGAATCCACAACCCCATACCTCTGGAGCTGTGTGACACACGTACTATCTGCAGTGCCGCTGTGCTGCCCATACTGAATGATGACAGATTTAATATTGAATTTCTCCACCCAAAAATAGAAAAACTATCTTCTTATCCACTTCATCTTGGTCATTGGGCACAAGATAAGAATACCCCCTGGACAGTGTGCCAATCCATCATACACTAGCATTTACTCACACACTTACACCTAGGGGTCAATTTAGCATGACCATTTCACCTACCATGTGCATTTGTTTTGTAAGGTGGGAGGAAACTGAAGTACTTGGAGGTAATATTTAATTAAACACATAAAAGTGAAAAACTTTTAAAAATATTGTACAATGTGATTATTAGAAATAAATTATTTTATATACTCGTATTTATTACCACAGAAAATACCTAAAATTAGACAATAGAAGCACCACATCAGCTGCAGATGATTAGAATGTTATTAGAGGGGACCTTGGAGAAGCCTGTGTTATTTAATGCTCAGACATTAGTTTGTTTTGGAGTGATATATATTTATTTATCCTTTAGTTTAACCAGGCAAGTCGATCAGGACAATCATTCGATGCGACAAACACTAAAAAATCAGCAGTAGTTAGTAGATAAATAGATACATGTAGTGATAAAAGTGTCTTTTATGTAATTTGTGAAATGTCTTATAGATTGTTTTATAGATTATTGTAAAACAGTATAGATTATGGCAAGTGTGTAAAGAGGGCCAATTAATCAGAGAGTGCAGAGAGCAGTAATGTGCTCTAAAATGGGGCATTTGTAACAAAATGGACAGCAGAGTGATACTGGGAGTCCAGCGTCTGAAGTGCACTTTTACATACCAGTCTGTAAACTGAATCACCGTAATCAAATAGAGTTTGGCAGCATGGCTGAAAGAAGAATGATTTCTATATAAGAAACCAAGCTTGACCTTAAGCTTTGATAACAGTTTATCAGTATGTCAGGAGTGTATCACCATGGTGAAATCCAAATAGCTCTCTGAGGCCTTGGGAAAGAAAGATGTAGATGTATATGACCAGAGCAGGACTGGACCTCCCTGGTGCCCTAAGCAACATTTTAATAAGGGACCCACCTACCTCAGGTCTAGGAGCCAAAATGTGACCATTTTTTGGCACTTGCATCTGACACTCTGTTCACCCTTCTTCATTAGATTAAGATTAAAAAGACATATATAGAGCAAAATTAGGTATAAATAAAGAGGAGTGTAATCACCATTACATCCATATTCAGTCTCTAATTTGGTTTTCACAGAGGTCAGTGCTTTAAAGTGCCAGTTTAATTTTTGTTCAAAATTCAATATGAACACGTTTAACAATTAACTATAAATGTTAGTGGTAGCATATCCTATTTTGCTATTTAACACTAATTTTATAACAAATGCAGAATTTAAGATGGAATAGAAGAAAAAGAAGCCCAATTAATTGTTTCCCCAGCTTGCAGCCTTCTGTAATTTGTGGGACCCTGTGCAAGGTACGTAATAAATATATAGGGTGTTTTGACTGTGCATATAAGTCTGGAAATGGATTTAAAGATCTCAAAACTATCAGAAATCAGTCATTCTACTGTTTGAAGGATAATTTATAATTTATAATTTATACAGCTTAAGAACAGATAGTCTGTAAAGAAGTCTCTAACTCTCCTAAAATGTCATCAGAGATCTACAGGTATCTCTTTCCACAGTTGATGTCAAAGAGACCTAAACATTTTGATTTTCATGAGAGGTGTGCAAGGAGGTGTGTTGGTGTGTTGGAGGGTAAGCCAAAAGTTGGCCAAAGAACACTTAGGCTAAGACAAAGACTTTGGTTGAATTATTTGAGCACAGTAATAGAAGACACATTTGGCACAAACCAAACACAGCAACTTTGCGCAAGAACCTCATATCAACTGTAAAGCACGTGGGTGGACATGTCATGGTTTGGGGTGTTTGGAAACACTCCACCATAGAAACCAATATGAAATCTTTATTGTATCTGTATTGTAAGACCATTTGTACAAGGACTGACACTGAAACATCACATATCTGAAAGAATTCTCATGCAGGACTTGTAAAATATTTTTTCCATTAGATGTCAGAGACAGATAGATGTATGTACGAAATATCTAACTGATATTATTTGAGTCAAAAGATGAAATTCCAGCTTATAATTAGGGCTTAAGATGTCCTAGCCTTTTCCAAACAAGAAGATTACATTTCTAATTATTACATTTTTAAAATACATTTCTTTAGTTCCTATATTAGTTCCTATATTAGTTCCTATATTTCTCTATATGTAGTTAAAATGAATATCATAGGTTAAAATATGATTTAAAAAGTGTTTATAGGGTGTCCTATCTTTTTCACAGGACTTTAGGTTACAGTATAGTTGGGTTTATGTAAATTCTGCATTCTTCGAAAAATGTATCCATTAATGTGTCACCATACTGTGGAAGTGTAAGAACGATGCTGTTAAACTACATGGTTTAGAGACATTTTCACAAGCCAACCCAAAGCTTTGCTTCATCCTATTTCTGTGGAGCCTGTAGCTACGGAAACACCCATATACTTAAGTGCTCCACAGCTGTGTGCATCTGTATGGAGTTTACGCCCTAAACCAAGCTGCGAATCTCATAATGCAATAAAGTTATTATTTCCCCAGGTAACTTGAGGAAAGTGGCCCTAAAGCCAGAGCGATAATCCAATTTTTGAAGGGGACCGTGTGCTGAGCGGATTGGCTGGGATACACTGCTGTGAGTTTCTGTTGGAGATGTTTATGGATTACCACAAGGCACCGGACACTGATCCTCTTGTGGATCAAGGGCCCATGGACGTCAGCAGGGCTATGAGTGCTGTTGTTGTTGGCCTGGGGTCCACAAACTGTATTGCTGTCTCCCCTGCATCCCCCCATATTTTCTCTCCTTTTTTACAGGAAGCCTGGAGAAGGGAGAAAAACAAACAGTGACTGATTTGCCTTTCAGAACTGCACTCTTTTATGGAAATTTGATTCATCTCCATCCTTTTGAATGTGAGGACAAAAGCTGAGTTAAAAACAGGGCCCAGCGCTTTTTGGCTTAGCATGAATTCCAGCGAGAGTAAAAGGAGAGAGAGAGAGAGAGAGAGAGAGAGAGAGAGAGAGAGAGGGGAAAAGGAGAGAGAGAGAGAGAGAGCAAGGGGAAGAGAGAGAGGAGAATGTTTCTTGTGTAATTTTACGCAGGGAAGAAGAGGAGGAAAGAGAGAGAGAGAGAGAGAGAGAGAGAGAGAGAGAGGAGAATGTGGAGAATGCTGCTTGTGTAATTTTACGCAGGGAAGAAGAGGAGGAAAAAAACAGGAAAGAATCTGTCGAGCAGTTAGAATCAGGACGCGACAGGGCTGTGAAAGATAAACACTTTTGGATTTTTTTTCCCTCTTCTTTTTTCATCACTCAGTGAGAGCAGCTGTTACTTATTATGGCAATGAGCACTGTGTCATGCTCTTTGCCTCAGCTGAGGCTCAGAGGGGGCATGAGAGGGAGCAATTAGCCCCAGCTTCATGGCTTCCCTGCCCCCTGTGTGTGCACAAGCGGCATGGGAGCAGAAGCAATAACAAACATGGCACCCAGAATCAGTACAGCAGGGCTGTGGAAAAGGGCAGGCTGTGGTTTATCTCTCCTCTCTGGCTGGAGTTTATAGTACACAGATGGATGTGGGAGATCTGTTACAAAGAGAACAGCTCGTAAGATAAGGAAAGGTAATCGCCAGTGTCGACGAAGGCATGTCATTGCTAATTTGATGTTATGTTAATTGTTTTTCCACTTCCTAGCTCACAGGCACTCACAGCGTGTCTTCATTTTCCATTCAGCGACATGCCCATTAAAGGAATTAAGTCCCTTTTTCAATGGAAAAATTGCCACGGGGTTATATTTGAAATATGAATATTGCATACATGCTAAAAATCCAGCACATTTAATTAACACAGTAAAACTGGCAATAAAACTGTGAATCACATTTTAACTACTATGCTTTGTCAAGTGTAATAATTAAAGGGATATTCCATAACTGCAAAAGGGATATTCTCTATCAGAATTCTGGGTCATTAAATATTTAAGATGCAGAGTCACTCATACTGGTATAATGTGGTGGTTAATGGCCCATTGTAGAGAAAAGAAATCTGAATTGTTTAATGACCCTAGAAGCTCCTTAACAGTAGTAATACAAGTAGGGTTCAATCCCTGTTCCTGTCATTGAGGAGTTTGGTGTGTTCTCCCTGTGTCTGCATCGGTCTCCTCTGGGTACTCCTCTGTGTAAAATACACATGTAGATGCATAGGCTATGTTAAATTGTCCCTAGGTGCTGACACTTCATTTTCAGTAGCTGGTTTTGTAATATTGTGGTAACTTAGACCCACACAAAATGTTTGTATGATCTTATGATATATATATATATATATATATATATATATATATATATATATATCAATCAAAACAATTCCCTGTGCAAAACACACTTTACAACAATTAGGATTAAAAACTGATCTTCTTTTAATGGAAACTGACTCAGTGTCATTAGACACAAATAGTTTCCTGTAGAATATCTCATTAGCAATCCATCAGAATCAGTCATTCAGTCATGAATATATACACACATGAAAATACACTGTGATATTAACCAATCAGAGAAAACAAAACAAAACAAAAAGAACCCCCTCAATTAACACACATCAGACACCATTTCAAAATGACAAGGAACCAACAGAACCTGTTTTCTGTTGAAAGTTTCATTTATAAACTTTATATCAATACCATATTTTGTGTTTGCAAACAGACCAGAAAAAAAGAGCTGTTATTTAAATACGATAAATTGATTGATTTTTTTTTACACCGAGAAAAAAACAATAATTTATATTCAGATTTCATAAAGATATTGCAGATGCAAGCCTGTCTATCTAGAATGTAAATCTGCAGCAAATCATCAATAATAGCCTAATAGTGATGTGACAGCCACTATCAACTCTACATCTTGGGAGCAATACACTCACAGAGTAAACAGAGGCATCTTGTAAATAATTCATGCTTTCAGGACATGGTAAGGAGCATGCAAATGTCTCGATTTCTGAAGACACAATGAATATTTAAGGCTTTACACTTTTCACTAAATGGATGCTTTGGTTATTTGAGGTATAAACAATATATCCAACGTATCAAAATGCTTTTTCAGTTGAAAACCATTGCTGTTCAAATGTGCACACAGTTTTAAAATTCTTCAATAGAATGCCCTGAACCAGCCACACTTGAGCATAAAATCACAATGCCAGGGCTCGCGTTGCTCAGTGGTCTAATGGGCTAGCACCAGAAGAGCTCAGGTTTGATTGCCAGGTCATTATGCTTGCCATCGGCTAGTCTGAGAGAGTAAAACTGGTCATGGTCCACATACCAGTCTGGCTGACTCAGGCATCTGTTAGCCAATGTATCGGAGCAACGGTTAAGGTTCTGGGGTCCTGGTTTTGATGCATTGATGCAATGTGTTAGAAAATTGGAGAAGGCACATGATAAAGCCCCTCTGTTTTGGAGAGTGGTGCATATAAAGATGCTAATCTTCCTTTTACAGGTCAGTGGAACATCACAGTGATTTTTAGTTTTAAGGAAAAATGCTACATAATGTTAATTAACTTCAGTTAAGTCAGACTTGTATACATGTATGTGTATGTTTTTTTGTAAAGGTGAGATCTTCATGTTGTACTGTAAGTGTGGTGACTGTGTGGGGGGAAGGTGCAAATGACTATTAGGCCAAGACTGATAGTTTTCTTGCTGTGACCATGGAAACAGCACTGAGTGGATGCAGTTCAGTCTCTGTCTTTCTCTCCTTTAGCCTCCCCATCACGCATGCAAACACACAGTCAAGTAGACAAATATTAGCCTTTATCTAGTGGTCACCATAGAGCTTTGGTACAAATCACAGATAAAGAGTCTAACGTCGAATGCATACACAGAGTATCATTAGAGCACACATTGCATCTGCTTTAGTATTCAGAAAGACACACACTCCTCACCCCCAATTGACCTTTTCCAGCCCGTGGCCCATCTCTCCACAGCCCCGTCTTTCAGACACAGTGCCAAGTTAAAGGAACCAGTGCTTCTTCTCAGCATTTTAGTCTAATAATATGACAATTACTGCCAGCTGTTTTAATATGAACTGCTTCTGAAAACAGTTTTTGATGGCCGGCAGCTCGCTGAGTAAGGTAATTGAAGCTCACTCCCTGTGAGATTAAGCACTAAATGCTAATAAAATCAAGCTACAAAGCAGTGCCCCTGAGCTACTGGACTGACCCTGGCATGACCCCTGAGCTGACCGTGATTGGACTGCAATTTGTAGATTGATGAAGGCTGAGTCCTGGCAGTGCTTCATGAAGTCATTACTTTGATGCAAGGCCTTATTGCCCCTCTCACACATTTGTCAGATAGTTACTGGTAATTAAACCAGAAGAGTGTGAATACAAGCTGAGTTGTAGTCTTGGCAAGGCTGACCGGGCAGTTTCTGATAATTACCATGAGGGCTCATATGAGAACAGATGTTGATAGATTAGATTCAGTGTTGTCTAGATTACAGCTGCCAAAATGAAATGCTGCTTGGGTTGTATAGTTTAGTCAACTAATTGATAATAAAATCAATTTTATAAAACTGACCAGCACTGTGGACTGAGTAATGAGGGTCCAGAAATCATTATTTCTGCTAAACACCAAGTCAACCATTCTTGAGAAAACACAGTAACCACTGCTATTACAGCCTTGACAATAACCTGGACAGGTCCGTCCAATTAAAGCACAAAAATAAAAGCACAAAAATATAATAAGTATATACAACCTTTGGCATGACACTCAAATTTGAGCTAAGGTGCATCTTGCTACCACTGATCATGCTTCAAATGTTCCTACAGCTAAAAAGACCTGGCAGTGCACAAGATACTGAACATCTGATGGTGTCTATGGGCAATGGTTTTATCCCATTACTTAACATATTGGTTTTGTTTAATGTTATGATAATATTTTGAATTGCTTATGCTCCCATGAAGTTTGAAACAGTTCTCAGACAGTGAGCAAGCCTACAGCGTATGCACACCACAACTTTTACACTCCAGTCAACACCTTAAATGATGTGCATTGATGTATCAGATGACCCCATAATTCACATTATACTCATCAGTGCTTGTGATTCTGGGCATTCTCTCTTTTCCACTCTTTATCTTTTTCTCCCCCACCCCCTTCTTCACTCCCTATCTGCAGTCTATGAATCCTACAATCCATCTCTCTGCAGGAGTCACAGTCATCAGCAGAGATGACAGTAATCATACGGTAGGCTTTGCTCCTCTTTCTCCAACACCAAAATAGATTCTGTAATTTGTCAGCCTACGCATCCTCCACAATGGAATCTTTTGTTTAAATGCATCCATACTGAAAGCAATTAATATCAAATACCCGCTGGCTTGTGTCATCTTCAGGTTGTGTTTAAAGAAAAAGTTCTGATATCTGTTTTACGGAATACGTTGTAGGCTAAATCTAATTCAAAAACTATTCCTTGTGGGGAACTTTGAACACAACTGACATGCATTCACATCATGCAAAGTCTGCATTTTTCCATTATCATACTGTCATTCTCAAATGTGTATATATTACTTTACAGTGTCAGTCCACATGCTTCATTTATTTTCTGTGTTGGTTCTATTCTGACATGCCAACAGTCATAAGATCAGTGTGTAAAGTTATTATGAATCAGCATTAGAGGACAACTTGGGCATGCCCACATCTGTATAAGTTGTGAGGCATTATCGTGTGAGTGAGTACTCACATGACACTTTGGATTTAGGAATGTTAAATGTTGATGAGTAAAACATCTGGAATGGAAGGCATTTGCCATCTGCCTGGCACCCACACTCATGCCTCTCTTGAACTCTTGAACTCTTGTCATGAGCTGGTCAGTGTTCCCTTTGAGGTAATGGCACATAAAAAATTACATATTGCTATCCAGTGACATTTGACATGTGATATCACATAGTATTGTTGAGACATTGTTATTCATTATTATATATTATTTTTATATACAATTGAAATACTTGTAAATGCTTTTGGTTATTGTAGAAAGTCAGAATGTAATAATGATTTAATAGACAAACAACTCCAATACCACTAGTGTTAACCCATTATAAGATACTTGGTTATTTTGGGATACCATGTCATTATTTTGAGATTGTAAGTCACTGTTTGACATATTAATATATATTAAACATACATGTTTGATATCATGAATCCTTGATGGGCATTGAGAGTCTCGCCCAATGACTCTTACTGATGTACTCTGGTGTGTCTACCTGGTTGGGTATAGAATAAAGTCTGCCAAAGAGAACACAAGGTTATTATCCACTTTCCTACCATGAAAATGCTGAACCCCTGGATGGAGACACAAAGCCATCAGGTAGTAACAAAGTGGTAATGACAGGATGAGTCCAAGCAGTTAGGTATAATTAGTGAGTGCTTTTCAACACAAATCAAATGAGAAATTAAATGAAGTTATGAAGCAATAACCTGATTCATTCAGTACAGGCAATCATGAGTCACAGGTAGGTATCATAAGACAAACAGTAGGTGAGTATATCTGGTAGGTTTGAAGGACACATCATTCTTCCACCAGCCATCACTTAGTCATTATGAGATGATAAGTGAATATTTTTAAATACTAAACAGTAATTTTTTAGATATTATGTTATTGTTAATCATTTTCTTAGTATCTAGATAATGCTGCTAGGAACTGAAAATAAGAAGCAATGATACCATTTTTTCTCCTCCAACTGGCAGGAATAAGCTTCCATAAAACACAGACTTAAACTGCAGGGGAAAAAGTTCCTTACATTTTTTTTATTCATGTAACAGTAGCTGTCTTTCATGTGCCTCAGGTTAGTGAAGAAGCGAATAACCTGCTGCCCATGAAGTAGAGCACAATCAATAAACGTAGCAGAGGGAGAGTAAGAGTAAACTAGAGATGAGAGTATGTTTTGCCTTAAATCTGGTGTGAGATGCTTGGTGATCCCCATTAGTCATCGAGCATGAGACAGGAGAGGCTTTTGTTTGCTGCTCAGGTTATTTGCACACACCGAGGAGAGAGGAGATTACAAAGATGCATTCCTGACTTGCTCATTTGTTTCTCTGCACTGAAATATTTGTGAGCTGGGGAAATGCCAAATATAAAAATACATGCCTTGCTGGTTCCTCATATCCTCAAACTGGTGCAACTCACAAGGAAACAATTCGGTTAGTCCTCAGTGGCTTTTGATCATTTGCACAGATTTGAAATACACAGAGAGATGGAAAGATATGTTCTGGCTCCAGCTTTGCTTCTGTAACTGTATACCTGCTAAAGCAGGGTCCATTCTGTCATTGTTTACCGTTGATGTGATTGGTAATGAAGTGCTGCAGATGATGTCAATAGGAGGACACTGCTGGGCTGAGAAGGCTAATGAATACTGTAACAGTGGGAGGGAAACATTTCAGAAGGGGTC
Source organism: Acestrorhynchus altus (assembly GCA_034509495.1). NCBI lineage: Eukaryota > Metazoa > Chordata > Actinopteri > Characiformes > Acestrorhynchidae > Acestrorhynchus > Acestrorhynchus altus. The sequence goes on along the minus strand of CM067512.1, from coordinate 10,588,257 downwards.
TTGAGGAAGGATTTAATTAATGCCAAGCTCTAGAGCAGAGTGTGGCCTGCCCTTCTGTTCAAAGCACCAGGGCAACCTGCGTGCCACCCCTGCCTGAGTTGAGAACCTGAATTATTGATGGGACTCGAGGTGTGAGCTGTCCAGGGGAGGGTGGATTTCTGGAGAACGTTGTTTGATTGGATTTGGAGCCTGGAGACAAGCTACAGGCTGTCAAGAACTCTTCAGAAAGAGCCCTGAAAACTCAAAGGATATAATATATAGTACATATTCTTAACAATAAATGTTTCTAAATGGGATGGCTTCCTATTTAAATAAATGGGGTTTCAATATATATACAAGCAACTAAACAAATTATTAGAAATAGTGAATCTATATTGCCAAGTTCATAATTACATTTACAGAATATATACTGTACTGTAAATATATATTTACCATGTATTCATTTTAACGTTGATCTTATTATTACAGATTTACATATTTCCACAGTGTTGCTTCCTACTTTCTGCCAGTGTAGGTCATCAATCAAGATACCCATTTCTCCCTCCCGAGCCTAGGAATTTGTACGTGAGTTGGAATTTAGTGCTCAGTACAATACACTAATGAGTTTCTTTGACATTTATAAAGATGCCCTTTCAACAGGTTAAGTTGTAATAATTATTTTTGACAATAAAGTGTCTGACTTGCTCATATCTAAAAAAAAAATCATCTTTCTCTAGCCCATGTTGCTGCTGCATTTTCTGAAAAGGTAGCTTTGAAACCCTAATCTTGGCAACCTGACAGAAAAACTGGTGAATCCAAAAAGGGAATAAGTATATATGGATGTCAAGGCTCTGATGGTATTCAGAGTAGTAGGGTCATTTGCACCCCCAGAAATTCTTCATTGGTGTGGTCACATGGGGGCATTAAAAATCTTGGGGTGGCACATGAAAGCCAAAAGCCATACTTGAATTTCAGGTGATCTTTCATGCTGATGTAGATCATAAAGTAGTTTATACTTTATTGTATAATAAAGCCTCACAGCAAGAAGGACCTGGGTTTGATCCCCGGATGGGGCGATCTGGGAAATGTTTTGCATGTTCTCCCCGTGTTTGTGTGGGTTTCCTCCGGGGACTCTGGTTTCCCCCATAGTCCAAAGACATGCGTGCACCCTGTCTAGTGTTGTTTCCTGCCCTTGCGCTCAGAGTTGCCGGCTGGGCACCGGCTCCCCAGTGACCCTATTCGGGAATAAGATGTATAGAAAATGGGTGGATGGATGTTACTATCAATTAATTAATTAACAGTTTATTGTACAATTGTGTTACTGTACAAACTAGTGTTCTAGTGTTTTAAAGTTTATTTATATAGTGCTTTTTACAACAGCTTTGCAGAAACCCAGGTCCAAGCTTCAGTTGAGCAAGTCAGTGGGCAACAGGGGCAAGGAAAAATCTCCCTCAGCCTAAGAGGAAAAAAACCTTAAGAAGAACCAAGGCTCAAAAGGGGAACCCATTCTCCTCTAGTCGACACCAGATAGCATGGACATAAACCACAAAAAGAAGTAAAATAATATAGAAGTATAGCTAGTAGTGTGAGCATGCTGTACATGGGCGAGAGAGAATGCGAGTGAATGTAGGATAAAAGCTCAGTGTTAATATGGAAGTCCATGATGCAGGTTCAACATGTTTTAGGTGATTCACTGTTCTGCAAATAAGCTAGTTACCCTATTCATTTTAAAAAGACAAATATACAGCTTTAATTTGAGTGCATTAATTATAAGGAACAAACAATTTCCTGGGAAAAAGCCTGCTTAGTTTTAAAAACATCACACAGAGGTCTCCAGTTATTAGTTTGCTGATTTTTCATTAGTCAGAGTTGACAGCTGAAGAGAGACTTAAGTCATGTGCAAGAGGCTCATACACAGATTGCTCAGAGTAGTCGGAGTATATCAAACGTATACTGTCAACAACTCAATCTGTCAATAGTCAGTGAAAAGTAAGCATAAAAAGTGCAGATTTCTTATTTTACATTCCACCCAGCAGCTATATTCTGACACTAATAGCCTTGTGTATGCAGCAGCAGTTAATGGAATATAAATTCATATAAGCCGATATCTGCCTCGTATGTGGGGTAGCATCCAATATGTTCTGTGCTCCTGACCTCCAACTCCTTTGGCAGTCTGTACAGACCATGTTTACTCTGGCTTCTCCACCCACGACCTCACCCAAAGGCATTTTTCACCTTCCTTTTTGTCTTTGGCTATTTCACTAGGTGAGACATATGAACTTCATGGTATGTTTGGTTCTGTTCAACAGTAGGTTGAACCAGGCTCTCAGGTATGAAATTAGTATCAATATGAAATCAGTAGAACTGAGTGAGGAAGTGTGAGCTACCCAGTCTGCTTCAACTTTAAATCTTGTCTAGTGCATCCAGCATTTAGGTGTTGCTGTCTGAGGAACTCTGCCCTTGAACAGTATGCTGTGCAACATCAGGCAAGGGAAGGGGTTGGAGAGTGATACAGTGACAGTACCTGACTGCCTGGGTTTGTTATTTTCTTTCACATGAACTATTGTAAAAATACACATTATAGGGTGAAATGGAGAGTATTGTAAACATACTGATTATGTTGTGCTGCATTTAAAACATATGCAAATCAATGACTAAGGGTTGACCACTGGGGAATCAGCTATTGTATTGTGGTGATTTCTAATCCAACCCACCCTTCATGAGACCCCAGATTCAAAGTTATTCACAAACAACAAACTCCACAAAGAGCATTTGGACTTCAAGGATTCAAACTTTCTGCATAGTTAAATATTTAACACAAAAAATGGTGGGTTTTGTGTGAAACCAGAGGAACTAGAGGAACAGACTTGTGCACACTGGTGTGACAGAAACCAGACATCTGAAGAGTTGAATGCCTCTGAATGTTTCATCACAGAACCTTATAATGTTGGATATCCTAAAATGGATGGAGAAATCAATATAACCATAATAAATGATCTAAACATTCTGAATATATAATGATTATAATTCCCAATTTACACACAGTACTGCACTAATTTAGATTAACCATGACTAATTCTGTTCTCTTTATAATGGAAAATATAGTTATTCATATGATATCTAGAATATAGGTTGTTCAGAAAATCATAATATAATGTAATTTATGACAAAAATGATAATATCTTCATACTGCCCGGTCCTATCCATACAACTGTTTTTTTTTTTTTAAATCAATGATTCATATAAAAAAACCATGTGAACATCTAACCATCTAACATCTAATATCTAAAGTTCATCTTTAAAGAATCCATTAAAAGGGGAAGTGGTTCTTCGATTGCAGTGGTCATCAACTCTGTAACCTTAATCTAATGCACCCCATTAAGTACTTCTAAAGAACGTATTTAGTTGGTTCAGGTGGAACAAAGTAGGGTTGAGAAAGTTCTTCAGGAGCAAGGTTGAAAACCAATATTTTATGGCATCACACTCCTCACAATGTACACAAGACTGTCAAATGTGATTCATGTGGCCTGCAGTAAGACAAGACTGTCCTCTTGAAGTTCAGCCTTCTTCTGTTGGGCAATTTGTGTCTATTTGGCAGATGACGGCAGTAAAACCAGTAGGCGGACAGAGAGAGTGTTCCGCAGGTGATAAATCTTCGATGTGTCGCACACCCACAGCAGAAGATGGATAAGGAATGAATAACAAGCACCTGGCAGGTATAAAACAGATGTGCTCTCACCTTGCGATTCAGACTTTAAACTAGTAGGAAAAAGCTTCAGGGGAGAGGGTAACTGTAGACAGGTGAGGAGGAGTGTTGCAATGTTCATTGCATTTTGTGCAAGAGGTTCCGGAGGGGAACAATTTTTAGAGTTAGTTATCCATTTCACAACAGTGTTAGTATATTTATCTAAAGGTGTTGTTGCTGTCATTTTGCTGTATTATATGGCACAGTTGCATGATTATTTACATTGCCACTAGTAGCAGTTACATTCACATCCAACTAACAATTTGAATCAACATGTTTGTTCTGATGTTGAGAAATAAGAGTGTAATGCTTTCTTACAGCTTGTTCTTGATTTGGAGATGTAGAAGGTTATTATTTTGGTTAACATGGTTCTACTTAATAAGCCATTAAAGTCCATGAGATATTACAAAATTGGATAACTATGATACACTTGATTTCATTAAAACCACTGTATGAATCTCTCCTTTCCTTTACAGCCCAGCTTTTATTCAGGTTTGATTCTAGGTAATATAAATGTGTATGCTATACAACACTCTTCTTAATAAATTTCTTTACTCTGCTTTTGGATCCCCATGGAACTGCCTGGTACCAAGATATTTTTTCTGATATACTTTCCTGCTAAAGCCTTTTTGCCAAGGTTGTTTTGTACTGACCTACTTGTAATAAATTTATTATCAGTTCTACTACATTCTTTAAAGCATTTTTGCCAAGGTTGCTTTTTTCTGACTTACTTGTAATCAATTTATTAACAGTTCTACTACATACTTTAAAAACATAAGGCAAGGCACTACAGGTCAAAGGGCATTGTCCAAAAATTTCACAATTAATTCTTTTCGATTTAATATTTTCCCAAAAGTATGTTTAGATGTGCAAGTAGAATTTTACCTAAACAAATACGATTAGATAAGAAAAGATTTCAAAATCTTTTCATTAGATGATTAGAGTATATTTCATTATGAGGATACCAGAGAAAGAACAATAGTCCTCATTCCTGAAATCTTTGTAAAACATCAACAAACTATGACTAAATTATTAATAAAATGGATCTTCCCAAAAACATTCTACCAGATTCACAAACACTATCTAAAAACAGCTTTAATAAGAGAATGCATGTAAATGAATAGAAATTAATCAAGACTGAACTGCTTTTCATTTCTGGAAACACTGGTTCTCACCCTGATTGGGATATATTATTCACGGTGCTTCAGTTTTTCCACATTTTGATATGTTACAGCCTTATTTCAAACATTCACAAATTGTTCACAATCACAAAGTTTGAAAAATTTGAAAAATTTATAATATAAATTATTAATGTACATAAGTATTCACAGATCTTGCTCAAAACTTACTCAAAACAACACTGCAGAAATACATTCCCATAGCATGATGCTGCCACCACCATGCTTCACTGTAGCAATGTTATTGGCTAGGTGATGACAATTCCTGGTTTCCAGGCATGATGCTTGGCATTCAGGCCAAAAATTCAATCTTTTTGTTTCTCAATGTGTCAGTGAATTTTAGGTGCCTTTTGGCAAAATTCAGAGAGGCCATTATGTGCCTTTTCCTGAGGAGTGGCTTCCGTCTGGCCACTCTACAATACAGGCCTGATTGGTGGAGTGCTGCAGAAATGGTTGTCCTTCTGAAAGGATTTCCTCTCTCCACAGAGCAGCACTGGAGCTCTGTCAGATTAACCTTTGGGTTTTTGGTCACCTCCGTGACTAAGGCCCTCCTACCATGATCACTCAGTTTGGTCAGGTGACCAGCTCTATGAAGAGTCCTGGTGGTTCCAAACTTCTTCAATTTACAGATGATCGAGGCCACTGTGCACATTTGGACTTTCAATGCAGCAAAATATTTTTAATAACCTTCCCCAGATCTATGTTTTGATACAATCCTGTATCCTGTCTCAAAAATAAAACATAAAGATAAAGAATATACCTATATGTAATATAAACAGAGTATTTATACATTAACTTACACCATACATACTTTATACACTACCCTTCAAAGGTTTGGGGTCACCCAAACAATTTTGTGTTTTCCATGAAAAGTCACACTTATTCACCACCATACATTGTGAAATGAATAGAAAATAGAGTCAAGACATTGACAAGGTTAGAAATAATGATTTGTATTTGAAATAACATTGTTTTTACATCAAACTTTGCTTTCGTCAAAGAATCCTCCATTTGCAGCAGTTACAGCATTGCACACCTTTGGCAATCTAGCTGTTAATTTGTTGAGGTAAGCTGGAGAAATTGCACCCCACGCTTCTAGAAGCAGCTCCCACAAGTTGGATTGGTTGGATGGGCACTTCTGGCGTACCATACGGTCAAGCTGCTCCCACAACAGCTCAATGGGGTTCAGATCTGAATAGCCTTCATTTCTAAGAACAAGAATAGACTGTCGAGTTTCAGATGAAAGTTCTCTTTTTCTGGCCATTTTGAGCGTTTAATTGACCCCACAAATGTGATGCTCCAGAAACTCAATCTGCTCAAAGGAAGGTCAGTTTTGTAGCTTCTGTAACGAGCTAGACTGTTTTCAGGTGTGTGAACATGATTGCACAAGGGTTTTCTAATCATCAATTAGCCTTCTGAGCCAATGAGCAAACACATTGTACCATTAGAACACTGGAGTGATAGTTGCTGGAAATGGGCCTCTATACACCTATGTAGATATTGCACCAAAAACCAGACATTTGCAGCTACAATAGTCATTTACCACATTAGCAATGTATAGAGTGTATTTGTTTAAAGTTAGGACTAGTTTAAAGTTATCTTCATTGAAAAGTACAGTGCTTTTCCTACAAAAATAAGGACATTTCAATGTGACCCCAAACGTTTGAACGGTAGTGTACATAAAATATTGCACCGTAACATACATTATTGCACTGTAGATGTTCTGTGTCCATAGAAACTATAAAAGGAATGTTCAAATGCATTACATTTACATGTGTACTGGGTATAGAATTTGATGTAGCTGTAGTGGGAGAACATAGTCTTTGGTGGGTGCAGTGGGTACAGTGGGAAGGTCTTTGGTGGCTGTAAGTAAAGTGCAGGTACAGACAGAGTTCATGTGGTGTGAAGGTGTGATCATGTGATGAAACAGGTGAGGTGGGGTTGTGAATAGCTGTGGACTGGAACACTGGGCTACTGACTCTTTAGCAGCCTGGTGGCCTGGGGGAAGAAAGTGTCTTGGAACTGACTGGTTCTGGTCCACATGCTTCTGCAAATCCTACCACTGGGCAGCTTTGAGAACAGGCAGTGGTTTGGGAGGGCGGAGTCCATTATAATCATAAATAATAAACCTAATGGTTTTCCTCAGACAGCAGCTGGGGTATAAATCATGAAAAGCACTTTGCATACCAAAACAAGACCAAACAAGGACAGACAAGGGTTAGAATGGAAACATTATCATAAAGAAATGTAGCATCCTTATTTGGTCTTGTCTCCGTCCTAGCTCCACCTTGTCATCTTTGTTCCCTCCTATATATGAAACAATCCATATGCAAGTCATACTCCGTATTAATATATACATAACATTTTCATTTCCTTCAGTGGGAAACCTTCTGTGCCTTGAATAAAAAAAATACATTCCTTTATACCTTTTGACAGTAGAGTGTTTGTTTTAAACTGTAACGTTACAGTAATGGCCTTATTCCATTACTATGCTTTGGATGGCAATACACAGTTACATTTGTAACTGCCACTGGATAGGACTTCACTGCAAACTTCACTGGTGGAATTGAAGGCAGATAAACCACCGTTACAGTTAGAAACCTGATTAATCAACATATCACATTCAGATTTCAAATGGGAACGACCAGTATTGTCTGGAATAAATACCACTCTATGACTTCTGGAAGTCATAGATATGCTATATGTCCAAATGTTTATAGACACCCATTCTAAAGAATGTATTCAGCCGCTTTAAGTCGCATCTATTGCTGACACAGATGTGCCAATTGAAAACACACACACACACACACACACACACACACACACACACACACACACACGCACACACACACACACACACACACACACACACAGCTTGTCTGGTCAATGAAGAGAACTACTATTAATTGAATAGGACTCTTGAGCAGATAAACCTAAAACTATTGACACCATTCCTAATAACAGACAAGGGGCAAACATCCCACAGCACTGAGCTGTGCAGCAGTGGGGCTGAGTTCTATGGAATGAGGGTTTTCTATCAAATACTTCTGAATAAGATGGGGTCCTGATCATTCAACATTCTGACCTCAGTAATGGTCTATTCATTAAATGCAATCAAATCATCAGAGCAATGTGCCAAAATCTATTAGAAAGTTTACCTTGGACAGTAGAAACAGTTATTTCAACAAATATAGTGTAAATATAATGTCTATATAGTGTACATTGTTATCCTCCTGCTGGTGCTGGTCCAGTTCTTACTACTTTCCATTCTAGGCTCGCTCACTTAATATTTGGCCAAATTGGGTGAAATTCATTGGAGTAGACAGACCCTCTAAACAGGACAAATAGGCTGTCTCCTTGGAATGCTGCACTGCTGGAACACCATTGGCTTTGAGCTAGTGAGACTGATGAATGTGGTCTATTAGTCCATCCATTCCTAATCACTTGTTTTCCAAGAAGGCAAAGCAAAAGTTGTTGTCTGTTGGGTCTGTAAATAACTGTTAAATAAAGCTAATGAAATAAAAAAAAAATAATATATCAAATGGATTTAGACCTTGGAGTGGGATTGCAATGAAGCAATATCATCACAGAACTTTAGGGAATTGTATATGAGGATGAGGCAATGAAAAGGAAACCTGGCAGAAGTGATAACCTTCTGTCTCTTCACATGGACATTTGGTCCACTGACTCTCAGAAGACATGGGATAATCATGCTCCATTTAATGGGATGCATATGGGACAATAGCAAACTTCCGTCATTACTCTGATCCATTTTTACTACATTTGACATTCAATAAAACAGTGGATTCACAAATCTGATTCCTTGAGGTTGAGAGAGAGAGAGAGAGAGAGAGAGAGAGAGAGAGAGAGAGAGAGGATATTGCCCTAATTCCTTACTGTCGATATTGACCACTTCCTTCATTAAAAATAAATTACACATGTGAAATGGTTACTGGTGTGGCTTTAGGCAATTATTTGGAAAGTGAAGCTGCATTCAAACACAGATGGAAGAAAATAAATACAACACAACATTCAAAGGAAGTAGGAAGCTAGTTTATTTCACGTTGCTGGCAATACTGATTAAAGCTGAAACTGGGAGTTTAGTAGTGTGTTCTCAGCATGCAGTTAAAACACTGTTAAACTAAACTGCTGTAAATCATCCTTGTGATTCATTATTGCTCACAGTATGATTTTTGACAGTCATTGTTAACATAATGAGATTTTCCACAGCACCACAGTTTAAGCTTGATCTGCTTTTCATCATATATGCCATCCAAAACACAGTGACGTTGAGGTCTAGACTGAGGCAGTTGGTCTATTGTTCTAAGAACAGCAGCTCAGTAAGTGCTTCTTGATCAGTTTCACATCCTTTCAGACCCACAGCACTGAGTTGTCTTCTCTGGGATTTTTACAGATCATAACAATGGATTTTTCATGCCTCTTAAAGACAAACACAGTAACTCTTTATGGGCAGTTACATGCCATTTTTTGGCTTCATATCTCAGGATCAAAGTAACCTACTGATATGATGCACATATCATGACAAACTACAAGATTTGTCTAAAACTGCTAGACTTTAAGACTATTTACATGTACATTCTCAACCTGCACACAGACTCCTACTAATCAGTTAGAGGAAGTGTGGCTAATGATGTCAATCACCCAGATATTGGGTTATAGAGGAAAACGAGAGATGAAGATTTGCTCTCTTTTTTTGCTCACACAATGTTCAAATTGATACTGCTATGTTTATCTGGACTACTACCATGTCAATCTAATCACTACAAATTATTAATTAAAATTAATTTGATTCTTTAAAATTCTTTCAGCTCATAAACATAAGATTTCTGAGATGTAAAGTGTATAAGCAAAACAAAATTCAAATCCACGCAAATAATTTAATTCTCGATTCTCCTGAAAATAACAATTAGTACTATTTGTGACTGTCTCCTATAAATACGTTTTGATTTTTTGGTAAATATAAAAGTACATCAAACTACAAAATATACCCCTTTAGGGTTCTAAATGTTAACTGCTATTTATCTGTAACAGTTTATAATGATGATATGTAGTTATGATTGGTAAGGCATACAGTGGGGAAAATAAGTATTTAGTCAGTCACCAATTGTGCAAGTTCTCCCACAAAAGATGAGAGAGGCCGTTAATTGACATCATAGGTAGACCTCAACTATGAGAGACAAAATGTGAAAAATAAATTGAGAAAATCATTTTGTCTGACTTTTAAAGAATTTATTTGCAAATAATGGTGGAAAATAAGTATTTGGTCACCTACAAACAAGCAAGATTTCTGGCTGTCACAGACCTGTCACAGACCTTAAGAGGCTCCTCTTTCCCCCACTCATTACCTGTATTAATGGCACCTGTTTGAAGTCGTTAACAGTATAAAAGACACCTGCCCACAACCTCAAACAGTCACACTCCAAACTCCACTATGGTGAAGACGAAAGAGCTGTCGGAGGACACCAGAAACCGAATTGTAGACCTGCACCAGGCTGGGAAGACTGAATCTGCAATAGGCAAGCAGCTTGGTGTGAAGAAATCTACTGTGGGAGCAATAATTAGAAAATGGAAGACCTACAAGACCACTACTAATCTCCCTCGATCTGGGGCTCCACGCAAGATCTCAGCCCGTGGGGTCAAAATGATCACAAGAACGGTGAGGAAAAATCCCAGAACCACAAGGGGGGATCTAGTGAATGACCTGCAGAAAGCTGGGACCAACGTCACAAAGGCTACCATCAGCAACACACTACGACGCCAGGGACTCAGATCTTGCAGTGCCAGACGTGTCCCCCTGCTTAAGCCAGTCCATATCCAGGCACGTCTGAAGTTTGCTAGAGAGCATTTGGATGTTCCAGAAGAGTATTGGGAGAAGGTCATATGGTCAGATGAAACCAAAGTAGAACTATTTAGTAAAAACACAACTCGTCGTGTTTGAGGACAGTGAATGCGGAGTTGCATCCAAAGAACACCATACCAACTGTGAAGCATGGGGGTGGCAACATCATGCTTTGGGGCTGTTTCTCTGCAGAGGGACCAGGACGACTGGTCCGTGTACATGAAAGAATGAATGGGGCCATGTATTGTGAGATTTTGGGTGCAAACCTCCTTCCATCAGCAAGGGCAATGAAGATGAAACGTGGCTGGGTCTTTCAGCACGACAATGATCCCAAGCACACTGCCAGGGCAACAAAGCAGTGGCTTCGTAAGAAACATTTCAAAGTCCTGGAGTGGCCTAGCCAGTCTCCCGATCTCAACCCCATCGAAAACCTTTGGAGGGAGTTAAAAGTCCGTGTTGCCCGCCGACAGCCCCAAAACATCACTGCTCTAGAGGAGATCTGCATGGAGGAATGGGCCAACATACCAGCAACAGTGTGTGCCAACCTTGTGAAGACTTACAGAAAATGTTTGACCTCTGTCATTGCCAACAGAGGATATACAACAAAGTATTGAGATGAACTTTTGTTATTGACCAAATACTTATTTTCCACCATTATTTGCAAATAAATTCTTTAAAAGTCAGACAAAATGATTTTCTCAATTTTTTTTTCACATTTTGTCTCTCATAGTTGAGGTCTACCTATGATGTCAATTACAGGCCTCTCTCATCTTTTTAAGTGGGAGAACTTGCACAATTGGTGATTGACTAAATACTTATTTTCCCCACTGTAAGACTATTATCTGTCACTTTACATTCAACTAATCCTGTAGGTCATTACATAATTATAATATTAAAAGATATTTACCATTTATAAAATATGGAAAATGATTAATTCATGTACTACAATAAAATGACTGACAAATTAAATAAGGCTTATGATAGCAATTCTCTGGGGTATTAAATGCAGGCCTCTGACTGATTTGTTCTGATTTTGATGACACAGTCTGATCATCTTTAATGAGGTCAGTACTCATCAACTGTTAATGTTAATGGATCCATAATTTAGACTAATCGGTTTCTATTCTGCCTGGTTATTTATTTTGTTTTCCATCAGAATGGAGTGATGACTGATTTCAGAGCTGCTGATATCGCAGAAAGATTTGCATTGACTTGAGACAATGAAATTGTTATGAAAATATTTGTTACATGGAACCTGATGTAATGCTCAGTGATTTGAACCATGGAGGCCCTACTTCACAATCTTCTGCTACTTATACCTTGCTGTCAGATACCACAGGACAGATACCACTTGTCCATGTCTTGATGGGTCAGAGCTATTTTGGTGATATCAGGGTGATCTACACAATATAGGCAGTTGGCTTGGTTTAATGTTATGGCTTATCAGTGTATATACCATTTACAAATGATCATTTTCACTTTCTGTTTTTTTTTTGTTTGTTTGTTTGTTTGTTTGTTTTACTATACATTCAATTATAACGTAAATATATTTTCCTCTGTTTGGGTGTTCTGTATTTCACTTACTCAAAAAGACTTCATGCAGGCTTAAATGTACAGTAATGTGAAAAGGTTAGGATACCCCATGGACATTTTTGACATTGGATATTTTGGACATGGACATTTTAATATATAAACATTTGATTTTCATTTGAACAATATTGTCTTGTGAGGAAACAAATAAGACACCCTATGCCTTAATAACTGGTATTTTCTCCGTTATATCCATCTACAACCTTCTTTCTGAATGCCTCAGAGAGCTCTTTGGATTGTACCATGGTGATACCATGGTGCACCTGATTCAAATATGAGGCATTTTAAGTAGTAATAAATATGGGGGTATCCAAACTTGCATCCCCCAGTGTTGGTAAAATAAGGACCAAATGTCCATATGTTTTAAAATGTGTCCTAACTTTTTCACATGACTCTATGGATGGGGAAGTGAACAGTTTACTTACTACACAGTAAACTGGACTAAAATCTTTTTTTTTCTTTTGAAAGTGAGAAACGTCTTCCATGATATAAGGCTTATAAACACACACTGTGATTGTATCATTGGCATTCAATTTTTATTGTTTAACATAATTTGTCATGAATGAATAATGAATATAATGAATAACTACCACAACAGCTATTTGCTACAGTATAATGTTTTTCTCTCTACTATTTTACACTAAGCTTGATGACCCACTTGTTTGATATATGAACACAGATGGAGTGTTGCTTCAGTTTTCTCCCATACAGAGATTTCTCACCCAAGGCTCAAAATGACATCCCCTTGACTGAGGCGGTTTGGCAGTTTGCTAACACTTATGCAACAGTGTGTCATTTGACAGATGGCGTAGAATCTTGAGCCTCTTAAATATTATCAGGAGGTTAACTTGGATTCCACTGAATCATGTTGAATTAAGGCAAATTAGGTCCATAGACGTCACTTGCTGAGTGTGAAATCTCTTGCCAAAAGGCCAGCAAGGCGTGTAATATGTTATGGCATATGAATAAAATTGTAGTTACAGGATGATTTTGGATGGAACGCTTTGTTTCATCCATGCCCAGCAGCATCTAGATGCCAGGGGCCTCAGATCACAAAGCCCAAGGTGTCTCAAATATCTGAGATTTTCAACCCCATATATAAACATTAGATAAAAGAAGAAGACTTGAATATGTTAAAAAATGACTGAATTGGCGAAATACATTGTCCTCAACCCATCTGACTCTTCTGTTGCAGCAGTATTGCTCAGTAGCATTTGCCTTTTTTGGGAAAATAATGTGTCCTACACAAACTGCATGGAAATGGTTTGAGGAAAGAAGAGCTCAAGGTGAGATAAAGAATAGTTCATGGGATGTGGGATGTACTGCAACATTAAAACTATGGTGTCTTGATATCACAGGTTCCTTCAGATGTCTTGTAGCCATCCCTTGATGGATTGGAGTTGTTTTTCTCTCACTCAGAGTGCAAAGGGCTGTTGAAAGCAGAACATTTGAGCATGATGATCTGAGTGACCTTGATAAAAGCTGAATGGTAATGGCTAGACAACTGGGTCAGAGCAGGTCTTGTGGAGTCTTACAAGTGGTCAAGAAAGGACAACCAATGAACTGGCAACAGGGTCCTGGAAGGCAAACGATTACTGATGCAATCCATGGGAGACTTAAGGATTTGTGTTAACATCTTAGTGCCAGATACTACAGGTCATATTGTGGATTCCATGCTTCTGTCAGAGTCAGAGCTGTATTGGTGGCATGACAGGGACCTGTACTATATTAGACAATACAGTGTGTACAGAATTATCAGGCAAGTTGTATTTTAGAGGATTCTGTTTATTATTGAACAACAACTGTTTTCAGTCAACCCAAAAGACTCGTAAATATCAAACATTTTTGGGAAGTTGGAGTGGGGTTTTTTTTTAGATTTGGCTATCTTAGGAGGATATCTGTTTTTGCAGGTAACTATTACTGTGCAGAATTATTTGGCAACTTAATAAAAGCCAAATATATATCCATCTTACTTGTTTATTGTCACCAGGTAAATCAAACAACACAAAATTTAACATTCAAAAACAAAACCAAAAATAAAATCAGTGTCCAATATAGCCACCTTCCTTTACAGTGACACTCAAAAGCCTTCCATCCATAGATTCTCTCAGGGGCTTGATCTGTTTACGATCAACATTGCTTGCAGCAGCCACCACAGCTTGCCAGACACTATTCAGAGAGGTGTACTGTTTTCCCTCCCTGTGGATTTCACATTTTATGAGGGACCACAGGTTCTCTATGGGGTTCAGATTAGGTGAACAAGAGGGCCATGTCATTATTTTTCTTTTCTTTTAGACCTTTACTGGCCAGCCACGCTGTGGAGTACTTGGATGCATGTAATGGAGCATTGTCCTGCATGAAAATCATATTTTTTCGACTTCTTCCTGTTCCACTGCTTGAAGAAGGTGTCTTCCAGAAACTGGCAGTAGGTCTGGGAGTTGAGCTTCACTCCATCCTCAACCCGAAAAGGTCCCAAAAGTTCATCTTTGATGATATCAGCCCATACCAGTATGCCACCTTCACCTTGCTGGCGTCTGAGTTGGAGTGAAGCACTCTGCCCTTTACTGATCCAGCCTCGGGCCCATCCATCTGGCCCATCAAGAGTCACCCTCATTTCATCAGTCCATAAAACCTTAGAAAAATCAGTCTTAAGATATTTCTTGGCCCAGTCTTGACGTTTTATCTTTTGATTCTTGTTCAAAGGTGGTTGTTTTCAGTCTTCCATATCTTGGCCATGACCCTGAGTTTGGCAATTTCAAGACTGCTGCATCCCTCTGCAAGACATCTCACATATTTTGACTTTTCAGAGTCCGTCAAATCTCTCTTCTGACCCATTTTGCCAAAGGAAAGGACACCTTATATACGGTGTTGATGTCATTAGACCACACCCCTTCTCATTACAGAAATGCACATCACCTGATTTTCTTAATTGGTAGTTGGCTTTCAAGACTCTACAGCATGGAGTTGGACAACATGTATAAAAAGGATGATGTGATCAAAATACTAATTTGCCTAATAATTCTACACACAGTGTATTAGCATGATAGTCACTTTGTTGGAGTGAAAGTGTTTGTAATAACTATTCAATTTCTCAGCAAGTAACATCCTTCCAAAGTTTATCCAGGTTAATTAGAAGGGAGCATTTTATCATTGTGTCACCTTAACTGGCATGAGCTGCTGACCCTCAAATGAATGGTCTCATTCTTTTCTCAATCTAAAGCTTATCTTGATTCTGTCTTGTCTTGCTCTCGGGATAAGGAGAACTCATAAATTTCTCTCTAGACCAGTCCAGTGCAAAGCTTCCTTTATTTCTGTTTTTCTCTTCTTTTGTCTGTGAGAGAGCTATGTGAAGTGCATTTTAAAGAATGAGCACATACCACATACCACATACCATTTTATTCAATATTTTAACATTTTGTATTTAGTATTACTAAATATTGTATTGCAAACAACTTCACATGATGCAGAAGCAGAGCTTCTTATGCTGAGTGTATTTTTATATTTATCCTGTATCTTGATTAATGTAAAAATAAATTTGTTGTTGTGGCGCAACCGATAACACCACCAGTGAGCTACCACACCATGTGGGGTTCAGTTCCCAGTTTGGGCAACTATGCTGTGCTACATCAATAACAGTTCTTAGGCAAGACTCCTAACACTACTCGGGCCCAACTCTGTAATATAAGTAACCTTGATACTCTGGATAAGTCGCTCTGGCAAAACTTGCCTCTCGTGGCGCTAGAGGTATAAAGTGTACAGTAATCTGTTCATCTCTGCAACTGAGGGGCAACACACTGAAAGCTCATTCATGCTCTCTGTACCATTCTCTCCAGCCTCATTTATATACAGTATTATACTCCCATATTCATGAATAATAAGAAAAATTTGATCTAAGCTCTCTTCCAAAAATCAAATTGGGTGCCTTTTTATGAAACCCCCAGCAGACCACCACATCCTGTTTATTGAATGACCAATTGGCCTGGGGTCAGCAGAAATGACGCAATGTGACGTCCAGAAAAAAAAACAAAAAAACTCTACATACAGCAGGTTCAACATGGGGTGACCCTGCAAATACGAACAGGGGAAATCAGAGGAAACATGATTCTTTTCTTGCCCTCTGTGCTCAGGCCTGCAGGCATGAATCTGGTTGAAACTCAAATTTCAGCAATTAGGCTCATCACACAAGAATGTGGATAAATCTCTGATGACTTTAATTCAGTTACCGGCAGGGTTGAACTTTGTACCGACTCAGTAATGAGCTCTATGTGGGAGGGTGATGATGTTCACTGCCCTATGCAAGCTGTAATGGAGTTGTCGGCTGTGGAAACTAACATGGACATATATTATGACACAGAAAATTAAGCCAAAGCCTGTGGTGATGTATAATTGAACCTTTGCAACATGGCGGTAAGTCGTAACAATCAAGATAGAGTCGGGACCTCATGTTCTGTGATATTAAAGAGTGTCAGTGCCTTCTGAGCTCCATGAAAAAAAATAAAAATCTTTCACACAGAGCAAATGTTTTGATTGCCTCAACAGTAATCATGAAACCCATGCATTGTAAGACAAAGTGTCTAAAATGAATCAAAAGAGAGATGAATCCATGTAGGAGCATGAATTGAGCAGGCTTGAGCAGTGAATGGAAGATCACAGCCTAACGAGAGAATGTAGTGGGCGAGTAAACCTACCCATAATGCATCACAGAGTGGGAGGTCAGGTGTGGGTGTCCTGATTGAGGAGTCTAAAGGCAAACTCCTCATGTGTTTAGACTTCTGATCTTATTTGGAAAAAAAAAACTGTTGTAGATTCCATTCACAATAGTCCTGCAGATTCATGGCACATGGTTTTCTTTGATTAACATGTTACTATGAGTCAAATTCATTTTAATTAAAAGAACAACTCCAGTTCTAAACTCTGATTGGCTAAGCAGTGTTCAGAGCTGTTGTAAACATATACACACAGATGACTGCCCACATTAATTGAACTCTCTATTATTGTGCCGAGTTATTAAAAACCATTGTACCACTGTGTTCATAGAATAATCTTTGATTACTATGTTGCTTGGCAACAGTACCTCACTGTTAATGAAGTATATTGCTTGGAAGAAGCTTTGTAGAATTATCTTTTTCATTTATTATTAGGGAAAAAACAAGATTACTTATATTGATATTGTTAAGAAACAAATGAGGCATTCAAGGCTCTGTTCTGAAAGAGATCTGAAAATTGAAGTTTTTTTGAGCAATGCCATCATTGCATCATTTTTGAAAATTTGATTATGATCATATGGAGTAAAGTCATGTGATTGCATACTTTCAGACACTTCAAATGTACAATATATACTGACATGCCAAAAGTCATGTGATAGAAGTATGTAAATTCAACATAAAGTGTATTTCGGCGAGACATGAAGCCCACAAAGGATTTCAAATGGTCACAAAGCAATGAAATGTATCTGGCTACAGTCAATGGCATGTTTAGATAGAATATTAAACCCAACCTATGCCATGAGAATACACCCCACACCATTATGTAACCACCACCAAACTGCACAGTGCCTTGTTGACAACTGGGGTCATGAGGGCAGCATCACACACAAATCCAAACATCAGCCAAAAACAAATGATACTGTTACCATGCCCCATTGACAAGCCTCTAGGGTCCAGTTAGAAACCTCTTGAGCCAAGCTGAAGAGTTTTGTTGAGGTGTAGTGTTAATAAAACCTGTAAACTGAAAGGAGCTTTGCCTCAAATGAAAATTGCTTAGACTTTTATAATGTTCCATGCTCAAACAGGTATAATATCTCTTTATAGCTCTCTATGGGACCAAAAGTTGTTATTTTGTGGCAACACTCAAATAACCATTTGTAGCACATTTATTTTTAAGTGTAGGTGCAATTTATCACAAAATCAAAAAAATTATTGACAGAACCACAAATGCCATTTTAGCATTAAAATCGATCAAACAGATCATTTATCGCTCTGTTCTTTAAAAACATTAATTCATTATGCCATTACTAATGCATCATAATGTGAAATTTATAATATTAGATTTTTTTTAATGATGATAGGTATCGGTACTGTTTCAAGATGGTAAAATGAGGTCACCCACATTAATGGATATTGCCCAGGTGCATTTACTTTCTGGTTATCTCTTAATTACATTCTAGGCAGCTGTCTCTCAGAGGAACAAATCACTGTCCTGTGTGTTTAGAAAGGGAATGTGTGTGTATACACCCACACACACATACACACTCACATACATGACCATACGCGCATGCGTGTGTGTGTGTGTGTGTGTGTGTGTGTGTGTGTGTGTGTGTGTGTGTGTGTGTGTGTGTGTGTGTGTGTAAGGAGAGAGGAAATCTACTCTCTCGAGCAGATTGCACAGATAATCCAGCGTCTCTGATGGGAGTTAGTGGAGCTTGGCCCTCAGGGATTTTCAGTTGGACATACATCTATATCCCCTGTAAAGGAAAGGGTGTAATCCGTATCCGTCTGCATACAGCCAATAGCACTATCAATTTGAATGAAACTATCATAACAAAAACCTGATGAATCTGTGCTGTCTCATTTAAGATTTATGTACATCCAAGATGATACCATGGACAGCATGAAGTACACTTGTTTACATCCAAGAGGATATTATGGATATGGTTTTAGGCCTGGGGCAGATGTAGTGTGCTTCACCTCGTATTAGCCAGTCTCACATCAGCTGCATGCATGTTTATGTCGGTTTTTATTCGCAGAGATGTCTGTCGCTGTCTTAATCTGATCTTATCCTTTTAAATCCAATAAAAAGGCCAGATTTGGATTGCGTGTGAAATATCACACTACCTAGTATTTTTGTACAAGCAAGGGTGGTAATAAAGCATGTCTTTAATTAAGAACGAATGCTAATGAATGCCCTTTATGTCAACAACAATTAATCTATGGTGGCATCTGAACAACCAATGTAATTGGTGCAGATGCAGGCTTTTCCAATGACCTGAATAGTGGTTAATACTGCATTTGCTCAAGTAAAAAGCTTGGCTTCCTCCCACAGCTTTGCAGTGGTAAATGTCACTCTGCTTGTAGAGAATGGAGCTATAATCCCTGGCTGGAACAGGAGCTTTTAGGCAGACAGGCGTATCACCTAAGCACCAGCTCAATCACATTTATGGCTCCCCTTGTTTGTGTTATTCATGTCATAAGGGAGAAGTGGCTGGGAGGTTACAATTTGCAAAAGTACTGCTATTATTTGCATTTATTATTACATTTACGTCATGTCAAATCTTTCTTTTCAAAGCTCAGTCAATTTGATACACATGCAATGGCAAGTTTCACATATGTTTATTGTCCCCTAAAAGCATCTACTTCCTATGATCACTTTGTTAGTGTACAGTCACAGACTGTTATGAATGTAGTCCATCCACTGATACTCAATTTGTGGTAGTTGACTTGTGATCTCACAGGCATAGTGCTGGCTGGAAATGTACAATCCCAGCCCACCAGTGAAGCTGAGGTGTAAAATCCCCAGCTACACTGAAGCACTCCTGTAAGATTAATTCTGTAGAGCGGCATGAAAATGAAAGCACATATAGAGGCATACATGGTTCTTTGCCTGATTAAAGCAACACTGTGCTACATTTTTACCTTAAAATAACAGCTTCAACATAATTGTAATGCTCTATTGATTTGTAATAGGCAGACTCTATCTATCTTTGCAACTCTGGGCTCAGCATGCTGCTAACTGCACCATGTAACTCTGATGAAGCAGGCATGAATGCTCAGGAGAACTGCCTAACACTGTGTAACCTGAATCATGTTGATGAAAAATCCTCTAAAATTACTTATATAACCACCTCAGTTAACATGTACCTTTCACTTTCAATGATGGTTCTGTATTGCTCAGCTTGACAAGAAATACAAGAATTGACAAGTAAATTTAGTAGTGGGTCAATCCAATACACATGCAGTGGCAAGTTTCATAATATACATTTTTTCCCTAAAAGTACCTACTTCCAAGGTTTGCCTTGCTAGTGTACAGTCATACATGGTTATAAATGTAGTCCACTACACCATTTGTTATCTCATAGGCACAGTTTTGGCTGGAAATGTACAATCCAGCCCATCTTTCGTGTTAATAGATGGTTCTGTATCACTCAGCTTGTCCACAAATACATGTGTAAAGCATGTAATTTAGTAGTTGCTCAATTCATGAACTCCTCCTGACCGCAGGAAAGAGCAAGAAAAAACAGGAACAATAAATGATTTAAAAAATTGACTGATATGGGCACTATTGATTGAGCAATACTTACAGAAGTAGTCTCTCAGGATGCTGCCTGGGCCACCTTGTTTGCTAATGCAACACGCCAGACGTCTCGGCAGGAACTTCCTAAAGGCATTCTGTGATAATCCACCCCATGCAGCTTGAATATTCTCACTTAGTTCCTGCAGAATTTGTCTTTGTGGACTGTTGATAGCGCATCTAATAGCATTAACAGTCATGCAGTCGTCTGCCAATGATGCTGGCACTAACAGGACTCATGGAGGGCATCACTGTTTGCTGAATGTGTGCAATCATGGCTTTTGGACAATCCATTGTTTCTCCCTCCTTAAAATCTCTTTTGCATGCCTTCTTTTATCTACTGGGGCCAACATGGTGCTGTGGTAATATCTTCATGTTCATATGCAACAGGACAACCTTACATAGTCAATCATTTAGAATGAAAAAGTCTGTTCTTGCTTACATCACATGCACAGCCAAGTGTGAAAGAAACCTTTCAACAAATCATATTTGTTTAGAATGTATGTGGACACTAAACATGCTACAATCATTTATTGCAGTAATATACAGTACAGTACTGTATACAGTGATATACTAGAACTGCTTTTGGTTCCCAAAGAATCAAGTCTAAGGAAACTATTTGTGAGAACATTTGAGGAACATTCACAGAACGAGAGGGATCTATACCAATTCGTCCTAAAACCTCTCCATTATGTGGAGATATTTTCCACTTCAAAAGTTTCCTCATATTCACACATCTCATTTATAAAGGTTTTAAGGAACTTTTTATTTTAACTGTGAAATTCAAATATGAATTAAAGTAAATTGCATATGAATTGCATATAAAATATGCTTTGAATAATAATGTCATTTATTATTAATAATAATAGTAATAGTATTAATAATATTAATAATAATTGTAATAGAGAATGCAGTTCCTAAAGAAACTGTGTGTGTGATTGCACCTCAGCAGTGTTGCTGTGAGTTGTTGATTGCTATGGTATTGTTGTGATATAGGAGTCAGTTGCGAAGGTCTTGCTGGGTGGATACTAAGGTGGCTGCCAGGTGCTAGGTGGCTGCTAAGCCTCTAGCTGGCCTTCTTATGTGTACTATCAGGCCATTGCAACTGACCCAAAATGTGGCTTGTCTTTAAAGTTCCCAAGTTCAGTCATGTAACTCTGCTGGGTTCCATTCATTGGCTTCCTGTAGCTGCCCATCACATTCAAAACCTTGATGCTGGCCTACAAAGCCAAGAATGGACCAGCCTCTCTATATTTGATGGCAATGGTCAAAACTCTATCTGTACCAAGAGCCCTTTAAGCATCGAGTACAGCTCTGGATGACCATGCTTCAAGATGCAAGGCGTATAATTATGCTGAATCTTGTAGGTATCAAGATATCCATCCTGACTATTTTGAGATATCTCTGGTTTCTAGCCTCTACAAACTAGCTAAGGATATGTTCTGGGTGAACAGCAAAATACTTTTGTAAGTTTCTCTGGATAAGAGCATCTGCCAAATGCCACAAATGTAAATATAACTGTATTACCAGGTGGTTGCTAAGGTGTTGGTGTACTAAGGTGTTTCTAGGTGGTGTACTATATTACTAGAAGGCTGGACAAGCATAAGGATCTGAGTCTCTTTAACAAGGACAAACTTGTTTGTTGACAGTTCTATTGTCCCAATCGCAAAGAAAATATGTCATCTATGGTTCACAGGCTGTATATGGTGGGTTAAACCATTTCTTACTATAACATACTGGTTGCAATCATTTTCAGATATTCTTTATTTACAGTTAAAAGATTGAATAGATTGCTATGAGGATATATGGTATCTGCACACCATCAATAGTTTTATCTAAAATACAGAGTCTGATTGCAATGCTATTCAGGTGTAAGATAAAGGGTACCCTGATCAATAAATGATTTTAAAAATGAATTAAAAAATTGATTGATGAAGGCAATATTTATTGAGTGACACAGAAGTAGTGTTTCTCAGTATGGAATATATATATATATATAGTATTTGTGTGCTGGTTGGATGGGTTGGGATGGTATGGGGGTATGAGTGTGGAAAGTTTTTAATGCAATTATGAAAAAACATGGGCTAAACTTTGATGCACAGGACACGTTCATGAAGGTCTTGTGAAGGCATTGCCTTGATGGTTCAGAGTTGATCTGGCAGTACGAGTACATGCTGTGGTTTGATCCATATTTTAAATTAAATTATTTAATCAATCAAGTGAATTACGTAATCTGTTAAATCTGTAGTCTACCACTCTGAGTAAATGAGTTAATGTCATTTAAAGAAATGACATCAGATCTTTGGATTCACAGTCAGATTTGCTTTTCTGACCACTAAGCAAGTGCTTTGTTTTTCTGTCAGAAGAGAAAGTTGTAGATGGTTTAAGATAATACATGCTTTTAAAATTAATTTAATTCAGATCCTAGCCGTTACTTCTGTCTTAAACTCAGTGTGTTGAGGGCAGATAACCTCTCTCACAAAATTCACCTCATTTTCTGCAAGACCTTGGCAGGAGGAAACCTAAACTTTCTTCATGTTTATGAACTATATTCAGCTGCATAAT
Source organism: Acestrorhynchus altus (assembly GCA_034509495.1). NCBI lineage: Eukaryota > Metazoa > Chordata > Actinopteri > Characiformes > Acestrorhynchidae > Acestrorhynchus > Acestrorhynchus altus. The sequence continues at coordinate 10,565,054 of CM067512.1, read as the reverse complement.
ATGCTGAGCCAGGCCAGTTTTAAAAGTGCACTAAGGTCCTTTCTGCCATTAGATATCATTGTAAATTTCATCTTCCCTTCAGCCAAGCCCCACTCCTTCTGTTCATGTTTTCACAGTGTTACTTTGAGAGAAAGTGTCTGCTAAACACAGAGAAGCACAACAGTTAGCAGACTGACCTGCTATCTCCAACTGATAGAACGTTAGTGTCTCTCTTGGCCCTGCTCCACCAATGCAAAACAGGTTCTGTTTCAATTTGGTTCATTTCCAACCAAATTAAAAAGGCTTATTCACAGTCGACATAAAGTTTATTAGGTTTTCAGTGCAAACCACTATGGGTGTGTCTAGTTGTACAGGAGCAAGGAGCAATGACACATCATTCTCACACATTGTAGTCTTCTGTGTCTTTTTTTTGCCAAAAGTTGATCCATGTTTGATCCATGGGTACATTTTGGAGGAAAAACCAACATCTGTAACAACACAAATGCTCACAGGTTGTCTAATTGCGCCACCATCTTGTCACTTCAGTTTACTGATGCTGGGCAATGCCCTCTGTTGGTATGATGCCCTCTGATGCCCTATGAGTTATTCTGTGACATATACTAAAATTGGTGTAAATGCAGGATGGTTAATTAAAAAACATCAAACATCGCATCCCAAGGTCCTGCCTGTCTACTCTGTTCCATGTGATTCCTGTCTTTACCTGAATATTCTGCTCCACTCTGCTAAGCCCAACTGTCATTGCACCTAACCTGTTATCCTTTTAATTTCTTGATTTCTGTGAAGCTGCTCTGTGACAACTTCAGTTGTGAAGAGCACTATACAAATAAATGTTGATTTGATTTGATTTGAACTGTGGTCACTCTCACCAGAAATGGAACCGCTCAAGTTCAATTCTGATAAGAACAGGAATGATAACAATAGCGTTTTTTTGTCCAGTCTGGTTGTTCTCTTAAATTTCAATGAACCAATATGTTGCATGAGGTGGTCCTAATGGCAGGGACAGATGTGTAACAGTGCAGTTCAGTGGAGCAGAAGACCTTCTTTCCCAGCTAATCTATCTCTCCTTTTCCTGCAGCCTTTAGCAAACTCACTTTGCTGCATTGTTTGACAAAATGAGGGAGGGAGATAAAGCACTTACGAAAATGAAGCTCTGTCTAACTCTATTCACTGCTGACTGATTGCATTCAATCACATTTCATTTGCATGCAATTCTGTGTCAGAATGTATGCACATCCCAATTAAAAACCTGCCGTAAATCCTCAGTCAACAAATACCTGCAATCGCTTTCCAGTGTCATTAATGCACTGCTAGTATGCACAGCTCTGATGCAGCACCAACACTTTATATTATAATTTGTAAACAGGGTAAGTATAGAAAATGTACAGTGCTTTTTGTATAGTAGACCCAAAGCATTGTCCAACAAATAGAGGATATACAGTACATTTACAAGTTTACCCGTGAGACTGAACAGAGGCACATAATACAGAAGAAAAAGGAAGGTAAGAACTAGGTCTATAGAGTTATGTCAATGACATATCATTTTGAACATTTTGAGTTAAACACCATTTTGGAGGTATTATTTGTTATGGCTATTTTATAATCAACATTTCATGATGAGGACAAGACCATCATCTTTACAACCTTGCTGTCTTTGGAGGAAAATTGACTGCAAGTAGTGCTGCTATGCAATCTGATATGCTAACAATAATTATCCTTGATTAAAGCCAGTTTACCTTTTCTGTTAGGTTGAGGGTAGCAATGGCAGTATTCCAGCTATCAGAAACCAGGTTATTTGAATCAATATTGTTAAAAGATGACAATTTATCCAGGAACAATATCTGGCACAATTGCTGAGCTTGTCTCAATAAGGTATACTCTTGCTTAATTCCTCCAGTTTTATTGCTTTAAATGCTACCAAAGATTAAGAAAATACATATGGTTCTACTACTAGTACATTTCTACAGAAAGAAAGAGAAGTGTAGACAACACAGTATCCAGCATTGAACTTAATGCTTCTACATGGATAAAGTGGAGTCTTTAATCTAAGAGTAAATGTATTTCTGGAAGGCCCATTTTACATGACAGTGAGATTCTTTTCTTTCAAATAAAAAAAATCTGTTGAAGCTTTCATCCAATTAATGCCTTTTACTGCCATGCTGGGAGGCAGCCAAGCTTAACCTATAATAAGTTATCACAAGACTGACTAATAATTGGTAGAATAACTGATCATAGACTAACTAAACATAGATTAACTCATCACAGTCTAACTAATCATATCTTAAGCAATTACAAGTTAATCAATTATAGACTTTCCAATCAGAGATTATAGACTAGCCATTCATAAACTAACCAATGAAAGGTTAATCAATTACACACTGACCAATGGCAGACTAAATGTAATGTTATGAGGTAACTCTTTAACCTTTAACCAAGGACACTTTTCAATCAGCACTCAAGACTCAACCATCAAACACATGCAAGAAGTTGCAGCCAGTACTTTTGATTTTAGAAAAAACAGTAAATGTGCAGGTGTCCCAATACTTTTTTCTATATAGTGTAAGTTATTATTCATGTTAATAGCAATAGGTAGAGAGTACACTATGCTCAACTGGCTACAAGATTACTCAATATTTTGTAATGCATTAGTAATCTCTTATGTATTGTCAATTAATAATTATTCTAGACATAACTAAACCATTTAGTCCTGTTTATTACTGTCATAAGTACTTAATCAATGTACATATTGTAAGTTACAAGTTATGTTTTGTCTATGATCAAAACATAAGTTTAGTCTTAGGATAGGACAATTGCAATGCTTGGAACATTGCCTTTAATACCTTTTTTATTTAAATCTGTATCTTAAAAAAATTAAAGCTGCAGAAATCACAAATTGAATCTTTATTTTGACATCAAACAAATATTTGAGTGCTGAAGCCAATAACTATCTAAAGCACATAAGTAATATGTTTGACTTCCAAGCCCAAATCAAGAGTTCATGCGATTTACAGTGGTGGTAATTACAGTTCTGATTGAATTTTGATTGGGCTGTGATGAAAATGAAAAGGATGATTGATTGGCCTACGGACAGTCCAGTACAGTTTATGACTGGGGTTAACCTTCTGAGGAGTTTTATAGTAAGAAGGTGTAGCACACAGTTAATATGGCATTTCATTATTGTATACTTGGTGCTTAAATGATGAATGTCCTCACAAGCCACATGGTCAGAGCTATGACTTAGTGGGGAATATTAAAATAATGACATTTCCTCACAGCTCAATTTGAGAATCAATTTCCCCTCAGCAGTAGGATAGGTGTTTAGTATTTAGCGCTGAGGCAGCCTCTCAGTAGGGTGATGGAAGAGCAGGCTCCTGGGGTGCTGATTGATTCTGCTGAGGTCTGAATGTTTCTGTTTACTTTCTGATCACAGGCACCTGGGTTATAAATCATTCTAATTCACACCTCAGCATCAGTGCAGACTACACTTGCTCTAGAGCAGTTACCCGACTGTGGACTGAGAGGCCTGTTGCTAATATGCCTCAGCCTGCCTGAAATAGAGGAATGCCTCAGGTTCTTTAAAGAATGTCTAAAAAGAATTTGAGAACTTGTTTTTACTCAGAAATGTGGGAGTAAACTTGTTATAATTTTGCAGCATACTCTAAAAGCTTTTTATAGGCACTATTTGAGAATCATAACTGAATTTCCAAATGGGAAGGTACTGAGAGGTCACTTTCCTACAACAAAACAGCCACTGCAACACCACCAATTACCTTGAAATGAGAACCTATTACACTCAATAACTGAACCACTATGCTGACGTTAAATAAATTGCATTTTATATTGAGGTGTGAAGTCTATATGCACTAGTATATGCTGACTCTGCTCCTTTTATTGAATGAAAAGGTGTTGCATAATTAAATTAACTTGGGGAGTTAATTTTTTTTTCACCTTTCTGAAATTCAGCAACTTAGAATGTCACTGTAAAAAAAGTGGAATTTGCCATTCATTTGTTTTTTCATGCACATCTGCACAAGCATTTCCAAAAATCGTTGACTCATTAGTATGTAAGTGTCTAACATACCTGTTCTCAACTTCTCCAAAGCTATATCAATCAAAATAGACCAAATATCTAATTCAAGACAGTACAGGCCTTTACTTAAGCCAGAACCTTGCTCTTCACATTCTCTCATCTTTGATAGCAAGACAGCTTAGGGTTTTTTTTGTTGTATTTGGATTTTAAAGAGAGGCCACTGTGAATGTTAAATAAGACACAAGGCTGAGGTGAAGGGCCATTCAAATACATTACCATTAAGCAGACAGTATTATCTAATGCAAATTCCATGCTCGGCTCAATCGTTTGTTTGCCAGAGACCTAGTGGTGAATAATCAGCTCATTAGGAAACAATCTTGGACTCAGCTTTGACAAGAAGCTAATATCCATGCATTGGAAAGACCTAGCTAGACCTTGAACATCTCTTCCTTCAGGCTAGCTTTATCTCTTCACCTCAGGGTAAATTTCAGTAAGCATTTGCAATTCAACCTTTACTCATGCCTTCAAACAAACATATTACAGGAACTAATAACCTTGAATTGTAGTCAGTGTGTGAAATAGCTTAATGACATTTCATTAGTCTGACAAATACTATCAAGCATGTGTTATTTTCCAGCCACAATATCCAATCTACCGCTGTTCGACAAACGTTTGTTCAACATGTTGTGAAGTATTGTGATAATTGTAATATAATGACATAATTATAACCCTTCAGACATAATGGTTGGCAGATATAATTGTTCTCGAATATGTGTGTGTCTGTGTGTGTGTGTGTGTGTGTGTGTGTGTGTGTGTGAGTGTGTGTGTGTGTGTGTGTGTGTGTGTGTGTGTGTGTGTGTGTGTGTGTGTGTGTGTGTGTGTGTGTGTGTGAAAGGAATCTTTTTTCTGTGATACATTGCTCCACAGTCACAGTGGGAACAAAAGAACAAAAAACAATAACAACAACAAAAAAACAGTTAATTTCTTAGATGCATTGCACCTAATGATTGAGCCTGACGTGTAGTGTCATACTGGAATGACCTTCAGTTTGTTGGAATAACTGTCTATATGGCCCAGGGAAGGCTTTTTACTGAAATGTCGGGCATTGCTGTGATTTGACTGCATTCAGCAACAAGAGCAGTAGTGAGGACAGCATGTTAGATGATCACCACCCCACTTCATACACAACTCTTCAACCCATGCCAAAAGTACTGTTTAGAGCACCCTCATTCCAGAGAATAAAGACCCACTGCTTCACAGCTCAATGCCTGGGGCTATATAGCCCTGCAGCCCACACCTGGCATCACCACATCAGGTTCACATTTATCCTGAATCCTATTCACTTGGCAATACTTCTCCACAGGGACTAGAGAAGCTGTGTGTGTAAGTATATGCAAGTATTGTGAATACTGTTGTACCATTATTTCATTATTTTTTTTCCGTAAAACAAAGGGAATAAAGGTTTTGTCTTGGTTTCTAGGTGGACACAGCCAAGCATGCTCTTTAAATAGTTAAGCCTTCAGGGGATGGACTGAAGACCATCATGACTAAAGTGCGATAATCAACCAGTTATGTTCTGATTTGGAACTTCATGTTGAATGCATGTTGTTTCTGTCTTTTTAAGTGTTAGTTAGACAGTAGGGTTTTTTTTTTTAAGAAAGTTGTGCATGTGTTTTATGTGGGAGGAAAACAAAACTTGGAAAATGAAATTGTTAGAATAAAATGGGACTGAACTGTAAAATTGATTTCGCCATCACTGTTTACTTCCTTATTTCCTTAATCATGATTAAGATACATACTGCTGACATCACAGCTTTCATGTTACATTAAACATTTCAATATACTGGAACTCGTGGCCTAACATTATGATGAACACACACTTGAAAACAAGGTCAAGAATATGATAAAGAGTGACAAAGCAGTTCTGTACCAGTTCTGTACCAACGCAAATATATACAGAATATTTATTAAAGCCCTTGAAAGCATCAAAAAGTACTGTGAATGACCTTTACAAGCTTCACATGTCTTGTTTAATCTAGAATGGTGAAATAATGTTCATGTGCACCAGTGTAACTTCATGGTGACATATTTTCCCCTTTCTAGGCTGAACTGAAGGCTTACCCGTAATAGTCATGGTCCTCTACAGCTAATTGCATGCTAAATCACCATGCTTTATGGTTAGTGCTTTAAATTTGCAGCATTTTGCTTTCAATGAATGAACTGATTTGACCTCTGATTGTAACACTGCTCGGCACAATTGTGCCTGAAGTTCAGCATTCCAAGCAGTTCTCAGCACACATTTTTTGCCGTGGTTGGATTATGACAGTAGTTGTTATAGAGTGGCAGATGAGAGGATGAACACTTGCTGCAGTGGATCTGTAATTCAGGAGTGTCCCTGAAGGCGCACGGGGGCTGGTGAGGTGATGTATAGAAGCAAATATGATGTATGAGCCAACCAAGTTCCTCGAGCCCCCTCAGCGCACTGCACCGAGCCAACACTTCACCGTGACTCAGCCTGACACTGCAGAACTCACACTCTATTCACAATCTGCCTACAGCTCTTGTATCCATATAGATAATGCCAGTATCTTAAAGTGATACTGACAAGGCTTTTAACAACTCATTCCAGGAATAAGGGCTTTTTAGAAGTCAGACTTTGTACCTACTGTATATAGTACCCAACCAATTGGAACACTATTGCAATTAGAAAGCTCTAAGACAATGTAGCTATTCAAATTTTCTTTTAGCTCACATTTAGAATACTAACATCTCTGTAATTCATGAAACAACGTTTGAAACTACATTTTTCGAACCTCTTGAAAGCACCATAGGTTCCTTGTATTATGTGAACATTTCATGCTAAAATGATCAAGAAAGGAGTTATGTTTATTAAAAACATTTCATCAATGCCCAATATTTTTTTAGAATATGTCTATCTATCTAATATAAAGGATACTGTGGTCTATAATGTAAAAAGTCACTCCACAATCAAGCAAGACCTGCAAAGATCTGTAGCCAGAAGATCTGAGAACAGTCAAGTCACACAATTAAAAGACACTACATTTTAGCCAAAGTGCTGTACAATAAAAATCAATTAATAATTAACTAGTTGATATTGTGCATTTATTCAACAGAAATATGCATGCAAATAAGACATAAAAACAACAATAAAACAAAGTAAAAAAGCTGCAGATGCCAGCTTTTGAGAAAGCCAAAGCAGGGCAGATAACTGCATAAATGAGAAAAAATTTTGAGGAACACCTTAAAAAATAGGCAAGTTTTTAAATCTAATGTTGGTGATTCTTTTAGAAAAAAAATGGAAGCTAAAGAATAGGCCCTTTAAGGTCACCATTAAACCTCAACTGAAAGCAAGGAATGTCCATTCCTCCATCCATTTTCTGTAACGCTTAGTCCTGAAAAGGGTCAAAGGGGAGCCGGTGCCCAGCCGGAAACTCTGAGCACAAGGGCGGGAAACAACCCTAGACAGGGCACTAGTCCATCATAGGGCACACACACACATACACATACTAAGGGCCACTCTACACCAATTCACCTACCATGCATGTCTTTGGAGGAAAAGTACCCGGACGAAACCCACGCAAACACGAGGGTTTCCACACAGAAACTTCCCAGGTCATCCCACCCGGGGATCGAACCCAGGCAACAGCACTATCCACTGCGCCATCCAAAGCAAGGAATGTGAGGAGGAATGGTAACAAAAAGGTCAGAAATACATTTTGGAGCTAAACCATAAAATGCCTTTAAAACAAACACCTTAAATTCAGCTGGGTATTTTACTTGTAGCCAGTGCAGTGATGCCAGTACAAGGGTAATACTCTCCCTTTTCTGTGTTAGAATAGTGGCCCCAGATCATTGCTATAGTTGTGGCTGAATCAAAATTCCAAAGATTCCACTTTATGTCCCTTAAACCATAAATAAGCGTGAGGTAAAGCTGTGTGATTGGGAAGCCGTGACTGGAGATTTTGTCATTTTGAAAGATGGATCCAAGGAGAAGCATGTATAATAAGAAGAGAATAGGTCCCAAGATAGTGCCCTGTGGCACACCACAAGGTGCTGAAGAACAAGAAAAATTACCCATCTTGATGGAAAAGGTCTGGTTTTCCAAATCGGAGGCAAAATACTTCAGTGCAGTAGCCTTCATCAAACAATATAACAAGATGATCTGAAAAAGTCAAAATAAATTAGAACAGCACACATTCCAGAGTAGCTTTGATTTGAGAATATGATTACATTGTTTATTGTTTATTTCACTACTGCTACATCTATACTGTGATAATACCTAAATTAAAATACAATGTAAGTAATTTCTCATTTCTCTGTCTGCATGAAGATAGCTCCTCCATCAATGAGTTTTAGTCATATTAAATATGTTCAATTGTAAGAAGATTATTAAGGCCCAATAGCACTTTTCTTCGCTTAACAAATAAGCTTTAATTTTACCAGAGTTAAAAATGGGGCTCCTACAGTACCACAATAAAGTAAGAGACTGTAAAGAAATCTGTCATTGGGGGCAAAACAAACATGCTGACAAAGCAACTCAAGAGCTTGGGTATGAATTTATTTATGAGTTTGGGAGATGCATGGGCAGGCAGGTGAGAATCAGTACAAAAACATTCTCTCTTTCATTGAAAAGTGGCAGCAAGAATGAAGGCAGAACAGGTCTTTCCAGCAGTTCTGCCTCTGCATTACCATATATCTATAAATATTTATAGTCAATTAAACATTAATGTTAATGACAAAAAAAGCAGCTGTTTACACCTGTATATCTGCGTTCCTTTAAATCACGTGGTTTTAAATGTTGTTGTCAGCCAATCAAAGCAAAACAGCCTGTAGAGTTTACTCTAGATTTTTAGAATAGTGTAATAAAGAAAAGACATTCAGTTAGAAGCAACACACCTTGTTAATGAAAGAGGTCAACATTGCATGGCCACACTGGTTTGACCTAACAAAATCATCTCAGAATAGCCACAACACACCAAATCTTGATGTGGAACAGCAGAAAATTACATTGGGCTACACCACTATCAAACATGAACAAAATGCTGTTTTGGCCGGTGGTCACAGGGTCATCAAAAATGTAGAGTGGAAGACATAAAAACATAGTCTGTTTTAAATGGATTTCTTCTGAGGGACACAGATGGAGCTGCAACTGAAGAATTTGGCATTAACAATGAATCCATGGACCCAACTTGCCTTGTGTCAATAGTCCAGGCTGGAGGAGGTGGTGTAATGGAGTAAATGGAATCCTTTCTTGACATACAATAGGACCATTGATAGCAATCTTTGCTTGAATGTCACAGCCTTTTTGAGTACTGCTGCTGACTTAGGATTGATTATTTTAGTAATCGAGTTCACACAGATTACTAGGCCTAAATATCAACTGCAGGTACATAAGACTGGTTATTGGCTATACTGAGGTGCTGTCCTGCACTCGCTGACCCTACTCTATTCTAATTCTAATTCTGATTGATTCTCCAATTGTGTGTGTGTGTGTGTGTGTGTGTGTGTGTGTGTGTGTGTGTGTGTGTGTGTGTGTGTGTGTGTGTGACAAAGACAGAGAGAGAGAGAGAGAGAGAGAGAGAGAGAGAGAGATAAGCCAAACCTAAGGAAATAACTAAACATAATGTTCATTATTTTTTTAATTGACTATTAAATGTGTTACTACTCTTCATCTTAAATAGGAATCACATGCAGTTAAACTAAATGCTAATGGAAATTTTACTTTGGATGCTAGCTATTTTCTGAGATGCTGAGATGCATTGACATAGTAATAGTGTCAGCATGAAATAAACTCAGCATGAAATAAACTCAAACTGTACTTTTGCAGTGGCCACTCTCTTCTGTTCACCCCCCCTATCTTCTTTCTTTCTCCATTTTGCACTCTGCACAACCAAATGACATCTCCTGCTCATCATCTGGCCACAGCATAAGCTTGCTGTGCAGTAGTAATAGCCCTCTGTACGAAACTCAGTGAATATAGATAAAGGAACAAAGCTTAATTTTTAGTGATCAAGTTACTTGAGTTTCTGGAGGAATTATTTCAGCCCTATTGCTGTTCATGCGTGTCCTATCATGGCCATGTTGTCTTCTAATGGTTACTAGCAGCATTTTACTTGTCAGAAAGCAGAAATAATCTCAAAATGGTTTCATGACCATGTTGATGACTTATGTGTTCTTCACTGCCCTTCCCAGCCACAGGATCTGCATACAAAAGAACACTTAGGGATATGGTAGAATGGGAAATTCACAGTATGAATGTGCTTCTGAAAAATCTACGGGAATGGCATCACGCATTGATGTCAACATGGACCAAAATCTCAAAGGATTGTTTCCAACATATTGTGAAATCCATGCATTGAAGAGTTGAGGCTGTTCTGAGAGCAAAGGGAGGCCATACCCAGCACTGGCACACTATGCTGATTCTAATAATGTGCTTGTGGAAGTATATTTCATGCTTCACTTACTTTTTATTATCATGCCTACCTTTGGTAGGGCCAAAAGATGCATTTAACTACTATCCATGGTACTGAAAAGGCTTACATGCCACCCAGCATTCTAATCTTATCTCCTATGTAGTACTCATTACCTCCACTTTTGATATTCACCTACAGGGGAAGGCATCATTACATCTTTATTATGGACATATGTTCTGTTACACGTCAGCTACTATTCTTTCGAGTGTGGAACTATCTCTGCAGTGTATTCCCTCTATGCTACAGTAACAGCCTCTTGTCTTCTGGGAAGACTTAATACTACATGTTGGAACAGTGCTGCGAGGATTTGATTACACTTATCTACAAGAGCATTAGTGAAGTCAAGTTATTCAGTGATGCTCTATCACATCAGAAAATGCAGTTACTCTGCAACCCAGAGATGGTGGCTTTACACTCAGTTCTTGGCATTGTGTATGGTGCCCTTAGGCTCAAATAGCCTTCCTTGGACAATAAAGATACATCTCAAAAACAACAAGTATTGGTGTCCATAATATAATACAAAAAGGATAAAATTATTATTAGCATGGCTTTTAGCTAATGAAAATCAGAAATCCAGTATCCCAAGTTATTTAAATACTTTTCAAACAGTATAAATACTATATGTCGTTCAGCACATGCAACCACAATCATGGGAAACACTGCTGTCCAGTTGTCCAGAAGATAATCATCAATACCTTCCACAGAAAGTCAATACTGACTGTTCTAAGATTAATGGAATTGACTGGAAGCAGGAAATGTATTGGGAAAAGGTGCCACTACATTGTAGGACTGCAGATTTGAGAGCTCAAGCTCAAGCCCAAGTCAAGTCTATAAGTAGAGTTTCCATAGTCTGTAAAGTCTGAGTCTTTATAAATATTGGGCTCTTAGCTATACAGGACTTTGACATCCCTAGGAGCCCAAAAGTTTATTTCAGTGATTCAGATAATAGTAGTTGTGGGTGAATTGTGTCAGCACTGGGTGCTAAATTCACTAATGAGAAGGGGTTCTGAATAATATTGGAATATAGTGTACCAGCATTCTCAGTTAATGTGGGATTCAGTGGTAGGTCAGACATTGTTTAATACAGCTTTGTGGGTTTAAATGAAACTGTAATATCTGGCATTAAATGAAAGGGACTTCTGACAGCATTGCAATTCACTGGTAATTGGGTCAAGCCTGAATAACTTGAGGGGCAAAAACATTTTACTTACATTTATACAGTGTTTTTTCTTGATGCTCTGGCCCTGACAGTTTCTCCTCTTCCATTACTTAGAGCTGCATGTTCCAGCTGAATGTTCCATACTTCTGGGTATACACAATAGTGTATTACCATTCTTTTTCATGCCAGTGTGAAAAATAAAAAAAAACATATCAAAAGAGAACATATCCAGGAACAAGGACATATCTTTGACCTAACTGATACTCACTTGCTTCCCCAGCTGTTAGTTTGCTGGCTTGATGAGTTTGAGTTACAGTGCCATCAGGGAAAGTGTGGTCAAAAGGCCCTGATGGCTTCTCTCCTTCCGCTATGTATGGCAGTATGCAGCACTTCTGGGTATGAACACTACACACTTATTGAATATTCAGAGGAGTGTCTGAGATCCCATTTCAGTACTTTTTATAACATGACATTGCCAACTTCAGCTCATCACTTGCCCCCTGCCAGGTTAGCCTCTGCATGTTAATGCAAATCAGCTAGCCATCCATACTTTGCAATGCAAAGTGTTTTTTGAGAAGTCTGAACATAACATGCATAAATCTTGTGAATAACTGCATCTTCTGGGTGTATGCTTTGCTTTTAAACTAAAGTGAGTTTCCTTTCTTTTTGAGGTTGTTAGTGACATAGTCTTTAACACTAGAGGGCTGGCTGTGCATATAGTTTTAGGGGTATAAATGAAAGTTAAGAATGTTATGTATCAGTTTTTCCATAATGGTTATGCATTATTTTCTTTGGAAATAGGATGCAACCATGTTTGAGGTTCATGGAATGTCACAAAATGTTATCTCATGTAGGCAGTTTAGTTAATGTGTATCAATGTTTGTTTGTGCCATGGTTTCTCCAAACCTATCAAAGAAAAACACAAGAGAACAAGTTAAGATACACTGGATACATGGCTGACATGTACACTTACTTTCTCTCTCTCTCTCTCTCTCTCTCTCTCTCTCTCTCTCACACACACACACACACACACACACACACACACACACACACACACACACACACACACACACACACACACTGTCTCCGACAGCATTGCATCCTTTATGATAGATGAGTTGTTGCAGCATCTCCTTGCGAGTCAGCAATGGGTCTGCAGCCAAATTCACAAGTCATTTATAATCCCCTGAAGATCAGTCTCCTGGACCTGGTAAGTCATATCAGCTGATAAACATCACTAAGAATAATATCAAGTTGTACATCTAAACCTACAACACAATGGTCAAATAAGAAGTCCTTTCATGTGGGCTCAGCTACTAACCCCAAATTCACTGAGATGCAAAATATTAAAAATCTGTATTTTATATATATATATATATATATATATATATATATATATATATATATATATATATAAAGAATTACACTGACATCAGTAGCTGGCATCCAGAACACCCCAGCAAAGTAGGCCCTCTCTGCTGGTTAATGCACATTTCTCCATTTATAAGATGATGCCAGATAATGACGTTATTTTCATTTACTTGATGAGTAATAAATGTGATAATAAATCATATCATATCATATAACTATCTACAACAATAAAACTCATATATGTCATAGAAAAAACAATAATAAATTAATAACCACTTATTAATCCAACTGTACACAGAGTGACCTTGCATAATCCCTTGGGGAAAAATAGAGCATATCCAACAAGAATAAAATCCTCATATGTCTTTAATGCAGCAATAAAAATGATAGCACACAGAAAGCACTGATTGTACTTGATTCATTTTACTATGCACAGTGTAGACAAGCACACATTGTAACTCCTTTGGGGGGCAGTTTAAAACCAATAATAACAATGTATTCAACCATCCAAAATCCCTTATGCCAGCAGGCACAAGTAGAACTGTGGAAAGCGGTAATATAGAATGAATCACTCTTATCCAGAGTGACTAACAAAAGTGCTTTGCTGTTCACTCAGATATCCTTAGCTAGTAGAATTACAACTTATAAAACATGTTCAAAAGAACTGTTTGCAAAATGTAATGAAATTCATGGTTACATTTTAGTAATATATGTATTTAGGAAATCTTGTTGACATGATAGATGTCTGACTGTCAGTGATGAGGTTTTAAGTTTGCCACTGACTATGCTTGTCAAAGCATCACACAATGATGAGGTCTTAGCAAAAGATGGTGACATGCAGCGGTGTTAGTGTTTTATTTAGTGTTTTAGTTAGCGGTAAACACTGCAGCAGCTTCTCTAGATCTCAGTGTTATTGTTTTACTTCGTGTTTCAGTTAGCGGTAAACACTGCAGCGGCTTCTCTAACTCTCAGTGTTAGTGTTTTAATTAGTGTTTCAGTTAGCGGTAAACACTGCAGCGGCTTCTCTAACTCTCAGTGTTAGTGTTTTAATTAGTGTTTCAGTTAGCGGTAAACACTGCGGCGGCTTCTCTAGCTCTCAGTGTTATTGTTTTACTTTGTGTTTCGGTTAGCGGTAAACACTGCAGCAGCTTCTCTAACTCTCAGTGTTAGTGTTTTATTTAGTGTTTCAGTTAGCGGTAAACACTGCAGCGGCTTCTCTAACTCTCAGTGTTAGTGTTTTATTTAGTGTTTCAGTTAGCGGTAAACACTGCAGCAGCTTCTCTAACTCTCAGTGTTAGTGTTTTAATTAGTGTTTAGTTAGTGGTAAACACTGCTGTGGCTTTTCTAGCTCTCAGTATTAATGTTTTAGTTAACAGTATACACTGCGGCAACTTCTCTAGCTCTCAGTGTTATTGTTTTAGTAGTAAACACTGCAGTGGCTTCTCTAGCTCTTGCTGTTACAGGCACACTATTACATTGTTCTATTCAAAATCCAGACACCTGGATATCAAAATGGACCCATTTTGACTCAAAGTGTGCCAACAGGAGATGCATAGCTGCAGTGTCTTCATCTTGACAGAGACATGGCTTAATATCAACATGCCAGATCATGTCTTCAAAGCTTGATGGGTGGCTGTTCTGACCAAGGTAAGCTCTCAGGTAAAACCAGGAGAGGAGGGCTCTGCATTGATGTCAACAAAGGTTGGTGCACAAACTATTCTGTGATGGTCAGACATTGCCCTAAGGCAGTAGAACATTTAATGGTGAAATGCCATCCTCGCTATCTGCCATATGAAATTACAGCAGTGTTTGTAATGGCAGTTTATGTCAGACCACAAGCTAATGCTAATGTAGCTCTCAGGGAACTACATGATGAAACAGATGAAGAGTGTACAGAGCAGTGCCACGCCCACACCTCATTGCATCTGACCACATCTCCCTCTTACTAGTTCCTGCATACTGCCCAGTGTCAAGGAGCAGGGCCACTGTGACAAAATCCATCCGCATGTGGCCTGAATGAGCTGTGTGCAGGCTCCAGGACTGCTTTGAGACCATAGACTGGAAGATATTCAGGGAGACTGCAACAAAATGGAGCAGTGTGGACTTGGAGCAGAGTTGTACTAATTTTCTGTCATGGACTACATTAGGATGTGCACAGAGGAGGTGACCACCTTTAAGAACATCACCATTCAGCCAAACCAGAAACAAATGCAAATGTGCACTCTCTGCTGAGAATTCATGATGCTGCATTTAAGGACAGTGATGCAGCAGCAGTCAAAGCAGCTAGAAGTAACCTGTTGATGGGCATAAAGAGAGCAAAGTCCACATTTGCTCTCAAGATCCAGGGTCACTTCAACTCAAATGACCCACAGAGCATGTGGAAGGGCATCAGGTGCATCACAGACTACAAGAGGAGTGATGCACAATACCCAAGTGACCCAGAGCTCCCTGACACCCTGAACACCTTCAACACTTGCTTCGAGGCCTCCAAATCTACCATCCACTCATGGCTGCCCCTTTCCTGGATGATCCACCAAGGCAGAACCAGTCCACAGCTGACACCATCAATGCCATGACCCACCAAGCCCTCACTCACCTAAAGAACAGGGACTCTTATATGAGACTGCTGTTTGGAATGCAGTTCTGCTTTTAATACTGTCATCCCACAGAACTTTGTGTCTAAACTGGCAGCACTGGGAACCTCCTCATCCCTGTGCAATTGGGTTTTGGATTTCCTGACCTGCAGGCCACAGAGAGCCAGGATCAACAGCCACTCATCCTCCACCATCATCCTGAACACTGGCTCCTCCCAGGGCTACGTGCTCAGTCCTCTGCTGTACACATTGATGACCCGCGACTGCCAAGCTCACGTCAAGAGCAATCATGTTGTGAAGTTCACAGACGATACAGTGGTGGCTGGTGTACATACAACCAGTGTATAGGAGAGATGTAGAGAACCTGACACAGTGATGTGGAAACAACAAGCTCGTTCTCAATATCTAGAAGATCCACAGCACAGCTGTTGTGAGGAAAGCCTACCAGCAGTTTTATTTCCTGAGTAATCTGAAGAGGGCAAGCCTGGGCACGGACATCCTCAGGTACTCAGGTCCACCTCTGTGGTGGAGAGTGTTGTGACTGCATGCCTCACTTTGTGGTTTGCTGGCTGCTTTGTAGCAGAGAAGGAGATGTTGCAGAGAGTCATAAAGTCTGCACAGTAGACAATATGTTGCAGCTTACAAGGAGAGAGCCCCCTCTGTGACCCCTGGAAGGAGGACTAAAAAACAGTTTCTACCCAGATTCAGTGACAAATTTAAATTGCTCCAACCCAGACATACCGACACTTGACGGAACACAACCCCACCCATACTGACTATGCATACTGTAACTTTAATGTGTTGTTGCTAAGTTCTGCTGCTACCTCAGCACTACTGCACCTACAACTCATCTTACAAATTAAGTTGCTACTGCTGCAGTAAATCGTGGAATATATTTTCTTTTACTTAGATATTAATTAAACTTAAACTTATCTGTTTTTTATTTTTGATCTAATTTACTTAAATGTATGCTGTATACTAAGCCTGACTAACTGTATTTCATTCTATCATGTCCCATGGTGAGAATGACAATAAAGCTGAGTCTAATTCTGGGTCTGAGTCAGTGAGAAGAAGGGGTAGTGATCACTCTAGAAAGCTGATTGTCTCTTTTTGTTTATTTTGCTAAATGTAGAGTAAATGAAAAAAAAAAAACCTGGACTAGCCTTGAGCTTTTGAATAAGTTTCATGGTTTAGTTGGTCCACCAGTGTGAACAACCTGACCAAGTTAGTCAAACATCTAGCTGGTTGACCAAGCTCATCATACTGGTCACACTGGTAAACCAGCTTGGACTAGACTACAATGACCAAGCTTGTCGACCAGCATTAATATACCAATAGGACCAACTTAAGTAATGCTTTACCCCTCCGCATGTAAACCCCTGACTTTCCATTAAACAGCAAATAATGTGGGCCAACATTACATCAAAGGTGTTATAAATGAGGAGACCTGTCACTGAATAGGCGACATATGAATTGTTTCTGGCTAAAATCCTGCCATTCAACATTATGAGCCAATTATCTTGAATATATATATATATATATATATATATATATATATATATATATATATATATATATATATGCACAATCTCACCTACATTAACAGACATAAGTTGTGTACTTCTGCGGTCTCATCAGAAAATCCAGATATTTTTTCCCTGAAATTCCAAATCTGATGATTAGAAATAAAAAAAAAAATGGAAATATGAAAATCAAAAACAAAAACAAATGTCTTCTTTTCTATACCAGATGAAATCGGGAAATAATGAAGCTGTGTACACAGTATGTATAAGATAAACTGTATGAACAAAAGTATTGGGACACCTTCTCATTTATTGTTTCAAGAGTTTACCTTTATCTTGAGTAATTGTCTCTACGTTTCAGGGAATACTTTTCTTCTACTAGATTTAGCACCATTATGGTGAGGATTTGATTGTGATCAGTAAGCATATTATTAGTGAAGTCAGGGTGTTGGATGATCTCCGCCTGACCTCATCCCGACTCCCCAAATAAAAAAGTACTTGATAGAGCACCATCATTCCACTGGCCCACAACTCTGTGCTGTACTTTCCATTTCTATGCTGTAGTTCTTGTGTCTTATAGTTTGTGTTCCTTATTCCAGTGGTGATTTTCCTGTTTTCTTGTTTATTTCCATGTTTACTTGTCATATGAATTTTCCCTTGGTGAATTTATTCATTCAAACAATGTATTTTTTTTTTTACCTAACTCTTAATTTAAAACATAAAGCATGCCTTGCATGGCTGAGAGAAGCAGGCTGCTCCTCATGGCCTGGTCCTTTGGTGTTACCACTTGTAGGAGGTGATGTATAACCCCCATGTCCCACACATACCCGACATGTGATCCATTTTATTTATATGCAGGCACTGATTCCTTCTGTTTTCACATGAAAGAGAGAAGTTTACACACCAGTGCAGGAAGAGAGTGTGCGTGGGTGTGTGTGGGCACTTCTTTGTTGTGTTATTGATGGAAGCAGCAGGTAACAAGGGATGAAGGAGTGAGATTTGGCTCTGTTTAAAGTAGTCATTAAGTAGGGATCCCTGTGGCAGTAAGATTAATTGCCAATTTCTGTCTAAAAGGTTTCTTGAAGTTGCCTGTGGAGGCTTTCTTCTCAGCTAGTCTCAAAGTAAATGTTTTCTACTAATTTAGTGGGATTATCTGGTATTATTTAGTAGAGTATTTTGTTTCATAATTTACATAAGACTCTCTTTCTCTCAGTCTCTCACCTGAGGATTCACTGATTTGATTAAATGAAATCAGAATGAATGGTGAAAGCTGGAACAGAAGGCTCAGTTTTAAAAAGAGATGGGCACGCTTTGCTAATGAGCCAAAAGAAACTGAGCAGTACCAAACATCAGGGCTAACATCTGTTGACCTGCTCTCAAACATTTTGTTTATGATTTATAAAATGCCTAGGGTCCAAACATAACATCAACTTGTTTCAGCATTCACATTGTATGCCTTGTTACTTTTGATCTTGTTTTAAAGCAAAACAGTAGCATTTTATCTTAAAAGCAGTTTTTAAATCATTGTGATGCACCACTTGATTGTGATAAGAACAACATTGCTGTCTTTGCCATTCAAGGCTCAGCATGCTGATAGCTGCTCAAGAGAATTGCATAATGATGCATAACCAAGTCATATTTTTGTATAGTGCCATAATGTCAGCCCACATGCTTCTTTCACGTTCAGTAATTGTTCTGAACAGCTTGTCCAGAAATGTGTCCTTTAGAGGTAACGTAAGTGAGTATTAAACTTCCTGGCTCTAAATTATAACATAAATTGCCTGATTAATGAAGCAGTTGTTTTATCAAAATATAAAGGCATATATATATATATTTAATTAAGAGTTTATTTGCTTTGTAATGG
The DNA here is from genome assembly GCA_034509495.1 of Acestrorhynchus altus. Lineage (NCBI taxonomy): Eukaryota > Metazoa > Chordata > Actinopteri > Characiformes > Acestrorhynchidae > Acestrorhynchus > Acestrorhynchus altus. The sequence goes on along the minus strand of CM067512.1, from coordinate 10,546,022 downwards.
ACCATACATGTCATAGCTACATATATACGAATCATTAGTAAGTATACATTACATAGTATTCACATAGTTTGTGAAAAATAACTTTGTTTTATTCCCATACAGCACCTGTAAGGGTGTACTCATACTGGGCCCAGTTGCCTTGTACCATGCCCAAGACTGTAGGCGTTTTGTAAGCATAATCTCTGCCTGCAACACCAAATATGGTCAACCAGTGCAGTTCAGTAGATATGCTTAAGCATTATACTTGTGGTTGCATGAAATGGTTCTTTAAGCCAGCAGTAACAGTATGAGATAGTATCATCTCTAGAGACTGTTACCATGGTAACTCATTAAACTCTCACAGGCCTTGTTGTACCTTGGCTGGACATCTAACAGTACATGATTACATTTTTGGTTACACCAAATTTAAGTGAAGAAAATGTATTATTAAGGCACCTGGTTTAATCAAGTTGAAATATTTCATCAGATTTGTGCTCAAGGGAGATCAGCGAACATTAGAGCATTAGAAAATAAAATTAGGATTAATAATGAAGGATTTAGCCTGTTTTCAGTGATGCTCATCATTATTTCTCTCACAGTCCCAAATAAAGTTTCATAAATTCATTGAAAACTGCTTTTTTACAGCACTCCTCCAACATGAGCTTCTAAATTAATATTTCCCTTTGATATCTGAGCCTTTGAGCAGGTTGGTAAAATGGAGCTGTAGGCATGGCTGGTCCAGATGAGGAATTTAGCATTAAAAAAGTAAATGTAACGGCACATTTGTACATCTCCCTGCAAAGATGAAATGTTGACTTTCTGTCAGGCCTCAGTGACCTCCGTGCCCTCTCAGCGTGCAGCCTCACTCAAGTGTCCGATGCCAGGGCTAAAGCCATTTGGTGTTGGCTGCTGTTCTGAAGCTTAAAGCCCATTAAAGTCATGCTCTACAACCCAGGCTGTAGCATTGACAGCAGATGGCTTTGGCTGCTGAAGACTGTAAGTCAGTAGGGGACTCATTGCTATTCATGAAGCAAAAAAAAAAAAAAAAAAAAGATTCACCAAATGAAATACGAAAGGATTACCGCAAGACACTTTTCTTTAGTGCTTTCAAGCAAATGTTTATCCTGTGAGGCAGCAAGATGTAACATTAAAGTGATCAAATTTAAAAGTGTATTCTGCTCTAAAACAAACTTGTTAGTATGAATGTGCAGAACATAGGTGACTCCTAGCTGTGTCAGTGACAAGTAGGTTCATATTTGGAACCTTTTATGCTAGAGAAAATTATCTTCTTTTCAGATTTAAGATACACTATATGTGCAGGTGTATTTGGACACTGCTTCTAATGAATGCATTCAGCTACTTTAAGTTATATCTGTTGTTGACTGAGATGTGCACACACACACACACACACACACACAGAGAAAGAGAGAGAGAGAGAGAGAGAGAGAGAGAGAGAGAGAGAGAGAGAGAGCTTGTCTAGTCATTGTAGAAAGTATTACCAATAGAATAGGACCGTCTGCACCAGATATAATTAAAACTGTTGGCACCATGTCTAATTCCACACTTTGGACAGAAAGGTATAAAGTCTTGGGGGTTGAGCTGTGAAACAGTGGAACTGTGTTCTCCGGAATAATGGTGTTCAATCCAATACTTTTTGCATGTATTTGGGTGAAGTTGGGCATTCCAACTCCACAGCAGAAATCCTTCCCTGGACTCTTTTAATACCCCTTATTTCAGTAGAAACAATAGGTGGGCAGCTGTGTCAATATTTTTGTCCATATTATGTACATCATCAGGTGGTTTCCTGTCATTTAAACTGGATAATATAAATATAGTTGCCACCAGAAAAAATCAAATGACAGAAATTAAACTTGGAGGGTAGTTCTAAAATAGAGAGACATGTGAACGATTCAAGGTTCATAATCAGCCCTGCATTTTACATATGGAAGGACAGGCTTTATCTATATAAGGTTGTCCCATTGTCCCATATGCCTTCTGTTCTGACTCGTGCTGTTGTGTTGGTAGCATACTTTAATGGAAATAGTTGAAAAGCAATTCAAGCAGTTGGAAGACTTTGACAGTTGTACCATAGGGCTCCATGTAGAGGGATGGGCTTATGGTCTGCACCAATCAAATAAGTATTACCATAGCACACTGTTGGCAGTAGCAGACAGAAGAAGGTATGCACCAGTGACATTGGGAGTCTCAATATACACCAGTATACATTGCGTTCCAGGTTATTATGGAAAATGGATTTGTCATAAAGATTTTTTTTCCTTTTTCAATTAAACTCAGGAGCTGAAAAGTATCAAATAGTGCAATATCTTGGACAAGGAATGAAAACAAGTTATTTCATGAAAGGTTTAATGTGATCATCATACCATGGATATTTTTGTGGCTGATTCAGAGCATAGATGGGTTTGGAGGTGTAGGATCCTCCAGAGGCTTAATCTTGTGCATAAACCAACTATTCGGCCACCCCAAAACAATGCTCACAAGAAGAAATGGTTGCAGTGGGCCCAGACACTAAGACTAATTTTCAAACAGTCAGTTTATTAATGTGCCTTGCAACCGTGGAAGGTACAGGTGGTTTGTATAGTGGCTGGTTGGTGGATGGCTGCCATGTCCAAAAAGACGTGATATCAGCAAGGAGGTAGCAGAGTCATGTTTTGGGCCTGAATCATGGGGAGAGAGTTTGTAGGCCCATTTAGGGTCCCTGAAGGTGTGCAAATGACCTTAGTTGCTGACTGACCACTTTTGTCTATGGGACAAAAAGAAGATTTGTGCTTTCCAAAACAAAATCATCTCCATGCATTACAATCTCATGCTGTGTCATTGGCTTAAATTGGCTTATTTGGCATAAAAGGAGAAAAACTCATGTTGTGGCCACAATACTCCCCTGACCTCAACCCTATCGAGAACCTTTGGAGTATTCTCAAGCAAAAGATCTATGAGCGTGGGAGACAATTAATATAAAAACAGCAGCTCTGGGAGGCTATTCTGACATCCTTCAAAGAAATTCAAACAGAAACTATCCAAAAACTCACAAGTTCAATGGATGCAAGAATTGTGAAGGTGATTTCAAAGAAGGGGTCCTATGTTAACATTTAACCTGGCCTGTAACAATGTTTTTGATTTAAATAGCTTTAGATTTCAGTAAATGTAACCTTTTAATGTTGCAAATTCAACAAATTACCATTTTCAGTTCTTTACAACCTATAAATTGTTTTGAAAGTCCATTATTTGTAACAGTGCTTTTGAGGTTTTTTCTCTAAAGGTTGATGTCTTGCATAATCATTTGGAATGCGGTGTACTCTATAATACAATTGCTTTTACTACTGTTGATGTGCAGCCATCTTTGTTTATGAACTCAAGACTGGTGAGGCACTCAAAATCCAACTTGTGAGAGTACTCCAAATTACATTTCTTATTTGGAGCTGGAAAATTCTAACGTTCCAGCACAAATAAAATGCACCATCAGTGCAGAGACTGTTGTGGCACTGCTGTAGGATGTGATGCGGTATGTTTAAAGATTGTAATGTTTAATTTGTATTACTGTGGTCAGCGTAAGGTGAGGTTTGACTGCTTTAAAAGATCTAACACCCAGTGCAAAACCCAAATCGATGCAGGGTCTGTGTAGTGGTGCTGCAACTATAAAATGTGCTTCATATTTATTTAATGAGGTTGCTAAATGACAGCTTATTCAGTAGAGATTGGGTATGTGTGTGTGTGTGTGTGTGTGTGTGTGTGTGTGTGTGTGTGTGTGTGTGTGTGTGTGTGTGTGTGTGTGTGATAGAGAGAGAGAGAGAGAGCGAGAGAGAGAGAGAGAGAGAGAGAGAGAGAGAGAGAGAGAACGTTTGGTCCCGATGGAAGGGACTGATTGATGAGGGTGACAGAGTGAAAGAGAGAAAGAGAGTGCAAAAATAAGAGATTAAACTAGCAGCACAGGATTAGAGAGCTGGTTTTAATGATGCAAATGGAACTGGTAATGCTCTGAAAACAAGTCTTTTACCTTATACTGAATCACAACTCTCTCTCTCATGTGTGTGTGTGTGTGTGTGTGTGTGTGTGTGTGTGTGTGTGTGTGTGTGCGTGCGTGCAAAAGGTACAACTCACTATCAGAATAATTTAATTTGTAGGTTCACTCACTCACAAAGGCATTAATTCTACATTTTCCCTTTCCTTTCCTCCCAACTAGATTAGGGTGTAGCTTGTCAAGGCTTCTCATCAAATCTAGGAATTAATATCCCAGAGACACTGATTAATTCTAATGATTAGAAAGTAGGGATTACCATGACATCATTGTCTGACGGAGAGATAATTTACAATGCTCAAAGTCTCAGCCTTACCTTGTATCTATTTGTAACAAATCATGATTGCAGTCATCTCTCATTATGAACAGCAAAAAATATAATTGGTCTCAGAGTGACATGAAACAAGGTTAAGACCCCAAGGGGTCTTGTTAGATCCCTAATGATAGGGAATATGCTAGTACATGGGCTACAGAAGTTAAGACATCTGAAAAAGTTTTTGAAAACTGGGCAGCTTCTGAGGTACAAATGAGTTCTTGCTTATAAAGATCTAAGACACAATCCAAGAACTGACTTTCCTGGTGAACTGCAAGATGACATGCTGCAGAACAATTAGATGTAAATAGTTTGCAGACCTATCAGGGGAGACTGAGGGGGGTTTTGATGCTCAGTGTCAGCGAAAAAACAAAGTGAATTCTATATAGTCAGATCAAAAGACTCTGACTCAGCAGTCACCATCCGTCAGATGACTTTGTTAACATTGGCGTTTGAAGAATCGAGCCAGCGAATTGGACCTAACCGTGATCCCTTGCCAGTCCACATTTTTCTTCTACTCCAGCTTTTCTATCAGCCAGAGCCAGGTGAATGGTACGTGAAATGAATCTTAATTCCATAATTCAATGTTGTCCAGAGTAGGACCAGAGTAGGACAGCTCCCCCATATCTACCAATCATAGCTTCTTGCACATGCTTTTAAGGAATTTCTTTTGTCATGGCCTCCATCAGCTTGCTCATTATGGGTCCAGGCTAGAATTTCTGTAAAGTTGCTTTGGGGCAGTGATGGGGTGAACTGAATAAATACGTGGACGGACCACTATATGTCCAAATCTTTGAGAACATTCCTTCACACCTATTTCTGTCCCTGACAAGAAGTACTGCCAATAGAATAGGACTAACTGGAACAGATAAACATGAGCCAATTTTCACCATGCCTAACTCCAAGCATGGGTTAGAAAGCTAATAATTCACATATAATTCCCCTGGATCAGTGGTGCTGTGGAACTGCATGATGCATGATGGTGCCCCCTCCCATATATTTTGCATGAGTTGGGAAGTAGTGACCTCTCTGAAACACTTGCAATGTCACAGTGCAATCAAATACTCACAGCAATGCTCCAAAATCTAGCTTTCCCTGAATGGTAGAGAAAGTTACACCAAACAAAAGCAAGAGAATACCCTTGAGTTCTGAAATTTCAAAAGAAACAACAAAAGGGCAGGGGTCCCAATACTTTTCCCCACATAATATATGTCATTGTTCCTAAATCTTGGTCCTGGAGGCACCCCTTGCCTTGCATTTGTTATTGCTCTCCTTCATCCCAAGACATCTAATTCAACTAATCATTTCCTTAACAAGCCCTTTTAGAGCTTTTAGGTATGTTAAACCCAAAAATCCACTAAAAAACTAGGCAGGGTGCCTCCAGAACCAGGGCTGAGAAATGTTGTATGCTACAGTTTAAAAAACATTCTAGGTCCACTAACTGAATGTACTGAAACAACTAGAACAATATCAATAAGATCATTATCATTTCTTTAGCATACTGGTGGGATGAGAGGAGATCTGGGGTGTGTGTTTGTGTGTAAACATAGGCTGTCCACACAGTATTTGTCTTTGACTGTGCATTATTGATTAAGGGTGTGAAACTCTCCCAGTGCTGTTCTTGCCTTCTGCAGCAGGGCGCTGATTGATGGTACTTTTCTCTAACGACCCGACTATGCACTGGGAGACCTGCCAGCATACTAATGTAAATCAGGGCTTGATGCCCATCATGGAAGAAACAAGCTGATGAGGCAATAATTACTGATGAGCTGCAGTATTGTAGCAGGACAATGAATCCTGCAATGAAGTGACCATAGGAAAGTTTATTCTCCGAGGCACTTGGAAGGGAATGCTTCTCTTTCAGCCTCCAACAAAGTTCTATTTAGTACAGAACAACCTCCTCCTGGGAGCAGTCCTCCTGCATTGAGCTTGAAGCTTGCCTGTGGCTCTTAACCTCAAGTTTGCTTGTCCAGCAGTGAGGAAGATCGGTCTATTGTTTTGCGGTATGTGGTGTTGTGTGTCTATGCCTTTCTTTTAGCCTCCCATGTACCCTGAGCACCATAAGAGTTTGAAAGGGGGAGGTTGTTCCTGCAGGGTTTACAGTTCAAACAGCATATGGTACTTCCATAATTAAAATGGGAAAAGGTTGGAAAGGTTTGGAAGGGCAGGATTTGTTAGCTAAAAGTGACTGTTGACAAACATGTAGTGTATATACAAACATATTTTGGTGAATTACAGTCTCTTCTACCTGTCTTGGGGAAATTAGTTTGCATCAGTTTCTCTGCTGTGCATAATGAAACCAAAATCAAAATTGATTGATCCCATCTATGCAGGCTCTCTTGCTGCAACAGAGCATTGGATTTTGAAATGTTATTCTAATGACATGTAAATGCTGGGTTATTTTCAGTGGATTCATCTTTGACAGCACCATCTTGTTATCAATGTTCTACGGATTTTTAATGGAAGATATTTCAATATGGAACAGTGATGCATAACAACTACAAATCCACATCATATTCATGTGTCAGCTTTAATCAGTTCTATGAACATGCAGACATTTAATAGCACTTTAAATATATTTGCTTTATTTAGCTTGCAGTGATACTACCATCTACTCAGCTGTCGGCTATGATTTGCAATCAGTAAATGCCGGACAGAATAGCACACAATCAGCACAATGTCAGTCATCCCCCCCCAACTCCTCCCGCCCCAATACCTAAACACCCTTATGAAAGCAATAACTGAAGGTTTTTAACTACCATCATCATTTTAAAAAAATTATCAGGACCATCAAGGATTTGAAAACTCAAGGCAAATCAGCAAAGACTGCCTCACAAACCAGACCCAGTGGGCAACCAATTGAAACATCCAATTGGCTGCCTTTAGTTCTCTACAATCTCCCTTGATTGTGTCCATTTTTTTCAATGTGATTCTGATCTCTGTTTTGTAACAGATAAAAGGCATCACCATGAAAGAATATGAAGCTTGATATACATGTACACACTCTGTATGACAAGCAAGTGATGCTTCTGCCTTCCATAAGTCAATGTCCTGCAGAAATTGAGAATGGGTTTGCACTGCAAGATGTCTCTGCTGTATTGCTGCCAGGTTGCCTTGTCTGGTTGCCTCTGATGTATGAGTCAGGCATTGTACTTCTTCAGGAGGTCATTCTGCCAGTGCCTCTTGCGATCAGGGAAGAGCTTTGGGATGCGGATCTTCTGAAAGTCCTCTATGCATTTCTTCAGCTCTTCCTCCAACATCTTCCTCTCCTCTTCCTCTGGGTCTCGTGATAGTGGTCCACCATTCTCCTTTGTGGCAATAGGACGAGGCAGGGTCTTCAGGGCCAAGGTGGTGGGCCTTGCAGGGCTGCTGGTAGGTATAGGAGGGGGGCTCAGAGGGGGATTAATTGGGATCATGGGACGAGGGTTGGGAGGTGGCGTGCATGGTTCAAAAACTGGAGGCGGAGGTGGAGGGAGGGGGAGGTCAAAGCTGTCCTGGGGTGAAAGAGGGGGTACAGGATCCACTGGAGGCACATCTTGCAAGTCTGGGTCAGCATCAATGCTGTTCTTGCATTGCTCTTGAACAGGCTGTTCTTCTGGCTCATCTACAACAGGTTCAGGTTCCTCACATATTTCTGAAAAGGGTGGTGATTTGTCTCCTGTTAACAGATACAAAAGAGATGTGTGAATCAAATTGATCAACATGTTAATGGTAGCAACTAAATTGCAAAATTGACTTTTTGGAAGCTTCAATCTATCATTTCCTTGGGACAATAATCAGGAATACTTTAAACCATCAGTACATTCCAGCAATGTACATTATCTCTGACTGACCTCACAATATCTCTTCCCAGAATACTACATTGATTCAGCTCCTCAGAACAAATATAAATACAAAGACAGAAATCCTCTCTTTCAAACATTAACTTACCTCCCACACATAATTGGATGCAACCAATTTAGTTTGATGTTTTCACACAAAAAATATTTGATGTCTTGAACTGTTGTGTAAATAGCATTGCATTCTGTCTGTAGTACAATGCCCATTTTTCATGTATTGCAGAACACTATATTATGATAGAATCCATGACTGAAGCCCTAAAGTCCAAATGCAGCTTTTAATCGGTTTTAAATATTAGATGTAGACATTTATTTCATTTTATGTAGGACATCCAGAAGGCCTAGAGTGACAAATTGTCCCCTTGGATGTCAGTTTGTGTTGGTGGTTAATCTGATGCATTTGGCCTTCAGTTCTACCACCGAAGTCCCAACTTGTGGGAGAACGTTTTAGCCGATTGTACTCCAGATCTCTTTCTTTCGGTCACTACCCAAAGCATGTGGCCATAGTTGATAGTCAGAATGTAGATTGACTGGTAAATTGACAGCCTTGACTTTTTGGGCTCAGCTCGCTGTTCACCATAACAGACTGGTTCAGAGTCTACAACACTACAGGCTCTGCACCAATCTGCCTGTTTACCTCCTGTTTAAAATTCTGAGATACTTGAACTCCTCCACTCAAGGCAGATACTCATTCTCTGATATTCGGCCATCAGCCAGGCTCTCTTCTACAGTAACCCTGCATAGACCGTGCAAGGAAGGCTGAAGAGTGTAATCTGCCTATAGTTGGAGCACACCTTCCAGTCCCTCCTATTAAAAAGAGGAACCACCACGCCCATCTGCCAATCCAGAGGCACCACCCCCAATATCCAAGCAATGTTGCAAAGATATGTCAGCCAGGACAGCCCCACATCATCCAGAGCCTTGGGAAACCCTAGGCAGATCTCATCCTCCCCTGGTGCCCTGCTCACAAGACATTTTCTAACTACCCCAGTGACCTTACCCTGTGTAATGGATGAGTCCCCACCCCAGCCCCCACCACAGCTCTGATTTGCCACCTTGACAGTGGAGGTATGGAACACGGTCCATTCGGACTTAAGTCAAAGCCCTGCTGGATGTGGGAGTTGACCTTCCTGACAGGTTTCTCTGCCAGCCATTCCCATCAGACCCTCATCAAACATCTAAGTTTGTCCGGCATCTTTGCTCGCTACCTGATCCAACTCACCACAAGGTAATGATCAGTTGACAGCTCAGTTCCTCTCTTCACACGAGTGTCCAAAACATATGGCCACAATTCCAATGTTACAACTATAAAGTCGATCATCAAACTGTGGTCTGACAGTTGGACAAACTCTTATTTATTTATTTATTTATTTAAACATTTATTACATATAATCTTTGTATATACATAGTGTCAAGTGATTTGGGCTACTAAATTTACCCATAAACAATACAGATCAAACCAGCACATCTATCTAAACAGGCAGCTGAATGAGTTTCAAAACTGAATCAGCTAAGCCTTTACTTATTTATTACTTCTCTAGGTTTATTTTCTATGATTGAGAAACCAACACAGTATGATTGAAGAACGCAGGGGGAAAAAAAGCATGCAGTGCCTCACAGGCTGGAGTTGTTCCCAATGGGCTGCAGCTCCGTTTGAAAAAGGATTCTAGGTGGTCAGGGAGACTTCACACAGAATACTTGATCGCATTCTCCTCTTTTTTGTTCATTTTATCAAAGTGTTGTCATTGCCACTGTTGGCAGAGAAAGAAAGAATGCACCTCCACAGCAGCTTTGAGATCAGCCTGGCTTCTTGGAGTGAGCTGGCCACTGGGACTGAGGTGAGCAGAGTTTGGGCTGAGATAAGAGGATTGGAGAGCTACCTCACAAAAAGAGCAAAGGAAGAAAAACAATTGGCACGGGAGGTGTTTGGAGATGTATGGTAATCAGGAATCAGTAAGGAAGCCATTGAGAAGAAACTGTACCCTGATCATATTATGCCGTGTCAACTGATCCTTCTTCTTAGACATCTTCTTCTTCTTAGATTGATTGTCTGTTCATTGTCTGTGCATTAACTTATGATAGTGCAGCTATTCCAAAGCACTCTCTATGAAATATTATATGAAATAGAATTCTGGCTCCACCGCTGCTGTGCGTAGATTTTCCATGTGCATAATTGTTATTGTATAGCCTGAATATTGTTTTATTTTGTGCTATTATGTGTACTGGATTATAATACATGGCAAAACACGTGCCTTGCGAAAGTATTCACCCTCTTGGCTTTTTACTAACTTATTAAATTACAACCTGTATTTAATTTTTTGCATTGATGCATCTGCACAATATTCTCTAAGTTAAATGAGAAAAAAATTACACTACCAGTCAAAAGTTTAAGAACACCCAATATGGCAGAAACCATAGTGTACATATATTATGCAGCAGCATGTTGTTAATCAAGACATCACATCACATCACAGCACAATGATATTCATATCCAGTAGCATTCTTGTGGAACATAATCAATGATTGGGTTCACAACATTTTTGCAGGGCGAGAAATCTCAGTTTTGTTTCTGTCATACCAGCAATCCTCCTTAAACCCAGAGCCTCTAATAAGAATGATGAGTAGAGAATTTTGACATGATTCAGTGCTCTATATTTTCATGATTAAAAAATATCAGAAAAATGATTTTTTTTATGTTTTTCATCCATCCAAATATTTTATATACTTGTAGTCAAGTATGTTCTTTCTCTCTCACTCTTTTTTCCAGTGTAGAAATACAGCCTCCGGCTATGAGGAAGCACTTTCTATGCAAATTCATTAGGATTTGTTTCTATTCAAGTAGTGCCATGTGTTCATCTAACTCCATGCTGCACAAACACACACACACACACACACACACACACACACACACACACACACACACACACACACACACACACACACACACACACACACGCGTATGTTTAAAAGCTCTCTTGCTTTACACAGCTGACTAGTTGTCTCTTCCGTAACCAAGTGCAGAAAAATGACTCGTCTCACGCAAGAGCAGAATGCAGTATTGCATGTCTGGCCTGAGTCCATACATATCTGATTATGTGTGTGCGTGTGTGTGTCTGTGTTCATAAGTGAGAGAGTGTAGGTGTAGGGACAATGTAGTGCTCACAATCATTTCAGGTGTAATTTTAAATTTTCATGTAGTATACATATTTTGTAGAGGACTTTTGAAGAAAGTGATTTAGACAAAGACATGAGTGTGCTGGTTGCATTTATGTGTGGCTCCAAAACCAATGAATGGCATTGTAAATATAGGCCTGCAGCTTTTTTCCACTGAATGTGAGGCTGAGATTCAAGCACTCGCTTTCTTCGAACCTTATAATGGCAGTGTGTGGGTTTTCGCAGGCTTTAGACGTGGGTGTGTGTGGAGGGGTGGGGGGGGAGTTTGAGTGCCAGTGGAATTATCTACTGAAAGGAGAAGGTTGGGGAGGGGTGGGCCACATTGCACTGTCAAGGCTTATAGAGTAAAGAGAAAAACGGTCTTCCATTTTCCTGTCACTCAGCTAAAATATGAAAGTGTCAAGCATCGTTTGCATTTTTTTAACCCAGACAGTCCATCTGTTGTCTGTGACACTTTTTTTAGCTCAGTGATTACTGCTATTAGCAATACTAATGTGACACCAGAACCTTGCCATCATTTAGAAATTTGGCTGAGTGTATGACTGTCAGATTGAAAGAGGACTTTAAGTTGCTACACTTTTGACATAACTGATCTAATGCAGGACATTTCAGCAAAAGAAAAATGCTCAGATTCACAGAATGATCAGAATAGGACAAGTACAACTGATAAACACTTATATTGTGTTTAACCCCACTTTGCCTAGGGGATACCTTATGCAGTGGCATAACTAGGATCTTGTGGGCCATAGTGCATGATGAAAGTTTCTTCTATTCATAATGTCATTTCTAAAGCTCTCATCTGGCAAGAGTAGAATTTCTCTATTGCCAGGTGCCCATGGCTACAACATTTACACATTTTGTACATTAGAAATGCAGAATCTTCTTGCCTTGGAAATTATTTGAGCATGTATTTCCTACAAATAAACCACCAGTCCTGTTCACAAATCCTATATGCATTCACGAATACCACCTTGTCAATTTTCATGTGGTGCTCTAGAACATATGGTTTATATTGAATACTAAGAGTTTTTTGCTTAATGTTCAACACAAGGTCCATTATACAGTTATAATCTTCAGCTGACTGTCTGATTGAATATATTATGTTTTATATTATTATATTATACTGAAGCTAGTGTCTCATTCTGAAGTATACTGAAGTAAATGCAAACATTCTTTTTATAGTTTCTATATACACAGGACCTCTACAGTGTGATAATGTATGCTTCAGTGTAATAATGTGTAATGTATGTATAGTGTACATTAGTGTAAATATGTTCTTTATATTACATATATTTATTCATTCATTTTCCAAACCGCTTATTCCTGAATAGGGTCACGGGGCCCACAGGGCCCAGCCGGCAACTCTGAGCGCAAGGGTGGGAAACAACCCTAGACAGGGCGCTAATCCATCATAGGGCACACACATGCACACACACATCCACACACTAAGGGCCACTTTAGAGTCACCAATTCACCTATCATGCATGTCTTTGGACTGGAAGAAGTTTGGAACCACCAGGACTCTTCTGGGAAGAACTGGTTGCCGAGCCAAACAACTGAGTGATGATGATTGGGCTTAAACATTGAAGAACAGAGTGAAAGAAGGCTAATAATATATATATATATATATACACAACAGTGTCAGCTTAGTGAGCCTAAAACCCTGTGATCAATAACCCAGTGTTATATTTAATAACTGAACCACCACAATACCCTACTAATGTGAACAAATAACTCAGGTTGTGACAGCCTACATGTCATGTACTCAAAAAATAATTGAATAAACAATTATGGTTAGATTTAGAATTAGGATTATGGTTAGGTTTAGAATTAGGGTTATGGTTAAGTTTAGAATTAGGGTTATGGTTAAATTTAGAATTAGGGTTATGGTTAAATTTAGAATTAGGGTTATGGTTAAGTTTAGAATTAGGGTTATGGTTAAGTTTAGAATTAGGGTTATAGTTAGGTTTAGAATTAGGGTTATGGTTAAGTTTAGAAATAGGGTTTTGGTTAGGTTTAGAATTAGGGCTATGGTTAGGTTTAAAATTAGGACTATGGTTAGGTTTAGAATTAGGGTTATGGTTAGGTTTAGAATTAGGGTTATGGTTAAGTTTAGAATTGGGGTTATGGTTAGGTTTAGAATTAGGGTTATGGTTAAGTTTAGAATTGGGGTTATGGTTAGGTTTAGGTGAAGATAAAGGTGTAGGTGAAGATTAGGTTAAAATTAGGTTTACAGTAATGCATTGGTTGCAGTAACATTGAGGAGTAATCTCTTATTTCTCTTACTAAGACATGTCACCTGTAGTATTTTCTTCATTGTTAGAGGTCATATTTTGTGTGTAGCAATGAAAAAAACAATCGACATGAATGATCTCAGATCAGACTGTCACCAGCTAAATTCTCTGAAACAGTAAATTCAAATAAGAAGCCAGTTGAAGCCAGTCTGGTCATGGTCTAGTTTTATGCTTATTCTAACAAATATTCTGTATTTTACTCTGTTCTGCTGAGTATTCTCAAAAAATTGGTTAAACTTCTCTGCATTGACAGATTACATTATGTATCACCTAGCTTGATAGGCACAGTGTGTTCATTTAAGAGTAGTTGAGGGTACTTTAGGGTAGTTAAATAAGTAATCATAAACATAATCATAAACACTGTTTAAAAAAGGCAGTCAATAAGTAATCATAAATTATCAAAAAAAGTTACTTAGGGAAACAAATAACATCTGCATTCATATGGGGATTCATGATTGTTAATGCATGTGAAAGAGACTGCTAGAGGACAGCAAATAGTTTTTAGTTTTTTAAACAGCATAATGCATTTTGTGTGTTAATTAGCAACTTGAATAATGAGAGTCTTGAAAAAGTCTTCTCTTGTTGGCGAGCTGAGCTGATCTGACTCACTGAAAAGAGCTGGACTGCCCATCACTAGTTAAATGATTGAGCAGCTGCTTTCCACTGTTTCCAATAATTAATCTCTCAGTACAATCAAATTAAATGTGGCATTCAGATATTTCTGTTGTCTGACTTTATTAGACATGACTGTAGCCCATTTAAATGTCAGAAAACAAAATATGCAAATACTTGGCTTTAATTTGTAGGGGCCATGTTGACTAATAATGCTGGGGAAAATGTTGCAAATATGAGTAGCCATGAGTGGTTCTCAACAATATGACTGTTTATATCAGTATTAAATTTAAAAAGACAAATTCTAATATATTTTATATTCATTACATGTAATATGACACATTTGAAGCCTATTCTTGTTTTCATATTTAAATTATCTGAAATTCTGGATTTTTCATTTTAAATTAGGCTTGAAAATAAAACAGTTTACCTTTGAATGAAATTATGAACATTTTTATGTTTACATTTTTTCAGATTAATTAGTATGTTAACTACCAAAAGAAATCATATTGCCATCTACAAGAAGAAGAATAAAACTGAGCTATTAACTTTTATCTATTAACTTATTATAAACAGATATTTGTTGTATACACAGTTATAAACAAGTTATAATAACTAATCTGCTCTAAATTCTAGAACATTTAATAAATAAAGTGTTTAAAAATGTTCTTTTGTTGTTGTTTGGTTTGTTTTTTGTTTTTATTTGTTTGTTTGTTTTTTTGCAGTAGGTTAACTCTACATTCTTGAGTCATCTGGGTTCCTCTGCTAGTACAATGTAATTTCCACTAATGCATCATGTGTTATTTACTTTACATTTACATTTAATTTCTTCATTATTTTGGATTGAAAAGTTTTCAGATGTACTCACCCTCACACAAAGAGAGTCAGAGCTTTTTTGTTAAAGGATGAAGTTCTTTTTGTTAATGGGTGCCTTTATTAGGCAAACCAAAAAAGCTAACTGGCTTTTTATGTAGCCCCTCTGAAACAGGTCTAATGATGTCCATGTATAAAAGTGTGAGTAGACTGTTTTTTTATTATTTCAGTGTAGCTGAGCTTTGTTAAAGTCTGTTAAGTTACTTTACTGACCTGTCATTTTACTCATGCTAATTCGTGAATTCTGATTGGAGACCAACAAGATTCAGTTAAATATAAATGAATGTTCTTGAAAAAGATGGGTCTTCAGTCTGTGTTTAAAGACAGCAAATGTCTCAGCTGTTCAGATCCCCCAAGGGAAGTTCATTCCACCATTTTGTTGCCAGGACAGAAAAGAGTCTGTATGATTGTCTTCCTTGCATCTTGCATTTTGGCTTTGTAGGCTAGCATCAAGGTACAGGAGAGGAGTTACAAGACTGAACATTGAAAACTAGTTATGCCACTGCATTTTGGATGAGTTGCAAAGGGTCTGGTGGACCGCATAGGAAGGCCAGCTAGAAGGGCGGTGCAGTAGTCTAGTCTTGAAATGACAGAATACTGAACAAGCACCTGAGTGGCCTCTGTAGACAGAAAAGGTTAAATTCTCTTGATGTTGTAAAGGAGAAATTTGCATGATCAAGTCAGGTTTGCAACATGAGCTGAGAATAATAACTGATCATTCATAACTTCACCAAGGCTCTGTGTTTGTGCCGATGGAGTAACCAGTCAGTTCTCAAAGGAAATGGTAAGATCAGGGTGAGGATCAGTGGTTCCATAAATGAACAGAAGTTCAATCTTGCTGGGGTTGAGTTTAAGGTGATGGGCTGCCATCCATGATGAGAAGTCAGTGAGGCAAGATAAGATACGAGATGAGACCTGGGTGTCAGAAGGTGGGAAAGAAAGGATGAGCTGAGTATTAGTAGCGTAGCAGTGGTAAGAAAACCCATGAGAGGATATTACTTTGCCAAGAAAATAAGTGTAGACAGAGAAGATTACCAAGGACTGAGTCTTGTGGAACACCAGTAGAGAGTCTGCATGGAGCAGATGTGGTACCCTGCTATGTTACCTGGTGTGAACACTGCTCCAAGTATGATGTAAACCATCACCATGCAGAACCGGTGATTCCAAGACTACTGAGGACCAAGAGGAAGATCTTGTGGCCTTCCATGTCAAATGCTGCAGAGAGGTCAAGGATACTTCATTTGTGAAAGTGTATTCAGTTTTCAGCCATTGCTAGGCTTACTATTTTCAACATATTCTGTGCAATTCTGTGTGTATATGGGTACAATAAAGATTTTTTTGCTGCTTCAGTAGTTATGCCGCTACACAACAATACACAATCCTACAGTCCATACCTTTATACTACTTATGTGCATCGTATCATTTAAATGAAAATGAAATGCTTACTGTTTTTATTTCCTGTGGGCATACACCTTTTTTTGTTCTTTTCCATCTAGGAATAAATAAAGAGAATGTCACATTCTTAGACATAGCCATCTTTCAAGGACCCGTCTGGAAGTGCTGACGCCCCTGCGTGCTTAGTTGTGTAAATGAATGCCTGGAGAGCCATGTGAGAAGATCTTCAGTTAGGCTTTCACTGGCTAAGGGCCTTGTGAGGTAACCTTGAGTGGGATGTGGGAAGCTTTTCAAAGTAAAAACTAAGCCTATTGTCTTTATAGTTATGCTTTATCATTATCATTAAGGCTTGCAGTACTTTTTTATTATGTCCCCTCTTCCATCATAGTAACTTAAGAAACCATTTTCAAAACCTTTGTGAATGAAATTATGAAATTTACTTTTCCCACAATATTCTGTTTTTTACATACACCATATATATACATATGTACACACACACACACACACACACACACACACACACACACACACACACACACACACACACACACACCAACTAGTGAATGACTATATACTTAAATGTTATTTATTTAGTTTACAGCTGGGATCATATAGCAGCCTAAGGAAATTAGACCTAAAGTTGTTTAAATGCTAAGAAAAAACCTACAAAATAATATACAGGTGCATAAACAAGGGTGAAACTTGTTTGTTTGTTGACTTGTTTTTCTAAGACAAGAAAAAATAATAAAATAAACATTTTTGGGCACACAGCATTACAAAGCCTCAGACCTTCATTAGCAAGTCAGGGCTGATGAATTATATCATTTGGAATTAGGAACTATATGGGTTTATTTTTTAAAAAAATGAATTTAATTAAAAACACTTTACCAACTGTGAATCATGTTTTGGGGTTGTGATGCTCAGTGTTATTGTATTGGCAAAATTGCATTGATGAAGGAAAATCTTATTCAACAAAATACCAGCAAATTCTGAAAGCAAATGTCATCTGAGAAGACTAAAGTTAAATTGAGGGGGCTTCTACAACAGGATATTGATCCAACATTTACCTCAGACACTTCTGGAATGACAAAACCTCTTGGAATGTCCCTCACAACCCTCTGACCAAATACCACGGACATTATGTGGACAGACCTTAAACAACCTCTGCATGCAAGTCCCAAGTATATTTCAGACCTGAGAACAGCCTATGAAAAGCTACAAGACTACAAGAACAAAAAGATATTTATTTGCCTACTAAAAGTGTTTGCATGCTATGTTTCCCACCAAAGGAGAAGTGCTGATTCTGGATTGATTACTACTTTGTTAAAAAAAATGAAAAATGTATCATTTAGCCAAGAGGACCCAAATATCATACAGTCAGTATGCAAAAGTATAGGTACCTACAGGAGAAATAAAAAACATTATCTTCCAATGAAAGTCAATGTAAAAACATTTCATGTTGCAGTCATTTTGGATCATTTCTAATTATCATAAAATTTAGACACAATGTGTCTAAGGGCACAGTGTCTAAGGACAACTACTAAATTACTAAAACAATTACATTATGTGAAAAATGCAAAGCAGCAAAAATCAAGATACAAGGTAATTGTGAGACAGCAACTATACACAGCACTGGAAATACAATGAGTCTGTGTGGATAGGTCTCAGCCAGGCTTGCATTTCTGGACACTGCACTTATACTGTTTCATTTTGCAAACGTAATCGGTTGAACAGGGATCAGGAGTGAACAAATTTTCTATTCAAATGGGGTCTGGGCTTTGACTTGGCCACTCCAAACATTCACCTTTTTGTATTTAAGGTATTTCTGTGTAGCTTTCACTCAATACATCGGGTCATTATCTTGCTGAAAAATAAATCTTCCAAGTCCTAGTTCACTTGCAGGGAGAATCAAATTGTCCTGATTGTCAGACTGACATTTTTCTGCTTTTCATTTTAGCATTTTAGCATTCAGAAGCTGCCCGAAGCCTGTTGCCATGAAGCTTCCCCATAGCACAATGCTGCCATGGTGTGAAATGGTGTGTTTCTGGTATTGTTTGGAAGATCAAAAACATTTCTGATCTAATCAGACCAAAGGACCTTCTTGTAGTTGACTTTGGAGTCTCTTGGATGCCTTTCGGCAAACTGTACTCAAGATTTAATGTGTGCTCTTTCAACAGAGGCTTTCATTTCTGTCTGGTGAAAAACCTTGGCAAATGTTATCTTATGTAGAATCTCTCCCATCTCAACTGCTGATGCTTTCAACTCTTTCAGAGTAGTCACATGTCCTGTTCACACCTGGCATTAACATGCGTGTCAGATGTTCTGATCGTAAGTGGCCAGCACAGAGTACTTGTATGAATGGGAGACAGTGCATCTGGAGGACACATTGTAATTTGATCACTCAAACCACATTCGGAGGTCATCACACATTGTCCCTGGCTATGTTACTGCCCCTGCTAGAAAATATGTAACAACTGCGAGAACACTCTGTCCACTGAGCACACAAGGAAAGCATTACTGTGCACCATGGCCCTCCTTATCTAGTGGAAATTATGTGAGACATCTCATAACAATGATGACAGGAGACATATTTAAAATTCCATGTAAAAATGGCTATACTTTTTGTATCTGTGAAAGGATCACCCAGTGTCACATCACCCAATGTAAATGCCAGGTGGGAATGAAGCCTTAGGTTTTTGGCCTTCCTCACTAGACTTGAACAGCAATATCAATTCCAAAAGCCATATGTGAATTTCATTATAGACTAGATGATAACTTTGAGAGTTAAGGAATGCTGGTATACTTTGGTTTCTTATTTACAGTTAGTATTATTTGATATGTACAGACTAATATAGTACAGTTGGCATTGTACTGTACAACAGCAATCCTGATTTATTGTGTTATGCATCTGTATACAAATGGTTTAAGTGATTGTTCTAATAATAATAATAATAATAATAATAATAATAATAATAATAATAATAATATACATTTTATTTATAAGCGCCTTTCACAACACTCAAGGACACTTTACAAAAATGAATGAAACAAACATACAGAAAAACACAACACATACAAGAGACATTTAGAGAAATTATAGTGAAAATTATAGAGAATATGCTTCATTGAACAGGTGAGTTTTGAGTCTAGATTTAAAGAGAGGAAGGGAATCAAGGTTGCGGATGTCGGGTGGGAGGGAGTTCCAGAGATTTGGAGCAGAACGGCTGAAAGCTCTGAACCCCACGGTACTCAGACGAGCAGAAGGGACAGAAAGAGGGTGCGATAGTGAGGAGATTTGAGAGATATAAGTGGGCAAGATTATGGATGGCCTTGAATGTATAGAGAAGTACTTTGAATGTGATTCTATATTTGACTGGAAGCCAGTGGAGTTGTTTAAGGACAGGTGTAATGTGATGAGAAGAAGGAGTTAATATGCTAGTTACCATATTCCTTAAACAGACAAGTATACAGCTTTAATATGAATGAGTGCATTAATTGTTAGAAACAGATAACTTGCTGTGAACAAGCCTGCTTAATTAAAAAAAAAGTCCTCCAGTCATTATTCTGCACATTTTTCTGGGGAGAGGATAAAATAGTGTGCATATCAAAGATTTTTTCATAGTCTAGCATAGTCTAGTAGTGTTTACTGTTCAACATCTCACTCTGAATGGGTCTCCTCAACAGATATAGCTGGTACCTAATGTAATATATTTGATAGAAATATATTATGCAGCGTGTTATGCAAATGTAAGTCAAATCTCCAATTGTACAAGGTAGGCTGTGTACCGCTTGACCTGCCCTTAGTGGTGCCCCCGCATAGTCATTTAGTTTGTGAGAACAGCCTGCTTGACTGAACTGGGATGTTGGCCTTTTTGTATTAATTTCTTGACTCTTACTTTCAATAACCTTTTCTCAGTCTTGTATAAAGTGTTCTTTTGTCTTCATGGTGTATTCATGTATATACATGGTGTATGTAGCCAGGAGTACTGATTAACCATTAACCATACCTTCCTTTTAGATGCCTTTATACTGTTAAGATCAATTGCCTGGACCTCTGTTGAATTAGGTCAATCACTCTAACAAAGGTCCTTATTTATGCAATCACTTATTTTAAATATATTTCATTTATTTGGATTTTCATTTGTTTTCCATTTGACATTAACAATGGTTGTTTTATTGTTTTGTTTTGTTTTGTTTTTTTGTAAATTATTGTCAAAATTCTTGACAATTATTCAATTTATAAGTAATAAAAGGAGAAAACATCCTAGGAGCTGACCATAACCCAATTGCTGACTGTCCTTACTTACTGACATACTGGGAAAACCTTTCAAGACCTTTGAAAGTACTCTGACTCAATGATTCTCTATCCATCATAATATGGTCCTGTCAGAGTGTCTCACATTCTTCCAGTTGCCATTTTTGCTGCTTCCATTACATTAACCTGAAGACTGTTCAATTAATTATATTTTTTTATTTAATCCATTTTGGAATAAGGCTGTAATATAACAAAATGTGCAAAAAGCACTGTGAATATTTTCTGGATGCAAAAAAAAAAATATATATATATAGTTTCATCCAGAAGGAATTAACTGATTGCAATGCACAACTGGAATGGTGTTGTGCCAGACTGTCGTGGAGTCACTCAGAATGGCAGTGGATCATCTTCAGTGATGAGTCCTGCAGTTTTGGTGTACATGATTAACAGATCTGTTTGTAGAGGCACCATGGTCAGCATTGTCACACAGCACACTCTAGAAGCCTGGTGTCATGGTGTGGGGAGCAGTTTCACACAATGCCAGTTTGCAATCACCTTTCGTCTTCATTACTGGCACCTCGACAGGCAAATGTTACATTAATTAGGTTCTACAATCAATGGTTCTACATTTTGTGAACACAAACAGTGTGCTATTACAAAAGAAAGACATTTGTCTGCCTACTGATGCCTACTATCTCAAAAGCTTGCCTTGAAGACACTTATAATATGCCATGGCCAATTCCAGACCTATCATCATCATTAGGATACTCTACCATTCAGAGACATCAGGTTTGTTGCAGCATATCCAATGCTATACTGAGAGACACACGATTTTTCATATGCATTTAAATGTTAAATTATTTATTACTGCTGGTAATGTTTAGCTTTGCAATCCTTCTTGGTGCAATATATATATATATATATATATATATATAGGAATAGACAATAAAAGCAAAATGAGGATACACTAACTTTGTAGTATTTTTCTTTCTTTCTTTATTCATATATTTTTTTGGCTCCATCAGAGTCAGTAATTAGACCCACTGTGCCAGTGCTTCTCTTTTGATTCGCTTTGTTTTTTCTCCCTAGGTCCCTTGTTTAAGGTGCTGTGCAGTGTTGTAGCATCTGCCTGTAGCGTGACAGATTCCCAAGGAATTACGAGCATGCCACTCTTCATCATGTGTCCGGTGTTTTTGTGTGTGTATGTGTGAGAGAAGGGGGGGGGGGGGTAGACAGAGCAAGAGAAAGAGAGAGAGAGAGAGAGAGAGAGAGAGAGAGAGAGAGAGAGAGAGAGAGACTTTTCTGATCTGATAAAATAAAGATTGAACTCTGCCATAAAGCTCAGATTGATAGATTGCTGCAATAATGGTTGACCTTCTATAAGCTCAGACAGAGTGACCTCTGGTGTCTTGGTCATCTTTCTTACCAAGGCCCTACTCTGCTGATTATTTAGATTGGTGGGGCAGCCACTCTATGAAGAGACCTGGTTATTCCAAGTTTCTTCAATTTAAGAACGATGGAGGCTAATGTGCTCTTGGGAACATTCAGTGCAACAGAACATTTTTGTAGTCTTCTCCAGATCCGTGACTCACAAAGTCTCTGAGGTCTGCAGTTCTTTTATGGTCATGACTGGTGTTTGGTCTGATATGCTTTGTCAGCTGTGAGACTTTTAANAGAGAGAGAGAGAGAGAGAGAGAGAGAGAGAGAGAGAGAGAGAGAGAGAGAGAGAGCAACAGTGCCAGAAGAGGAGAGAGAAATACCAAGCTGTGGCGAGCTTCATACATAAACAATTTTGTTCTCCTGCATATTATTGCTTTGTAATTATATGTTATTTAGAAGAAAATAAATTTTAATATTTGATAAAGGACAGATTAATAGACAGACCTTCAGATATTGTACAAAATGTGAGACAAATGAGAGAATTCTGTAGGTGCTTCACACACTACAACAGTGGTAGTTCCAGCTTGTGTGTTGCCCTGGGTAAAATACAGTGGACTTACAGATCCAGATACACTACACTTATTGTTGCACAGTATACATTTATTAAAATAATTGATTGTGCAAAATTTTCATTAATTAACAGCATAGTAGGTAAAATAACTACAGGAAACCCTTATGATGTCACCTTACTATATCAATAACATGCTAAATTTGTGATAAAGCCTAAGTAAATCCTGATAGAGGCTACATATACCATTGTAACTATGTCATTAAATACAGTACAGTAAATACATACAGTGGGGAAAATAAGTATTTGATACACTTTTGCAAGTTTTTCCACCTACAAAGGATGGACAGGTCTATAATTTTTGTCATAGATACAGAATCTAAACAAAAGAAAAATCCAGAAAATCACAGTGTATCATTTTTAAATAATTATTTTGCATTTTATTGCAAGTATTTGATACACAATATTTGTTTGCAATTTCAGATGTGTTTCCTGGAGTTCCTCCATACCAATCTTCTCTAGATCTTTCAGGTTTTGGGACTGTTGCTGGGCTACACTGAGTTTCAGTTCCCTCTAAAGATTTTCTACTGTGTTCAGGTCTGGAGACTGGCTTGGCCACTCCAGGACCTTGAAATGCTTCTTACAGAGCCACTCCTTAGTTGTCCTGGCTGTGTGTTTCGGGTCATTGTCATGCTGGAAGACCCAGCCATAACCCATCTTCAATGTTCTTAATAAAGGAAGGAGGTCATTGGGCAAAATCTCCAAATTTATGGCCCCATCTATCCTCCCTTCAATACAGTGCTGTCGTCCTGTCTCCTTGGCAGAAAAGCACCATCACAGTATGCTTCCACCTCCTTGCTTCACGGTTGGGACAGTGTTCTTGGGGTTCTGGATCATCCAGATGGTCATTGGTGAAATTCAAACAGGTCTGGACATGATTAGGGTGACCTTGTGTGGCCTTTAATCCATGGCGGCATAGTGTGTTATTAATGGTAATCTTTGAGACTGTGGTCCCAGCTCTCTTCAAGTCATTGACAAGGTCCTCCTGTTTAGTTCTGTGTTGACTCTTTCTTCAGAATCATCTTCAGCCAACAAGATGAGATCTTGCATGGAGCCCTAGGCCAAGGAAGATTGACAGACATCTTGTGTTTCTTCCATTTTCTAATAATTGCATCGTCTTCTCACCAAGCTTGCATATTGTTCTGTAGCCCATCGCAGCCTTGTGCTGGTCTACAATTTTGTCCCTGGTGTCCTTAAACAGCTCTTTGGTCTTGGCCATGGTGGAGAGTTTGGAGTATGATTGATTGTGTGGACAGGTGTATTTTATTTAGGTAACAAGTCCATTTAATACAGGTAATGAATGCAGAAAAACTAACAGGTCTGTGAGAGCCAGAATTCTTGCTGGTGCGTAGGTGATCAAATACTTATTTCATGCAATAAAATGTAAATTAAGTATGTATAAATCATACAATTTTCTATTGTTTTTTTAAGATTCTGTCTCTCATAGTTCAAGTATACCTGCAATAAAATTACAGACCTCTCCATTCTTTTTAGGTGGGACAACTTGCAAAATTGGCGATTTATTGAATACTTATTTTCCCCACTGTATTTATAGTAAATACAGTAATTGCAATATTGTCAGTGTAAGTTAATAGAACACAATGACAGAGCCAGAAAAATTTTGTAGGCATGGCCAGAGACTGATGCCTTATATTTTATGTCAAGTTTTGGTTCGAAATATATAAAAAAAAGATAAACTAAAATATAATAGAGATCAGAAATAGCTTTGAAATTAGTGCATTTAAAAATTGCAAAAAAATATATATATATGATATTTTTTTAACAACATTATTAAGCCAAATCAGCATTGAAAAATGTACTTTACTTAATAGTCTTCTTCAATGTTTGGGCTTATTAAAACTAAATATTTATAACAATTGACACAACTGATCATAGTTTGTGACTCTGATACAGTTCATATGAAATTAGATAAACTTTGCCATATCTGTTTCAACTTCAGAACAATAGAACCAACATTAATTTATGGTTGCTTTGGACACCACTGGCCACCCCCTGCCCCTGAGAGCATAGCAAGCAACACAGAAATATGTTGAAAATAAGAACATAAGTTTTAAACCCACCTATTTATTAGCTATATGTCTAAAAAGTATATTAATAATGAGAAACACAACAGCTGCATACCTTTATCTTTGGCATGTTGCATGTTTTACATGTAAACTGATGGCTTTTCTTACACATATTTCAACACTGTAGACCAAGAGTCAAGACTAAACAAATTCACAGTTTTATTAAACAATAATTTCTCACACTAACCAGAAAAACAGTAATATATGGTTGCATGTCATAGTGTTACAGTCTGTTTTTACTTGTTATATTTCTCTTGGAAGAGCTATTTAACACAGATTGATTCATTGATTCATTCACCTGCTCCCCTCTGCACGCCACCCCTCTAGTTCTGGTCAAAATGAAGGGACAAATTGGACCCAGGTTCTGTTATGATGTAAACAAAACACATGGTGGAACTGACAGGAAAACACACAATGGTGAAGCAAGATGAGTCATGAGAATGCGTGATAACAGGGCGCCTGCTTCAAAAGTAGTAACTGAGCTACTTCCATGTAGTAATGTGATATGAAGTTTTTTCAATGTTGCGTGCCAGACCCTGCATGAACCCGCCCTGGGCGGCTGCCCATGTGGCCCATGCCTAAATCTGCCACTGCACTCCAGTACACTATTTTAACAGGACAACACTCATCCGCAAACTGCTGTCATCTCAAGAGCTCGTCTCAAAGACACAAATTCTCTGCCATAGCCAGTCACATCACCAGACCTAAGCCAAAATGAAAATGTGTGGTATGTTATTGGATTGCTATCAACACTGGACTTCTACAACAAAATCTGAGGTCAAAATCTGCATGGGAATCTCACAATCTGAGTGAAAATATTTAAGAATGGCATGGGCGTTGGAAAAATATAACAGCCACTTATAGAGAACATGCTGTTGAAACTTGTTTACTACATGAAGCAGGCCACATGAGTGGGGGGCTTTTTCTGTGTTAGTATCCACAGAAGAGGTGATCATAATTGGCACACACTGAAGTGAAAACTGGGGGACCAAACAGGGGTACATCTAACAACCAGGTGCTAGGCCAAAAGCTACCCAAGCTACGATTCCTTCAACTAGCCCTGACATGGTACATGGATCCTGTAGGTGTTGCTCTGCTGTAGCGTTTTATTTTACCACCATAAACGGAAATTTAGTGGGTTTCATTCTAAGGCAAAATAGCAAGATTTTTGATGTGAATGTAAAAGACAAATACCATTTGCATCAAAGAAGGCAGTTGTGCATAATTTAACTCTATGACATGTTGTAGGTTATGACTCTGGACCAATAGCCCAACGAGAGCGACCAACCAACAGGCAGCTGCTCAGCTTTGTAAATCTGCTTGGGTCAGGCCACTAAGGACAGAGCCCTCCAGAGCTTATTGATAATTAGAGTGAAGATTAGACCCCAGAATGGGCAGATGGCGAAGGTGACTCCCCGCTCTGCTGCAGTAGCGCAAAGTATAAAAGATCCCCAGACTGTACTGCTCTCTCTCTCTCTCTCTCTCTCTCTCTCTCTCTCTCTCTCTCTCTCAGCTCTGCAGGCCCAGGCTGTGTTCACTCCTATAGGCACACCCTGTTTCTTTCATGCTTCTACATTGTCTGGGATGGTTTTAATCACAACGTTAATGGTTGCAGTGTAATTACAGCTCAGCGGTTTTAGGGGGCAAAATTGTATTAAGCTCAGCTTTCCTGCCAAGCCGCTGTGCAACGAGTCTTCTTGGAGAATGGTGGAGAGGGGGAGGGAGAGAGGGGCCGAAAGGGGGGTAGAGACGGAGAAGATCAAGAGATATGCAGAGAAAGCGAGGGGACAGAGAGAAAAAGAAACCTAGGGATGGAGAAAGAAAATAATGAAAGGGAAAGAAATAAAGACAGAGAGATGAAAAAAGAGACAAAAAGAGGGAAACTGAGAAAAAAAGAACAGAGTAGAAACTGAGAAAAAAGAGTAGAGTGTTGAATAGGTGGGGTGGACATAAAAAGACAGATATAAATAGAGTTAAAAAGGGAAATGGATGGAGAAATATAGGACAGGGGTGAGTGAGTAATGAATGTTAAGGTGAGAAAACAAGAGAGTAAAATGGGCAGAGAAAGAAAGGTAGAGCAGGACAGAGAGTCAAAGAGGGAGATAGAGAGAGATATATTCAGAGAGGAGGAGATGATGAGGGAAAATAAAGAAAGACAGGAAGGTAAGAGAAGGAGAGAAGGGCACAAGGGGGTGGGCATAGAGAAACAATGAGATAAGTGGAGAGGCAGACAGAGAGAGGGAGATTCTTATATAATAGTAAGGAGGGAGAGAGAGTGAAAGAGGGGGCCATTAGTGAGGGTAGGGCTGAAAAGAGACAGAGCGAATGAGAGAATGAACAAGTAATAGAAAAAGAGAGAGAAAGAAAGAAAGAAAGAAAGAAAGAAAGAAAGAGGGGCATTAGTTCATTGCTTGGTTAAACAGACACTTCATTGGTCCTGAACTCATTACAGCAGTCATGAGTGGTAATAAGAGGTAAAAGATAGAGAGAATGAAAAAGCTATGAGAGAAAAAAGAGTGAGTGAGAGAAGAGCTATGGATGGTAAAGAGTGTAGAGAAGCAACAGAATGATCTCAGGTCACCTCGATCAGCCTGTCTCGTAGCAGATTGCTTTCGTCCCTTCTCCTTCAGCTCTCCTTTAATTAGAAAAGGTCCCACTTCAGTGCCTCCCCCTCCCCTACCTCCCATCCTCAACCAATGCTAAGAGCAGCCTGCCCTCTGACTGCCTCCAAACAGCGTGAGTGGAGATCCCGAGGAGGGATTAAGTGACTGAGGTGTAGTCTTGCTGTTGAACCACGCAATAAGGTGCATATCTGGCACGATTCCCAGACACCTATAAATAATCCCCCCTCCTTTCCTGTACAATATGGTAACAAGGCTCCTGGCTGGAACACAAAGCGGGAAGCACCAGCACAGCTTTAGGCCTGACCTTTCGTCCAAATGGGAAGATAATTAGGGACTAAACCTCACGGTCTGATTTCACTTACAACTAGAGTTCAGTTTCTGCATAAACTGCAAGTGTGATTCCACCTCACCAGATGGTACCAAAACATTTGCTCATTAGCGTTGTCCACAAACATTTTGCTAACATGTAGGGTGCCAACACTATTGCTCATTTACTGTGTCCACAAACTTTTGTCCAACATGTGGGGTGCCAACAAACATTTGGCCAATACGTGGGGTTCCAATACTTTTACACAGGAGCTGGCTGGCCTCAAAGCTCCTCCAAGCACAAACAGTAAACTCTTATACAAAAATCTATTCTTTACTCTGACAGAGCTGGAGCAGAAGGCACGGAGAGCAGTGCCCGTGCACAGATCTCACACAATCAGGACAAACAGCATGAAACTACTGGTCAAGATCTACAAATCCACTTTTCACCCATCCATCCATTTTCTATACCACTTATTCCTGAATAGGTTCACGGGAGAGCCGTGCCCAGCTGGCAACTCTGAGTGCAAGGGCAGAAAACGAGCCCAGACAGGGCACTAGTCCATCGTAGGGCACATTCACTGCCAACAATTCACTTACTGCACATGTCTTTGGACAGTGGGGGAAACCAGAGTACCCAGAGGTACCCCGTTCACCCACAGAAAGAACATGCAAACTCCACACAGATGTTTCCCAGGTCACCCTACCCAGGGATCAAACCCAGGTCCTTCTTGCTGTGAGGCAACAGCACTATCCACTGCACCACCATGCCACCCACACTCTTTTCATGACAATATTAAAAACTATTGCACAAAGCTGTTTACAAGCACACCATTCATGTTCAGGATAGACCGTTTTAGAGTTGGAATGGAGTTGATATCTCATGCGGCCAGAGTTAGGGAGACAAAAATGGGTGGAATAATAAGAATAAAAGATAAATGTGATCCTTACTGTAATCACATTAATTAATTGGAAACAATTCAATGCATATTCTCACATTTCAAAGTATAATCTCAACTTTTGGCATTTATTTGTGAAAGAATTTGAAAAGCATTTATTGGAGCCAGTCACACACCACATATTGTTATTTTCAGGAGATCCTAGGCTGCTCAAATTTGTCTTTGTGTGAGATGTAAACATGAAATTTGAACACTGTGTGGAGAAAGAAGAAAGAAAGCAAGCAAGCAGTCCCTTCCTTCTCATCCCCAATATCTAGGTCAGTGACATCATTAGCCCTGCCCCTGATCCACGACCAGTTGGAGTCTGCATGCAGCTTGAGCAGTAAACATGCACTGGAAGGCTACTTTGGCATTTAAACTAGGATTTAAGTCAGCTGGATTCAGAGCTGGATTACTTGAAATGAAATTGAGATGAAAATTCTTCACACAGTGACACCAAGGTTAGATATAGTAAGTCTGATCCGAGTCTGAAGCCTAGAAAATGGAAAAGTGCAGATCTCGGGTTCTAAGAGTTAATCAGGTTTATCTACTGAAAGTATCTTATTTTTTTATTATTAAATTATCAGTTACTTCTACTGACAAAAGAATAAGGTATGTTTATCAGATAAAATCATTTAAAACAAATAGAAATTAGAAATAAGTTCATTATAAAATATTATTACTACAATAATATAACAAGCCTTACACACATTGGTCCAGAAGGCCCAGTTGTTCTCCTCACTACACCTGTTTATATACATGTGCACCTTAAAGTGTATGTTGTGTTGTTCCTATATTGTTCCTGCATAATGTTTATGCAATTACATATTACTTCCTTAATATTCATAATGGACATGTTTGTCTATAGTGCGGTAGTTTTTGTATTTTATTTTAATATATCTCTTATTATGTTCCTTAACATGATTAAGTATCTATCAAGTATGTAAAAAATAGAATATTTTATCATTTTTATTTGCCACGTTGACTAATTACGCTATGAACCACAGCAAATATGAGTACCAAAAATTGAGTATTGTGACATCTGATCATACTTTTATATTGATTATGTTTATAGTGATATGATTCAGGTGTTTCCTTCTTTTGATAATGTTGATAATGTATGATTAGTAATTTATTCAAACTCAAAATGAAATATTCTTAGAGATTTTGGTTTTTCATATTAAACTAATCAAAAGCAAAACAAAACACAGTTTCCCTTATGACTGACCCATTTTCATGACACAAATTTTTTGAGGTGCACCGAGAGTAATTAGTGAGCAGGTGCTTATGTTTGGTCAATGGTTCAGAGCTCCCATGGGACGAAGGAAGAAATTTGCTTGTTCTTTAATGTTTTATGGTTCAACACAATATTCCCATTTCCTCTTATTCTGTCTTTCCTTCTCTTTGTCCCAGCCAACCTAACATTTCTATTGTTTTCACTGTTGCTGTTTTGATGGAGAACACAAATTACATGAGAACGCTTTCTTTAATGAGACGTGCATTAAAAGAAGCTTTTTTGAAATTTAAAGACCATATATTTAATACAAACTTAGGAAGAAACATTAATTTGCTACTAAACCTTTAAACCAAGATTCTTCCTTCCAAGCTGTGAAAGGATATAAATGCCCTATCATCGGGAGATTTTAGTTCAATCTCTAGCAAAGCCACATTAATCCCTGACTACAAGTGCAAGAGAGCAAAATTGGCCTCGGCTGTAGTGCCTAGTGGGTGCAAAAAGGTGTTGTAACTCCACCTGGAAAGACATTTACTCATGATAACTACTGTTTCAAAGTAGGATTTTATGTATCTATTTTCAGGAAAATGGCAAGAATCCAAACATGCTTGAGATATTTTTCAGCATAAATTTTGCAAATATGAAAAATGTGCTTAAGTAACATTAGTAGTTTATGTATTTCATACATACATACTCGCACTGTAATACTTACTATAGTAAACCATTAAAAAAGACTGACCTTGCCAGTCAGTATCACATTTTCACAGAAAATAAAGTGAAAAATTCATGAGCTTCAGGAAATTAAGATGATAAACTGTTGTATGCGTGGCTTTTGGAATATTCACAGTATGTCAGAGATAAATGTGTTCAGGTAACAGGAATAATCTAATGTTGCTTATCTAAAACAAGGATGTGTCCCAAATTACAGACTTGTACGCTTTGCATACTATGCTTATGCCAGCACTTCGAATGGTGCAATCGTGGGAGCAGTGCAATGCATAAAATCATATAGATACAAGTTTGCACCTCTGTAATGTTCCATTAGAATGGAAAAGGAATTTGATCTCTGTGATTTTGAATATGGCATGATTTTTAGTGTAAAAACATATTTTTGGTAACAAATGATCATCTGGGATTTTCAGCAAAACAAGCTTTAGAACGTACTCAGAATGCGAAAGGAAAAAATATCATCTACTAGACAGACAGACATGACTTATTCGTGAGTGAGTCAAGATTAGTTTAAGCTGACCGAAAGGCAATGGTAACTCAGATCAACATTCAGGAACAGAAAGCTAAGGATGTGGCCATAGTCTCAGCAAAACTGGACAGTTTGAAACTGGTCAACGGCATGAATCCATGGATCCAACCTGCCTTGCATCAGCAGTCTTGGCTGGTGGAGGTGGCTTAATGGTATGGGGCAAGGGTGTAGGTTTGATCTCAACATAGGTAAGGCCACAACCACCCATTGCATAGATATAAAAAACAACAAAAACAATGTTTATTTAACCACTGCAATGAATAAATAAATAAATAAATAAATAAATAAAGAGATAAATAATGGCCATCAAAAGGAAATTATATTTTATTATTAATTATATTATTTATTTCAATTAAATACATGTATAATTTAAAACAAAAATGCAGATTTTAATAAACCATTCATTTGGGTGTCAGCAGTAAAGAGTCCTATGTTTGACCTCTGGCTTATACCCATCTGTGCCATGAGCACAATACACAAAGTGAGCAAACACAGACACAATGAGCCAGTGACCTGTGGTGGGAAGCTTTTGCTGTGGTACCCTGGGAGCAGAGAGAGACACAAGTGTTTTGCAGGATCACTCTCTGTCTCTAGCAGTTTGACCTATGGTTTAATAGATGCAGGTACATTTGTAGAAACAAGTAGAATTAGAAGCTAAATATTTAGATTTTCCATGGTTGGTGGAGCATTCAGCATAGCACATTCAGCTGAGAACATGACACAACAATCAGTTTAATTCCACTGGTTCATCTAACCTGCTTCTTCCAGCACACAGTGTATTTCTGCTACACTGCTGAAACACAGCCACACCTGTGTTAATCAATAGAAATTTGCCACACACATGTGCTGTTTCCTCAATTATACATCAAAAGTTTCAGCAGCTGAACCTCTGATAATCCACCGGTTTTGTCACATAACTTCAGTGTAACATTTTAGACATCAAATTCAGAATGGGAGGATTTATCATATTGTAAACATACATAGCTGCACTCACAAGGCTCAAGTTACTCACCAGATTTTTCAACTGGAATTTTAAATTCCACCTTAAATGGGGCAGAAGCTGTGGGTGCCAGAAAGTATCTGTGGAACTACTCTGAAGTGGAATATCAGCTTCATGCTGCAAGATAAGCACTTGGCAAACTTATTTATATCTTCAAGATGATAAAATATCTAAATGTCAACTTCGAGGGAAATTATGACTTTAAAGATAATTTATTTTAAATATTGATAGAGACACTTTTTTCCTCACAAAATATTGCAAATGCAAATCTACATCTTACGTCAGTGGTCAAAAACCCTGCAAATGGAGAGTTACGTTACAGCATATTTTAACTTCAGCCAAAATCTAACACAGCCTCAGCCAATCAAGAACTTATGAAGACAGTAATTAGTTGGATCAGGTGGGGTGGATAAGGGTTAAATCTAAAGTTTGCAGAAAGGTAGCTCTCCAGGCTGGTGATCCCTGCCTTGTTCCCTGCCTTGTTGGTGATCCCTGTTTTCTTTGCACATTTTGGGCCCATTTATATCTATCAGTCGTCAATTAAAATCCACAGCCTATTTGAGTTTTGCTGTTGACAATGTGCATCACGACCACAATTTAACCATCTTCTAATGGCTACTTCAGCATGATGATGCCCCATCTAAAAACATTAAAATTGATTCATTAAAATGACAATGAGTTCAGTGTTCTTCACTGATTTTTCCAGTTACTGAATTTGAATCCAGGATGTGATAAACTGCAGTCATGTCCACATTGACCAGAATCAATCGTCCAGGTATTTTTCCCAGTTATCTTATGGAATCTGTTTGGAGAAAGCTGTTTTGAAAGCAAAGGGAAGGTCTGCACAGTATTTGAGTGGTGTTCATAATAAAGTGCTCTGTAAGTGTTTTTAATATTGCATTACTAACAAAAAGGACATTTGAGGACTAAAATGATAAATGGATTCACACATGATCTGGGACAGGCCAAAATGCATGTTTGGAGTGCAGTGATGTAGACATGTTTAATTAATGTTTTAAGTTAAGTTTATCTGAAATGTGCATACAGGAGATTATGTTACCAATGTGTTTTAACAGGATATAAATGAACAGCGTCTTTGTGTGGCTCACCTGTTAACAAAGGAATACCTATACTCAAAATTAACAAACAATATTGTTCATATTAAGCATCAATAAAGATTGGACACATTTTAGAATAGTTCAATGGTGAGTCCATTTTTGTTAAACCTTTAGAACCCTAGGCCAACTTTGGGATGTTCATAGTTTGATGTACTGTTATTCACCAAAAAATAAGAAAAGTATTCATAGCAGACAGTCACACATGCCAGATATTGTTATTTTCAGGAGACCCTAGGCTACTCCTATTTGTCTTCATATGAACAGAATTTAATTTTTTCTATGAATTTGGCCATGTTTTGATAAAAATGTATTTGCACTTACAAATCTTGGTGTTTAATTGTATGGATACTTTACAGCTCTGTTTAAATAATAATAATAATAATAATAATAATAATAATAATAATAATAATAATAATAATAATAATAATAATAATAATAATAATAATAATAATGATACATTTTATTTATAAGCGCCTTTCACAACTCTCAAGGCCAATTTACAAAAAAATGAGTGAAACAAACATACAGAAGGACACATACAAGAGACGTTTAGAGTAGAAAAATATAAAGAATATGCTTCATTGAACAGGTGAGTTTTGAGTCTAGATTTAAAGAAAGGAAGAGAATCAATGTTACGGATGTCGGGTGGGAGGGAGTTCCAGAGTTTAGGAGCAGAGCGGCTGAAAGCTCTGAACCCCATGGTACTCAGACGAGCAGAAGGGACAGAGAGATGGATGGAAGAAGAGGATCTGAACGAGGAGATTTGAGAGATATAAGGGGGCAAGATTATGGATGGCCTTGAGTGTATAGAGAAGTATTTTGAAGGTGATTCTATATTTAACTGCAAGCCAGTGAAGTTGTTTAAGGACAGGTGTAATGTGATGAG
Source organism: Acestrorhynchus altus (assembly GCA_034509495.1). Classification (NCBI taxonomy): domain Eukaryota; kingdom Metazoa; phylum Chordata; class Actinopteri; order Characiformes; family Acestrorhynchidae; genus Acestrorhynchus; species Acestrorhynchus altus. The sequence continues at coordinate 10,511,796 of CM067512.1, read as the reverse complement.
AAGAAGGAATTTTGGAAATGATACAAGCTGCTGAATTCTGAACTAACTGAAGCTTATGGAGGGATTTGTGAGGGAGGCCAAAGAGGAGAGAATTACAGTAGTCAATATGGGAGGTGACAAGACTATGGACAAGAATAGATGCAGCATAGGGGGTGAATTTTTGAGCTAAACATATAAGAATTGTGAGTTATTTGTAATGACTAGATTGACAAGGATATTTATAATGATAAGCTCTTCAAAATACTTGACAATGGTCCATATAAAATAAAAAATATATATAAATAAATAAGCTAAATTTTTATTGTTGTCATTTATGTATGTATCAGTAATATCCCTTCTCACAACTTTTATTCTGAAATTGAACACTGGGAGCAAAAAAAGAGAGCAAACAGCCCCTCAGAGTCTCATTTTAGTCTATAACCTAATATCTGGGTCACTGATGTCATTAGCCCCACCCCCACTGTCTGATCAGTCAGAGTCTGTATGCAGGTTGAGCATGTGCACATGTGTGCTATTGTATTTGTTTGACTTGAAGTTTGAAGGTTTTTCCCAAATACAGTCCACACCCAAGACCCAATTCTGTGCTCATTCGGAGGACGGGCTCATTACCAGTGGATGCTTTCACACAAAAGACATCCATTTGAAAATTGGATTGACTGCACAATTTCCAAAACCACATTTCTGCATTTTAGGAAATGGTAGGGGAGTTCATCATTATTTTCGTTGGTTACGAACACTCAGGCCTAAAGAACTGCACTTTCTGGAGAAACGAGCTGTTCTCTGAGGTGAAGGTTGTAAACCACACAGGTGTTAAGTTGAAACAGTCACATAGTGCTGACAGCTTATAGCTTCAACACTCCAGAACCAGAACCAAAGACTGGAAACCATGAAACCAAGCATGCTTTCATAAGCTATTTCACCTTTGATCGTGAAAAGTGTGCTCTCTCTCTCTCTCTCTCTCTCTCTCTCTCTCTCTCTCTCTCTCT